>JAJIBD010001333.1:0-199335 GCA_021461705.1 Cryptotis parvus | reverse complement strand
CACATCACACACTATGGTGCGTAATTAATGCAACAGCTGCTACATTTCTATCATTTAATTACACAACTGGACCACAAAGCAATACTTATCTGCTAACGTATTTTTGAAAAAAAATTTAAAATCAAAGTTTTTAAAAGTAAAGATTACACAACTGGGTTCAAATCAAATTTTCATTTCTGCTCATGGTGTTAAAAATATAATCAAGTGGCCAAATTTATCCTACAGAATTAATTTCCAGAACTTGAAAATCAGACATGTCACACAAATTTGGAGATAATTTAGGATTATAATGGCAGCTATAGATGAAATTATTTTAAGAAGCACAAAGAGCAGCAATTTGCTATTGCTTATTCTAAAACTATAATTACTTCTGTTTTTTAATATTTAAGTGACACTAGGTGTGCTCTAGGACCTTACTCCTGACTCTGAGCTCAGGAGTGCTTGACAGTACCTCAGAAGTCCATATAATTTGTATGGTTGGCAAATATGCCAGGCAAGCCCTACCTGCTGTACTATCCATCTGGCCCCAATATAGTAGTTGTTACTTACCATGTTTTGGTCAAATGATGTTTGTTCTGATTAAATATTAAATTCAGATAAATTTGATATTTATTCCTAAGTATGTAATATGGTAATAACTGTACATTTCTACATAACGTCCGTAACAAATGCCTTCTAACAATGAAAAAATCTCGATAAACAAAAGTGAAGATTAACCAAAAGCTGAACTTGCTTAGTAATGTATGTTTAACAGCTACGGTGACGCATGGGCTAGTGTTATCGATAACTGTATTTATTCTGGACTGGGGACCCTCTGGGCCTCTGTGGTCTGAACAGGCTTATTAGTTGCGGGGGTAGGGACAAAAAGTCCTCAGTTCACAAAATCTAAACATAACTCTGAGTAAATAGTTATATAAAAACAAATTATGATAACTGATGCTCATGATGATACTGAGTCAACAGGAAAGCTTGATCAATCACTGCAGCAGTGACGTCACACTTGGATGGCTATGCTCAAAAGTTGGGAAACAATTCTTTCCCAGCAGAAGGATAAAACAAGCTGAAATAAAGAATTGAAGGGCTGATGAGCCCACTCGACTTGAAACAGAGATACGCTGGACAAGTCTCTGGCTGCACCAGCACCAGAACAATACAAACATGAGTCACTATCAACACTGTGAAGCGCCCTCACCCTTTGCTTTCGAGCAGACGCTGCTCCACCTCTGGCATATCACAAGGTGGGTCTTGCTCAGTCCCTTATAAAAAAAAAAAAAAAAAAAAACTAAGTGTAATAATGTAAAAGCTCTGGCAAAGATCTGGCACTGAAATAAAAAAAGACATTCTTCCCTGTAGGCAGTGTCTACAAATGCTATCCTGTGAAGACGGAGTAGACGGAGTCGCCAAACATCACTATCCTCGCACGCTCTCTTCTTGGCCTAGGCAGAGGTATAACTGAGTGAATAGCCCACAGACTGCAGAGCAAGTGACTAGCATCTACCAAACTGACACCGCTTTCTGCTGAGCTGGGCTAAGATGGCTCCAGAATTTTGTTTAGGTTCAGCTGGAACGAGGACTGAGATGAGTAATGGCGCCTCCAAGCCAAGGAGAGAGGCTCAGAGAGAAAGCAAATGCGTCAATGCCTAACATTTAAACCGAACATATGAACAAATACCCAAACACTCACAAGTAACCAGGGGCAGGTCAAAGGAAAAGTGGGGAGGGGAGGAAGCAGAAAAGAAAGATGGCTGACACATGACAACATAAAGCGAGATTTGTGTATCTCCAAAATTAGTCGCCACTGTGGTCAAGCCACAAAAGTATATCTAAAATACACTTATATTTGCTTAAAAACCCAAACAAGCTGAAGTTGGATAATCTCCTTTCCTCACACTTCTGTTTTTAGCCAAAACAAAATAGTCAGTATTGACTATCATAGGAATCTTTCATCTGGCTGACTGTGTTTAGCTTAACTTTAGCCACAAAGTCACAGAAGTAGAAGAGAAATGCCTGCAAGAAACTTGGTCTGGACAAAAGCTCTCCAGCCCGCAAAGTACCGGGCCCGCACTCCGAGACAGTCAACCTCCTTTTCAGCTCAGTATGAACCGTTGAATAGGTCAAGGTGCTACTTGGGTGATGCCCACAGAGGCTGTGTGCAGAGCATCTCAGGCCCCCGTGATGACACACCCCTCCCCTACCTCCTCTTCACTGCTTTTCCTTCCTCTCCTCAGCTTGCTTCAGCAAACTTTTTTTTCATTTTTTTCACTGACTGAATTCATTTCCAAAGGCCACTGTCCCTTCCTCTCCTCCAAGTGGCCTAGACATAGCGGGTACAAAGTACGGTGAAGGGAGGGTCCAGCGGTGAAGTGCGTTTGCTGGAGTGGTCCAGCCGGATACGGCATCTTCAGGAGAGCCCAGTGGGTACAGCATTTGCTGAGTCCAGTGTGGATACAGTGTTTGCTGGAGGGTCCCAAGTGGTGGTTGTGCTGCTTGCAGAAGAGTCCAGCGGTACAGCGTTTATTATGAGTCCAGCAGGTACAGTGTTTGCTGGAGAGTCCAGTGGGTAAAGCAGCTTGCAGAAGAGTCCAGTGGTTATAGCATTTGTAGAAGATTCCAGTGGGTACAAGCGCTGGCTGAGTGCCCAGTGGGTGCAGCATTTGCAGAAGAGTGCTGTGGGTTCAGTGTTTGCTCTGCCTAGTGCCGGGCTCCAGTAGAGTACCATGGTACAGTGTTTGTTGTCGCACGGCAAGCCTAGCTCAGGCTTTGATCCCGTGTACCAAATGGTCCCCGAAGCATCGCCAGGAGTGACCTCTGAGCACAGGGGCAGTAGAAAGCCCTGAGTACCACTACATGTATCCGCAAACAAACAACCAGCTGAAAGAGACAGGCGTGAGGCGTTTGACGGGTAGCGTCCTTGTTACGGCAGTAGGACCCAGGACCAGGATGCACATGCTCGCCTCCTGACAGGGACACGGGTGAAGTGAACCATCTCTCACAGCCGCTGTTCCATAATCACGCACTCAGGGTGGACAGTGATAGAGCCCCAGGTTGGGGAGAGGAAGATCAACGATAGGATCGACTGGGGTTGGTCACGCCACGCAATTTAAACTAACCTACTGAACCCTAATTTCTGACCGTCATGGAGGGCTGGTGGGGAGGGATTGTAGAGCAGTAATATCCCGCTCTTATGTTCAACTGTGTCCCCCATTCTGACCTGTTATGTTAAACTGAGGGCATAAGCTATTAAGGCAAAAAAAAATTCTCAACACAGACCCTCTGATCTCCTCACCTAGAATTCTCTCCCAGAGGAACTCATGATGTCCAACAACTAGAGCACCAGGTACCCACAACCTCGAAAGTTAGCGTGGGGAATACACAAAAGTATTTTCTCCACTGCTCCTGTCTGACGTAACGCAGGTATGGTAGCAGCACGCTAACTAAGGGAGGGTTCACGTCTTCATTCTCGGACTGCTGAAAATCAGTAACAATGAACAACTTACTCCCAGTGGTGTAAAGATTTCAGAAAGAGCCAAGTGTTAAAATATAAAGTGTACATGAAAAAGTAATGATTTTATACACTGCCATGAGAATTTATTTATTTATTTATTTATTTATTTATTTATTTTTTGTTTTTTGGGTCACACCCGGCAATGCTTCAGGGGTTTCTCCCTGGCTCTGCACTCAGGAATTACTCCTGGCGCTCGGGGGACCATAGGATGCCGGGATAGAACCTGGTCGGCATGAGCCGGCCGCTAAGCAAGGCAAACGCCTTTACCCGCTGGGCTATCGCCCGCCCTGCTATGAGAATTTAAACTGTATCTCCCACGCCCTCCACTGGCCCCTAATTTCTATTTCCAAGTGACTATACTAGCAATGCGTGATCGCCTTCTCACACAACCAAACTGAATTGACTTCCACTTTGCCTCAAAGATTACATTCTGAGTGAAAACCTGCACTTACAGGTACTGCCAGTGCAATTTTCTGGCACCTCTTGGCTTGAAGTAAAACAATTTGCAGCAGACTGCATTCTTAACATGCACTATAAACAGATGCGGAATATTCAAATGAAAGAAAAAATCTGACTTTCTTACAGGGCCTTTCAACAGACCTTTTCAAAATATGCTTGAAATATGCTTGAGTTTGTTTACTTCAAACTCACTAGTGGTAAGCCTATACATCAGCTATGAACATCCTACTGAAAGGAATAAGTCAAATAAGACAGGTAGTATATACAGCTATCTAACTTCACACTGAACTTGAGAAAGAATGTTATCCTTCAAACAACTATAAATAGTTATAAACACCTGCTGCATAAAAGCCAGAACTATAAAGAATATAAACAATCTGAGTACAAAATTCCTTCCTCAAAAGCAAAAGTCCTGTGAGGAATTAAAACACAACCCTCGTAGGGCAAATGTGGTTTGACCCTCCAACCCATCATAAACTAGCTGTGATTCCGAGAGCACTGCTCCATTCGCCCCAGAGGGCACAACCAGGTTCTGTGCAGGTGGACTGGTTTAAGAAAAAAGGAAGCCAGGTTGTGAAGCTCTACACCAGCTAGTGAAGGAATCAACCTGACTGGATGGAGCGGTGACTTCAACTTCTGAACATATGGAACAACGAGCAAGAAGACACTGTGAACTTTGTGCAAAGCTATGTGGAAAGCTCAGCAATGCAACTCTGCAGTCAATGCCTGGTTTCCAACCGCCACGGCCCCTAACATCAGGTACATCCGTGGCCATGCAAGGCCTTCACACACTCCTTCAGAGTCCACCACTACAAAATGAAGACCAGACCACTGCACCTAGCTCAAAGAACTATCATGAAGATTAATGGAGATATTTGCTGGGAAATGATTCCTTCCAGAGCATGGCACCTTATAATTTTGAGAACAGCTAGGATTGCAGTTGTTTTCACTACTGCGCTTATTATCATTAAGAATGCTAACATGGTGAAAAAATACAAACAGGAAACACAGGACTTGGGTTACAAGACAAACTACGACCACTCTGAGCCCTGAGCCCTTGATTTTGCTTTGTTTTGCTCCCAAGTGGTGTCAGAGATAAGGAACCTGCCATGGAGGGTGGGCTGGGGGAGTGGGGAGGGAACTGGGACATTGGTGGTGGGAGATGGGCACTGGTGGAGGGATGGGTGCTGGAACACTGTATGACTAAAACCCAAATATGAACTTTTTTAATTGTATATCTTTGTAATTGTAAAAAAAAAAAATTAAAAAATAAAAAAGTAGAATACAAGAAATAAAAAAAAAAAAGTGGTTTTCAGAGGATCCAGGGACACAACTGGTGCTTTTGGGCCAACCCAGGTGATGGCTTTAAAGCTCCGTGCTTCAGCATGGGGGACTGCTGGGCCCTATGGCATGGGAATTCCAGCATCATCTGGTGGCTCTGGGGACTAAGTGGTACCCGGGATCAGTGAGGGTCTGCTGCATACTGAGCACTGCCCTAACGACTGAGAGCTAGTACAGCAGGAAACGGCTTTCTTGGCATATGGCCAACCTAGGTTCAATCCTCGGCACCCCATGTGGTTTCCTGATAGCCAGGAGTGATTTTGAGTGCAGAGCCAGATATAAGTTCTGAGGACCACCGAATGCGGTCCCCAACACAAGAGATTATAGGCACAGAGACACAGACACAGAGACACAGACACAGACACACAGACACAGACACACATAAATACACACACAGACATACACAGACACAGACACACACAAACAGACAGACACAGACACACATACACAAAAGCATGTGCCTTCAACCCAGCACTATCTTCCTGGTCTAACAGAAACAAAGAGCAGGAGGATGGGATAGATAGGTCAGGAACGAACCACTATGACAAAGATAGAGGCATATGGTCATTCTGGACCAGGATTAGGAGTGCTAAAATGAGGTAAAGTGACATGCATGATTCCCTTTTAATAACAGTACTACAAACTATTGCCTAAAAGGCTGGGGAAGGAAGGAAGTATCTAGCATAGAGTGACAATAGTGGAGGGACTGATATTGAAACATTTGGATACCTGAAACTCAATCATGAATAACTTTGTAATTCATGGTGATTCAATTTTAAAAGTGGCAAAACAGCTAGCCTCTGGCTGGCGTATGATATGAATTCACTGATGTAGCATGGGATATGAATTTACTGATGCAATGTGGTAAATGAATTCACTGAAGTAGTGTGGGATATGAATTCACTGATACACTGTGGGATATGTATTCACTGATGCAGTGTGGGATATGAATTCACTGATGCAGTGTGGGATATGAATTCACTGATGCAGTGTGGGATGAATTCACTGATGCAGTGTGGGATATGAATTCACTGATACACTGTGGGATAGTGTATTCACTGATGCAGTGTGGGATATGAATTCACTGATGCAGGGTGGGATATGAATTCAATGATACACTGTGGGATATGTATTCACTGAAGTAGTGGGGATATGAATTCACTGATGCACTGTGGGATATGAATTCACTGATGCAGTGTGGGATATGTATTCACTGATGCAGTGTGGGATATGAATTCACTGATGCAGTGTGGGATATGAATTCACTGATGCAGTGTGGGATATGAATTCACTGATGCAGTGTGGGATATGAATTCACTGATACACTGTGGGATATGGATTCACTGATGCAGTGTGGGATATGAATTCACTGATGCAGGGTGGGATATGAATTCACTGATACACTGTGGGATATGTATTCACTGAAGTAGTGTGGGATATGAATTCACTGATGCACTGTGGGATATGAATTCACTGGATGCAGTGTGGGATATGTATTCACTGATGCAGTGTGGGATATGAATTCACTGATGCAGTGTGGGATATGAATTCACTGATACACTGTGGGATATGTATTCACTGATGCAGTGGGATATGAATTCACTGATGCAGGGTGGGATATGAATTCACTGATACACTGTGGATATATATTCACTGAAGTAGTGTGGGATATGAATTCACTGATGCACCACGGGATATGAATTCACTGATGCAGTGTGGGATATGTATTCACTGATGCAGTGTGGGATATGAATCACTGATGCAGTGTGGGATATGAATTCACTGATGCAGTGGGGATATGAATTCACTGATGCAGTGTGATATGAATTCACTGATGCAGTGTGGGATATGAATTCACTGATGCAGGGTGGGATATGAATTCACTGATGCAGTGTAGGATATGAATTCACCGATGCACTGTGGGATATGAATTCACTGAGGCACTGTGGGATATGAATTCACTGATGCAGTGTGGGATATGAATTCACTGATGCAGTGTGGGATATGAATTCACTGATGCAGTGTAGGATATGAATTCACCAATGCACTGTGGGATATTAATTCACTGATGCAGTGTAGGATATGAATTCACTGATGCAGTGTGGGATATGAATTCACCGATGTACTGTGGGATATGAATTCACTGATACACTGTGAGATATGAATTCACTGATACACTGTGGGATATGAATTCATTTATGCAGCAAAGGTATGAATTCACTGATGTGGTGAGGAACACATGGTCTTTAAATACAGAATCTGCCCAACTTAGACTCAATTGACCATATGTGCATAGCCAAATACACTATTAAAATTTCAGGGAAAAAATTAATGTATGTTCCAGTTACTGAGAAACAGAGAAAGAAGAAGGATCTGGTTGAAATAACGGTAGGTGGGAAATGCTTCCGAGAGGTTACCCTGGATCTGAGACCTGGATGATCAGAGACTGGGGAAAGCTGTCAAGTGAATGCTCAACCTCCTCCTCGCGACACACAGACCTAGAAAGTGCCTGGCATCTAGCAGACATTCAGTATCAGTGAATCAATCAAACAGGGCAAGAAACACTGAACTACGGGCTTTGCCTCGAATAAGAGCCATGTGGCCCACTGTGTTTCCCTAGCTGGGCTGCCAGAAAGGCCCAAACTCACCATAAATCTTCAGGAAGATGATCTACTCGGCACTTCCGGGTTTGGTGATCTGTGTTTGACCTCCCCCTCCTCTATGCAACCTCTAGTCACCCTTCATTGAGAAGTGTTGTGTGGGCCAGAGATAGCTCAAGGGGCAGGAGCGTATGCCTGGCATATCAGGGCCCTGTATTTGAATTCCAGCTCTGCATGGCCTCCTCAGCAACAGGGGAGTTTCTCTGGTAGTCCCCAGTACTCTGGAGAGACCCCTCGCCCCAAATGAGGTGGTGCCAGTATGAGATTTGGGATAGGGACTGTCCCCGCATTACCTTAACTTTTGATGACAGACACATCATGTGAAGTTGTCAGTGTGTGATGTGTCTCTCGGACAGAGATTAAGTTCCACAAGGGCATCAGCCCCATCATAGACACAGATGCCCTTCAATGCGTGGATCAGACAAAACTAGACTATTCCTTTTTTTTTTTTTTTTTTTTTTTTGCTTTTTGGGTCACACCCAGCAATGCTCAGGGGTTTCTCCTGGCTCTGCACTCAGGAATTACTCCTTGCGGTGCTCGGGACCATATGGGATGCCAAGGATCGAACCCAGGCCGGCATGGGCCGGCCACGCGCAAGGCAAACACCCTACCCACTGGGCCATCGCACTAGCCCCTAGACTATTCCTTAAAAGCATGGTTTAGATTCAAGGGAAGGCCACCCAGGGACTGGGAGAGTCCAGTGTCTCAGAAATGATTTGAGGCACTGTTTGGGGTTAGGGGAAGAGAGAGGTTCTGTAGAGTTCTGTACAGTGTTGTTATTTCTATAAGGCATGGCTGTCTAAAACATGTGGGGTGATTTCCTACGAAAGTTAGCACTGGTGGTATAGTGGCCAAGGTGCCTGCGGCACGGAGTGACAAGTTTGATCCTGAGGCCCCTCATGCATCAAGAGCGATCTCTGCAGCTCTGCTGTTGCATGTCCCCACACGAGAGTGAGACCTAGCCACGTCACAGCCAGATGGGGAGGCGCACCACAACTGAGAGCGGGTGAGCCTCAGCGAGCACCCACAAAATGTTTAGGAAACAGATGCCGGTGCTGTGACAGGAATGTGACCAGCAAGCCCTTTTTAGCAATGCCTCCTTCTGGTACTATGAAGGGATATGAGGGTGAGATTCATACATAGGTAACATAACCAGAGTGCTCATGAATACTAACTAATGTGTGTACCACTGGCACATGTAGATGCACTAACACTAAAAGGGGTACACCTCATGAAGCACCCTAGCTAAATGTGCATACACCAGTCAGGAGAGAGAGAGAGAGAGAGAGAGAGAGAAAGAGTGAGAGTATGTGTGTGTGTGTGTGTGTGTGTGTCATGCGCACAAGTGTGCAATACAACATCAACAGAATAAAGAGAAGGAATGATGAATAACTGAAGCCAGCAGGTTCTGTTCCAGAGTAAGGAGAGTATGTAAAAGCTGGGCTGGTGGCTGTGTCTGGGACACATCAGGCTTTGGCTGCTATAGACGTGTTTCCCGTGTTAGGTTAAGTCAGAGTTTGCTGGAGTGGCCAGGACACGAGGGCGGCCTGCAATTTGGGGAGCCCAATATACAAATTAAGTTTATCCTCTGTAAATAAAAGAGGATGAAGCCTTGTGGTGCACTATTAAACGTCATCATCAGTACTTGTGAGTGCTAGAAAGACTTGTAATCTCCCTGCGCCTGAGGCGGACGTCAGGCAGGAGAGAGACTCTGAGCAGGCCTTTTCAGACATAGTCTAGGGCTCCTGGAGGCACATTTCAGAGGAGGCAACAGCAGAAATGGGAAGAAGTACGGAGGATGGGAAGGAACCGTTTATGGCAAGAAGGAAGAAATTCTTACAAAAAAAAGAATTCATTTACAAAACTGGAAATACCAGTTAAGGACACACTATCAGCTTTGCCAACACTATCGTGTTTTAGGAATTCTACCAAGTTTTAAGTTTCTAAGGATACAAGCATTACCTGGAGAGATGTTTTTTGTTTTTTTTTTTTTTTTGCTTTGGGTCACACGCAATGCTCAGGGGCACTCAGGAATTACTCCTGGCAGTGCTCGGGAGACCATATGGGATGCCGGGATCGAACCTGGGCCAGCACAGGCCGGTTGACGTGCAAGGCAACGCCCTACCCACTGGGCTATCGCCCGCCCTTGGAGAGATGTTTATGGGAGTTCACACAACTCTGATGAGCAAGAGGGAAGAGGCAGTATGGAATCTCATACGGCGGACTGAGTCAAGGGAGGGGAGGCAAGGTTCTAGAAAGCTGAAGTCAACCAAACTTGCTGAGATTCCGCATGGAGACAAGGACAGAGTAGTGGGGCTGGAGCGATGGCACAGCGGGTAAGGCACTTTGCCCGCCCCACGCCAAACTGAGTTCAACCCTGACATCCCCTATGGTACCTTGAGCCCCTCTGGAGTAATCCCTGAGGCAGAGCCAGGAGAAAGCCCTGAGGACAGGTCTGGTGGCCCAAATACAAAACCCAAAAAAACAAAAGAAAAAAAGAAAGAAAGAGAGAGAGAGAGAGAGAGAGAGAGAGAGAGAGAGAGAGAAAGAAAGAAAGAAAGAAAGAAAGAAAGAAAGAAAGAAAGAAAGAAAGAAAGAAAGAAAGAAAGAAAGAAAGAAAGAAAAGAAAGAGTAGGAAGGAGGAAGGCAGGGAGGGAGGGAGGGGAAGAAGGAGGGAGGAAGGAGGGAGGAAGGAAGGGAGGAAGGAAGTAAGGAAGGAAGGGAGGAAGGAAGGAGGAAAGGAAGAAAGGAAGGAAGGAAGAGGGAGGGAGGGAGAGGAGGAAGGAGAGGGAGGGAAGGAAGGAAGGAAGGAAGAGAGGAAGGAAGGAGGGAGGAAGGAGGAAGGAAGGAAGGAAGGAGGAAGGAAGGAAGGAGAGGAAGGAAGGAGGAGGAAGGAGGGAGGGAAGGAGGAATGGAGGAAGGAGGGAAGGAGGAAGGAATGGAGGAAGGAAGGAAGGAGGAAGGAAGGAAGGAGGAAGGAAGGAATGAAGGAGGAAGGAGGGAGGAAGGAAGGATGAAGAAAGGAGGGAAGGAAGGGAGGAAGGAAGGAGGAAGGAAGGGGAGGAAGGAAGGAAGGAGAAAGGAAGGGAGGGAAGGAAGGAAGGGAGGGAGGGAGGGAGGAAGGAAGGAAGGAAGGAAGGAAGGAGGAAGGAGAAGGGAAGGGGAGGAAGGAAGGAAGGGAGGGAGGAGGAAGGAAGGAAGGGAGGGAGGGAGGAAGGAAAAGGGAAGGAGAGAGGGAGGGAGGAAGGAAGGAAGAAGGAAGGAAGGAAGGGAGGGAGGGAGGAAGGAGAAAGGAAGGAAGAAAGGGAGGGAGGAAGGAGGAAGGAAAGGAGGGAGAGAGGGGAGAAGGAAGGAAGGAAAAAGGAAGGAAGAAGGAGGAAGGAAGGGAAGGAGGAAGGAAGGAAATGAAGGAAGAAGGGAGGAAGGAAGGAGGGAGGAAAGGAAGGAAGGAGGGAGGAAGGAGGAAGGAAGGAAATGAAGGAAGGAGGAAGGTAGGAAGGAAGAAGGAATGAAAGGAAGGAGGAAGGAAGGAAGGAAGGAAGGAAGGAAGGAAGGAAGGAGGGAGGAAGGATGGAGGAAGGAAGGATGAAGGAAGTAAGGAAAAGGAATGAAGGAAGGGAGGAAGGAGGGAGGAAGGAAGGAAGGAAGGAAGGAAGAAAAGGAGGGAGGGAGGGAGGAGGAGGGAGGGAGGGAGGGAGGAAGGAAGGAAGGGAAGGAAGAGGAAAAGGGAAGGAAGGAAGGAAGGAAGGAAGGAAGGAAGGAAGGAAGGAAGGAAGGAAGGAAGGAAGGAAGGAAGGAAGAAAGGAAGGAGGAAGGAGTTGTGGTATTTCAATCTGGGGTTTACTCCAAGTAGAGGAAAACAGTGGTGGCATGGTTAACAGAAAACAGAGAGGAGGCTGGAGAGCTGGTCCAGTGGGTGGGGCTTGCCTACTCAGCTGACCTGGGATCAATCCCAGGAACCCTGTTTGGTCCTCCGAGCCCTCTCTGTGCACAGCTAACTGTGACCCAAAAACAAAAATTCAGAGAGAGCAGGAGGGAAACAATTTTAGAAATAAAAATGACGCCTTTGCTTCGAGGCAGAGGAAATTTAAGGTAAGAGCGGCCATTCGCTAACTCCCAGCAATGTCACAGGTTTGCCAGCTGCTAAAGTTCTTGGAGAATCAAATCTCTGGTATAGTATTCCCACATAAACATAGTATTAGAAAAAAACTCTTCCACAAAAAAGCAGACTTTTCCTACAGCTGCAAAAGCAAACTTAAATGGATAAAATCCAAACACAAAAATCAGTGTCAGGGTCGGGAAGACCTAAGCTGGACCATTAGCTCAGGGTCGATCCTTTTGCCCCATTGGGGTCTCTCAGCGCCCAGTACCGAGTCAGAAGCAGCCCCGAGTACTGCAGCTGGAGGCCCGGAAGAAAAATAAAATAATAAATGCTAGAAATGTTCTATTTCTTTAAGGCACTGAGATTGCACACTCAAGAATTTACTTTAAAATACGACCATGGGGGCGGAGTGATAGCACAGCAGGTAGGGTGTTTGCCTTGCAGCGGCCGACCTGGAATTCGATTCCCGGCATCCAATTAGGGACCCCGAGTAACGCCAGGAGTAATTCCTGAGCGCAGAGTCAGGAGTAACCCCTGAGCATTGCCAGGTGTGACCCAAAAAAGAAAGAAAAAAAGAAAACAAAACAAATACAAGAAAGAGTACAATGGACAAGGACACTTGCCTTGCACTTTGCATCTCGCGAGTTCAGTATCTGGTGCCACATTTGGTGCACCAAGCACAAGCAGTAGCAACCCTGAGCACAGAGTTGGAGTGAGCCCTGAGCACCTCAGGGTATGGCCCGAGATCACACACACACACACGCACGCACGCACGCACATCTGTGAAAAGATGTTCAACATGCTCAGTTCAACAGAAATGACAAAAGTGCAGATTAAAACAATGAGGAGCCAATATACAACTATTAGGATGACCAAACTACAAATGTGTTCCCAAGATAAAGGGCACGGCCATGGAGCAAATGGCACTCTCATCCGTTGATCGTGGTGGGAATGCTGAACTGCACAGTCACATTTGAAATGCTTTGGCTTTTTGGAGACATGAGCGTTTTCTCATGAAAGTCACATGCCATCCTGATTTCCCTACCATTTCCCTTCTAGGCACCCACCCAAGGGAAACAAGAACATAAGTTTCCACAAACACCTAAATTAAAAAAAAGATTGCAGCTCTGTTCAAATCAACAAAAAAGTAGAAACAAACGGAAGTCGATCCATACAATGGAATCTACTCAGAGGCAAAAAGAACAAACCACAGCATTCTCACAAGCATGAACGAATCACAAAAAGCATTATATTGAGAGAAGGCAGGCACAGGATTCATCACTCAATATAAAATTCTGGAAAACACGAAAGACAAAAACCCTAGGTTTTGGCTATGATGGCAGTTGCAGACATTTAAATGGTCACTAATAAAGGGTAAACTTTACTGCATAGAAATTATTCCAATAAACCCAGTTTAAAGAAAAAAAAACACCGTCTTGAAACTGTTAAAGGTTAACATTGTTATCTATAATCACCCTGAAAAATTCTAGAAATTTCTCCACTAGTAAGACTACTACAAATGTCCTACTATTGAAAAGAAATAAACCCTATTTTTCTTCCTTCTTTGAGCCTCAAAATTTTTGCTTTGCGAGATACGGCAAACGGCTGTCAGGGCGGGGGCCAAGCTGTGTGTGTGAATGCTGGTTATTGAGACGCTAAGACAGGGAGACTTGTTTGTGGGTCTGCTGGTTGCTCATTGTTCTTCTGTCACACACAAAGACGAGGCTCTGCCATGCTCTTGGAATGTGACCTTCTGGCTGGGCAGCTCTTACATCACGCCCAGCAACGCTGCCTGAAAAAAATCCACTTCCCCACACACTACATCGCAAATGGTAAAACAAAGCAAACCAAGAACCATGCCGAAGGACCCCGATTCTAACAATAAGCTGTAGAGCCCTAAAATCAGATCACCTAAGACGTAGATTTCTCAATGCTTAATATTCTAGAAGCTTATTTTCATAAGAGTAATGAATGACATCTCATTTTATTATTTTTAGTTTACAATAATGGAAAAATAGTTTTCAGAAATAAATTTTGGGGATAGGCGAGGCTCAAGGCTGACTTCAGGGGCTCAGGGAATCATATATGGCACCAGGATTAAACACTACCTGCTGTACTATGACTCGGGCAAGAGCCCGAGTAATTTTTATTACTTGCTAAACATGTAATTTGTAAGAGCAGTCTATGATTACTAATTCCATACAATTATAAGTAATTCCTTTACTTTTTTTTGCCTACAGTGCTCAACAGAGACACATGTGTGCCTGTGCACCTAATGCCAACATACGTCAGACAGCCCCACCACAAACATTCACGCAATTCCTATCTTGGTCCACAATAACAAAACTCACTGCACTGGATAATAAACAACAAACATGACATCCCCGCACTTTGAACACAGGTTTAAAAACGGCCCCGTCACAACTAACCCCACTGCTTCCTCTCACTGGGGCGTGATAGGCGAGGTGTAAGTGAACAGGGAAGGCAGAAGGGACAGTCAGGGCCCCGGTCTCCTTGCTACCACTCACTGCATGTGGAGAGAGAGCAGGTGGGCACGGCCTCCTCAACTTAACACACACACACACACACACACACACACACACACACACACACACACACACACTTTCTCTCATACACGAACTCACACTCCCATATACACACATTTTCTCATGCACAGTCTCATACACACATACTTTCTCATACACAGTCTCATACGCATACTTTCTCATACACACATACTCCCATGTATACACACACTTTTAATTATACACACACATGCTCCCATATATACATTTTCTCTTACACGCTCTACTTTATACACACATATTCTCTTATACATACACACTCTCCCATATATACTCTTTCTCACACACACACTCACACTCCCATAGACACATACACTTTCTCTCAGACATACACACACTCTCTCATAAAACACATATTCTCTCCCATACACACACTTTCTCATACACCCAGACTCCCATTTTCTCTCATACCCACCTATCATACATACACTCAGACATATATATATATACACACTTTCTCTAATACACACTCTCAGTTTCTCTCTCCCATAAACAACCACTCTCACCACACACTCTTTTTTTTTTTTCTTTTTGGGTCACACCCGGTGATGCTCAGGGGTTACTCCTGGCTCTTCACTCCAGGAATTACTCCTGGCGGTGCTCGGGGACCATATGGGATGCCGGGGGATCGAACCTGGGCCGGCATAAGCCGGCTGCATGCAAGGCAGACGCCCTACCCGCTGGGCTATCGCCCGGCCCCTTTCTCATTACACTCTCTCGCTCTCCCTCCTTTCTCTCATATACACACTAAGTAAACTCAAAAGTCCAGTGGAGAAAGTTTCAATAAAGAGGAGAGTAAAACCATGTTTTTTCCTAACATCTGTGGACTTTCCAATTGCCATGCACATTACCCAGTACCACAGGCATATAAGTTTATAAAAACAAACTGATATGCAAATCAAGGCAAACAATTATTTCCAACTATTAATAATTTTTCAGTTTTGAACTGTTAGTCAATATTTATTCTCCTATTACACAATGAAACGATTCAGTATTGTGAAAATGGTGTATTTTATGTGAATACTGAAAAACTTACTTTTAAGGATTCCCATAATGGAAACTGGACCACGGAGAAAGGGATCTGAGGAGAAAACAACAACAACAAAGAAATTAGGAAAGAACAATCAGTTTACCCAAATTAATTTATAGCTTGCTTTAATTAATAAGTATGCTTCATATTGCTTCTGTATTCAATAAAACTAAGGTTAAATTTATTATATATGTCTATATATTGTTTGAATTCACTAAACTGAGGAACTTTATTAACTTTATGAGCCTTGAGTTCGACAATAATGCAGTGAAGCCCTTTGGAGATGGAAGGGAGAAGCACCGATAAAGTTCTGGGACCGAAATGGCAAAATAAATATTCCACATCAGGATTAATAAAGACGTTAAGCACAACACTGTCTGTGAAAGCTCGAACTGTTTATTCTTTGGCAGGCAGTGCTAGGACTCAAAAGACCAAAGAAGTGGAAGGAAGAGAGAAGGGGAGGGAGAAGCTGGAAAGGGCTAAGAGCAGGGAAAGAAAAGGGAAGGGGAGAGGCGGGGAGGGGAGAGGGAATAAGGAAGAGAGAGACGAGGAGTGAAAGGGGAGAGAAGAAAGAAAACCAAGGTGCGGACAGAGAGGGATGAGGAGGGGACAGAGAGAGGAGGAGGGACAGAGTAGAGGGAAATGAAAGGGGAGAAATGAAGAGAGAGGCGAGAAGGGGGGAGAATGAGAAAGGAGTAGAAAGAGCGAGGCAGGTGCAGACAAGGAGGCACATCAGACAGAGACCAAGACAACAGCGAGAGAAACTGAGTCAGGAGTGTGACCCAGCAGGACACACAGTGTCGTAGGTGTGTGTGGGTGGGGTGGTTCAATTCCTGACATTGTAAAATTAAAAAAGACTGGGACCCCTGGGAAGAACCCAGAGCCACGGCAGAGCCTGGCAAGCTACCCGTGGTGTATTCGATATGCCAAAAACAGTAACAATAATGGACCTCATTCCCAACGAATGGAGACGTTACTGGCGCCCGCTCAAGCAAAACTGATGAACGGGAAGACAAATGACAAGTGAACTTAATACAAGTGTATGTTGATGCTGGAGGAGCGCTGAGACTGCTCAGTGGCAAACGCCCCTGCCTGCAGGCCAGAGCGCGAGCAGTTTAAAAACACCAGTGCTGCAACAGAGAGGGGCAACCTCCGAGGTGCCAGGAGGTCGGAGTCTGCGTGAGCACTGCTTCTGAAGAACACAACTGCCACAGAACACCGCCACGCAAGAGGCGCGACCCCGGAGAACACGCTGCGTGGCCTTCACCATGCACTGTGACCAGAATGTGTGGAAGGGCGACTGGAAGGGCGTGGGAGCCAATGCCGCCATAGCCAAGTGTGGGAGTATGATTCGGAGATGTGCCCCGGTCTCACCTACAAAGGGGAGAGAGGAGGAAAAGAAGAAACCGGAGGGGGGACCCAGGTTTCCACAGCCCTTGAAAAGGAGCATGCTGGAGGAGTGCGGGCGCGGAACAGGAGCAGATCGGGCCTCCGCAGGGAGGTGATTCAGTCCCACACAGTCCGGGAAGAGGAAGCTGAGACAGTGACATGAGGCAGTGAGCGCAGTGCTCACAGCGCCACATCCTCTGTGCACCTGCGCTCGGCTCTCTGGAACTGCATGGAGCGCCAAAGTCTGGAATTACCAGGACTCTGGAGCACCCAGGTCTGGCATCACCAAGCACCTCCAGACTTCCATTTCACTGCGTTTCACATACAACTGTAGGACAGGCAGGTGTTATTTTTTTTTTTTCTTTTTGGGTCACACCGGTGATGCTCAGGGGTTATTCCTGGTTCTGCACTCAGGAGTTACTTCTGGCAGTGCTTGGGGGACCACATGGGATGCCAGGGATTGAACCCAGGATGGCAACATGCAAAGCAGACTCCCAACTCTCTGTACTATTACTCCGGCCCCAGGTTTTATTATTATTCCTACTGTACACAGAGGACAGAGGCTAGGAGAAGCTGGGTTAGGAGCCAGAGGCACCTAGTTACTAGGAAGGAAGAAACCAGACTAATCCGACTTCAAAGTCTTGTCTGAATCGATGTGACTTCTAAACACACTTATCTGCATGGAAACTCACCACAGTACAATCTATTTGCTTTTGATTAAAACTTCTGAAGTGCTAAAATAGTCTCCCCCTCCAGAGTCTGAATTCCAGAGACGGACTAGGCTCTGTAACATGCAGCCACTGCCCAGGAGGCCTTCACCAGGAACAACAGTGCCCACCCAGCCCATTGTGCCACTGTGATTTTCAACTCTTTCTGCACTGCAAGCTGCAAGTGGAAAGAAAAAGGGGGCTTTGGGCATTATCAATATGTACATGGGGGGGCCGGGTGATAGTCCAGTGGGTAGGGCATTTGCCTTGCATGCGGCCAACCCAGGTTCGATCCTCGGCATCCCATATGGTCCCCAGGCAGTGCCAGGAGTGATTCCTGAGCACAGAGTGAGCCAGGAGTAATCCTGAGGCATCGCTGGGTGTGACTAAAAAAAAAAAAAGCAAAAACAAAAAGTCTTTCTGGGGCCAGAGCGATAGCCCAGCGGGTAGGGCGTTTGCCTTGCCCGCAGCTGGCCCATGCCGGCCCGGTTCGACCCCCAGCATCCCATATGGTCCCCCGAGCACCACCAGGAGTAATTCCTGAGTGCAGAGCCAGGAGAAACCCCTGAGCATTGCCGGGTGTGACCCAAAAAAGCAAAAATAAACAAATAAATGTACATGGGTATGTGAATGCTGAAAGCCAGAGAGCTGGGTTTTGAAGGATTTTATGGGTACTGACCTTTACATCAATTAAAGGCATGAAATTACTTGTGAAGTATTTGTGTCTGATCGGAAATTAAAAGTCTAGCATCATCTGTCTTCCTCTGCTTGAGCAACTGGTGGCCGAGAGCTGGACAATGGCCATAGTCAGAAAATCTGTCTCCCATTCAGGCAGGAAATGGCAGTGAGAAAACCTTATGCCAATTGTCAACAGACATGTTCAAGCTGACACTTGGAGACACTCGTCATCTTCTTGAACAAGCTACACCCCAACCCAAATGCCAAAGCTCCACCACAAGAGTCAAGCTCAGTTTTGCACTTTTTGTTACCCGAACATGAGAGCACGTGACACTGTCCACTCTGAAATTCAAGTGCTCTATTTCCGCTTCCATTATTAACAGCCCCTGCACCTCCCCCCCCAAAAACAAACACTGGCTATATTGTTCTCTAAAGAACTTTATAAACTTAGAAAATGTGTAGAGTTCAATAAAGTATTCAAGATGACATCAAATAGAAGGGTTGAAGAAAATTAAACTTTCTTTTTTGTACTCCACTCTCCCAAATGTAAATATTTTTAGGAGATAAATATTTCATATTTGTCAAAATTTTAAGAGCCCTTCCAATTTAGTATGTAATAGTCCAAGTTAGTATGATTTTCTCCTTTTGTTTATGCTACACCCAGCACTGTTCGGGTCATCCCTGGCTCTGCAGTCATGAGGTGCTCCTCAAGGTGTGCAGGGAACTGGGGAGAGAACTCAGGTTGGCTGCGTGCAAGACAAATGCCCAACCCGCTGCACCACTGTTCCAGCTCCAGCATCCTTTTCTCATTAAAAAAAAAAAAAAATCAGGGGCCGGAGGCGATTGCACAGCGGATAGGGCATTTGCCTTGCCCTACCGGGTTCCATCCCTGGCATCCTATATGGTCTCCTGAGAACCACCAGGAGTAATTCCTGAGCAAAGAGCCAGGAAGTAACCCCTGAGCATCACTGGGTATGACCCAAAAAATTAAAAAAAAATCAATAAAACTTCCATTATGTTATCTATGTATTTGGAAAGTTAAAAAATAGTTAAATTTCTAATCCTATAGATGAGCATTTTGTACAGTTTCCTCTATTAAAACGCGTATTACATTGGGCCAGAAAGGTAGGACAGTGGGTAGAATACTTGTCTTGCATGAGGCCGACCTGAGTTCAATCCCTGAGCACAGGGCCAGGAGTAATCCCTGAGTACTGCCAGGTGTGGCCCCCAAAACAAACAAACAAAATCTTATATCAAATTGTTCTTCTGACTTAAAAAAAAAATCACAGTTGGAGAAGGCATTATTCCACTGAGTATTTAAAGAATGAGACAACAGTAAGCTCCAATTCTACTGCCTAAAGCAAGGTTGACTATATTAGGTAATTAAACACGTCATAAATGCATAAAGAATTAAATTTACTTCTAGCTTCTGGTAGTGAAATATCTCTCATAAGATAAACTTCTGATATGTGAAAATTTTTCAAATATTCTTCAAATCAAAATTGTTTTGCATGCTTGTCCTTTACAGTAGAAGAAATAACGAGAATGTGGCCCACACATGTGAACAAGCCCTGCCAGCCAAGCATGGCTCTGTGGCTAAACAAATTCTTCTCCTGCCGTCTACAGAATGTGGCCTGTCAGAGAGCAAGCCCCTTCTCCATGTCTGGTTTGGAGTTACATAACAGCAATGTTCCTTCAAAATGCAGAATTTAAAAACCCCAAACAGATGTAAGCTGTTATTCCAAAATGTTTTATAGATGAACAAAATGAATAGCTGTACTCAGAGTTCTTATATTCCAAACACAACAGACCCATTTTATGGCACCTAAAGTTAGAAAATGGTTCACTGTTGTGACCTTTTTAATGCGTCCATTTAAGAAGTTTTGTTTGAATAAGGTTGTTAAGACCCAGGGCACTAATAAGTGAGTGGTAGTAAACCCAGCTGCCATCAGAGGCAGATGTGTGTGTGGAAGTGTATGTGTGTGTGTGTGTGGCGGGGGGAATGGTAGTAAGGTGGAGCTGCTAAAATTAAACGATTTCCACTCAGTGGTAAACAGAGCCATAATTCCACGTAAGAGCACATAGGAATGGATGTTAGGCATTAGGCAGACAAGATGAATTCTGAAGTCTCGGGCGTTGCTAATGAAAGAAAGAACAGACAATACTACCTTAGGAACATGCTCTTCCTCCCACCAAGCTCTGAACTATGCGAACCCTTGAAGTCGAATAATGCTTATACCCTTGTGGTCCTAAAATAAATAAATGTCTATAGCCTTACAGTCCTTTAATAAAAGAAAAAAAATGGTGGTTTACAAATAAGGAAATATAAAGGCATTGTTTCCAAGGTGTTGGAGGACATGTTTAGCTAATCTGGGAGTTTTGTTGTTTTGCTCACTCCCAGCTTAATCTTATTTAAGGCAATGTTCATTCTAATGAGATCTCTCTTCTATGTAAACACTGCTAGAGGGCGTGGCAGTTACAGAAGTCACCTTGATTGAATAACTTCTGACTTATACATCTACTAAGACTTCTATGTTTTCTAGATTGGGCACAGCTCCTCTTTTATACCCACTGCACCCAACGTGGGACAGTTAGAATTTACCAGGAGACTACCACCCTGGCTACGCTGAGACTAAAGGTAGACTATAGGAAGGATCATACTAGTTTGCTCTAAGCAGGCGAGTATGACCCTTTCAGTACATGAGAACAAGATACTCAGAATCACCCTGGTGCAGATAATAATAAGGACCTTGTGGGTACCATCTAGATTACATGAAGCTCATGAAGTTAAGATGTATTACTTTATATCAGCCCCTCTCTCTCCAGTGTTTTACATAAGAGATAATCTCGGGATTAGTCCTTGGTGTAACCTTTGTTTATACCTACAATAGGGTGTGTGGCACTACACTCTGTTTAGGGTTCTTTGTTGGCATGACAACCTCCCGATTGGATTACTTTGGTGTATATAAGGGGCTGACTTGAGGCCCTTTCACCTTTTGCCTTTTGGTTCCTCAGCCTTCAGCTTTTGGCTCCTGCGGCTTTTGGCTTTTGGCTTTGGTCTTTTGCTCTTTGGCCTTTTGCTCCATCTTCTAGTGCTGTGGAAGAGCTTTTGTACTATTAAAAGCCATTTTTGGAACTGCACCGGACTCGTGAGTTTTCATCTGTTCTCCGGCGTCCTCGGAGGTAGAAGACAACCTCTGTCCTGACACTGTCGGGGACCCCGGCTAGTTCCCCGACATTTGGCGCCCTGGGTGGGCTCGACGGACATCGTCTGGCCTAATCATCATCGGACAGAGATCATCTGCGTCCAAACCGTGAGTGAAATGATGGATTTCTCGTGGTATAGATATGTTGTACCTTCTATTGGGTCAGAATCATACATAGCCCAGTCAATGAAGTTCCTTTCTGAGAACTACTCAATCTTTTCACAAATCATCTGGGTCCTTGCTATTTTTAAACTGTACCTTTGTGTAAGGACAATGTTTAATAGAGAGAAGGAAGAAAGTAATAGTTTGAATGCAATCTTTAGGGACGAGGTTTACTCAGCGATTAAAGAAATAAGTGAGAATCATAAAACTACAGGTAAACTGGTCTTAAAGCTTGAGGACAGAATTATTAAACAGAGTTTAAAATTTGAAAAGAAATTAGAAGAACAGGAAAGTAAAATTATTAAACAGATTTTAAAATTTGAGGAAAAATTAGAAGGACAGGATTTAAAATTCAAAGAAAAATTAGAAGAACAGGATTTAAAATTCAAAGAAAAATTAGAAGAACAGGAAAATAAAATTATTAAACAGGATTTAAAATTTGAAATAAAGTTTGAAGAGCAGAAGAAGGATATCGATAAAATCAGCATTATCTTAGAGGAAGAAATTGACAGACAGAGAGATAGAATAGATGGACAGAAAGAGGAGGTTTGGAAGTTACACATAAGATTGAAAGAACAAAAGGAAGAAACATATAGGAAACTTGAAAACTTAAACCAAGAAATGGATGTGTTACGCAGGGAGATTTCTGATTTCATAACTTATCAATCAGGACCTAGCGCATACCCAATACTGAGGCGTGAACCAACTAAAAGCCGTTCACAAACACGCCCCAAAACTGTAGACTTGAAAAAGGTGTATACATTCCCAGCAAAAAAATCTAAAAAAGAATTCTAATGTGGCTGATAACTTAGAGGAGGAACAGGAAAACCCAGAGGAGGCAAATTCCCAAGCTGAAAATCTCCCCAGAGTTAATACCCTCAATGGGGTAGATGTTCCTCTGCCAGATACTACAAGCTCTGATGAGGAAGAACGGGAGGAACAGATTAGCTCGAGTCAAAGAGCAAAGCCCAGCAATCTTTCTCATGACCAATCTAAAGATAAAGTAAAACCGATTCATGAAGACTTAAAAATTGAGGCAATAACCCCGTTTAGGAAGGCTTGCGACAGGTTTGGAATATCAAGTCCTTATACTTTAAAATATTTAGCTGATTGGAGGCGAAAGTAGTCAGTGGGTATTGGGAGACTTTGAAACGGTAGCCGATACTTGTCTAAACAAATCACAGTACATGCAATGGCATATGTGGTATGCAGATGGGGTTAACCAGAATATTGACACTTTAAGAGAAAAGGAATCAGGCCATACTATAACTTTTGCCATGCTAAAAGGTGAAGGTGAATGGAAAAACAAAGCAAAACAAGCGACATTACCTGAACCTATTTTAAAATTCGTTCGGGAGACAGCATTAAAGGCGTGGGAAAGAGTAGGTTCCGACCCAGAATTTCTAGGTAGCTATACAAAAAATTTACCAGGGTCGTGATGAACCATACTTTGATTTTGTTGGGAGATTATGTGAAACAATCCAAAGACAGGTTCAAGACCCAACCACTCAAGAAATCCTAAAACGAAACTTAGCATATGAGAATGCTAATCAAAAATGTCGAGCATTACTATATGGTATTAAGGAAAAGGCTGACCTCATGGGGTATCTAAAGGCCTGTAGAAATGTCGGTTTAACCTCCCATAAAACACAGGATGATATAGAGGCTTATCCCATACAGCAGGAGGATCAGGAGGGGGATGAAATGTCAGACAGCTCTAGGGGGAGAAACAATAAACTTCAAAGAATAAACAAACAAACAAAGAGAAACTATTCTAATAATCGCAGCTCCACCCCTCGGAGGGCCCCACCTGGACCATGCCCAAGGTGCAGGAAGGGAAAACATTGGGCCAGAGACTGTCGGTCTCGGAGACGAAGTCAGCCTCAGGCTTCATCTGGACAGATAACCTGCTTTAACTGTGGAGGGAAGGGGCACAACCGTAGAGATTGCCCATCTCCTAAAACTATCAATACAGGGCAACATCCTAATAATCCCTTTATGGGAAATATTACATGGACTCCCTCCCAGGTTCCACAAGTTCCGCAGGCTCAAATGACACCTATGCCTCCCTCGAATGCGGGAAACTGGGTGGGGGGCCAGCCCCAGGCCCAGCTGAATCCAGGGGCACCCTCATTCATCCCACCTGCCCAGTATCCTCCGAATCAGAACCCACAGAATTGCAATCAATAAATACTCTCCAGCCTACCACATCAGGCAGTGGCAGTCTCGACATTCTTTGCCCTAAGACTGTCACAATATACCCAAGTCAAGACCCCTACATGCTAAAAACAGGGATAAAAGGACCTGCTCCCCAGGTAGTATGGGTTTAATTCAGGGGAGCGATTGGCTGAAATTTAAGGGAATTATGGTGCATTTCGGACTTCTGGATCCTGAATCTCATGGAGAAATAATACTGTCAATATCTGTGCCAACTAAATGGACTTTTAAAAAAGGGGAACCACTTGCTAAACTATTATTATTTTTTGAGGATCCGTGTAGTCAGTCCGAACACCCTACAGCTGGTGGCTTAAACAGTACCAACCATTCTGCCAACTTCATTGTTGGTTATGCAGCCACACAGAACCAAGCCCACCAGCCACCTGCTAACTATCTAGTTGGGTACACTGCCAGAATTTCTCAGGCCAAGCGGCCGGTTATACCCATCGAAATTTATAAAAGGAAATTCAAAGGCATGTTGGATACAGGGGCAGACATATCCATAATCTCCACCAAGTATTGGCCCTCTAAGTGGGCCCTAAAGAAAGTGTCCCATAGCCTGAGCGGGGTAGGCAATATCTCCTCCTCTCTTCTCCGACAGAGTGCGAGGTGGCTGCCGTGTATTGGCCCTGAAGGGAATGTAGCCATGGTCCAGCCTTATATAGCCCCCTATGCCTTTAACTTTGTGGGGTCGAGACATGTTGGAGCAGTGGGGGGGCAGTAATCCACATACCTCGTCCAATTCCCTGTCGAGCACCAATTCCAGCTCTCCATAATAAGCCTAACACCGGGAGTAACCCTTTTTAATTGGGGCCGCTGTGGTTAAGCGCCCACCACCTATCCGTATTCAGTGGAAGTCTAACAAACCTATATGGACACCACAGTGGCCCCTCAATACCAAAAAATTAGAGGCGCTAACAAATCTAGTGGAAGAACAGCTGAAATTAGGACATATTGAGGAAACGTTTTCAGAATGGAATTCTCCTGTTTTTGTAATACAGAAAAAATCAGGCAAATGGCGTTTGCTGATTGACTTAAGGAATGTAAATTCTACTATGGTCCCCATGGGAGCCCTACAACCTGGGCTCCCCTCTCCAGCAGCTATTCCTAAGGATTGGCCGCTAATTATCATAGATTTAAAAGACTGCTTTTACAGCATACCTATCCACCCAGATGATCGGAAAAGGTTTGCATTTTCAGTCCCTTCCATTAATTATAAAGGTCCTTTACGTAGGTTTCAGTGGACAGTATTGCCCCAAGGGATGACTAATTCACCTACGATGTGTCAACACTTTGTTGATGAGGTTTTGCGACCCATTCGTGCTAAATTTCCTGGTGCATACATCATCCACTACATGGATGATATCCTGCTAGCTTGTGATAATTCCAGAGATCTCCAGAATTTATATAATGATGTAATGACAGTTTTACCAGAGGCTGGCTTACAAGTAGCTCGGAAAAAATTCAGATGCAGCCTCCATATGAATATTTGGGCTATGCTCTTGACCGCCTTACAGTGCGCCCTCAAAAAATTTCCATTAGTCAGAAAGGGCTCAAAACCTTGAATGATTTTCAAAAACTGCTGGGGGATATCAACTGGGTGCGCCCCTCCCTTGGTATTCCTAACTGTGAGCTCAGTAACCTGTTCCACACCCTTGAAGGTGATCCTGCTTTAAATAGCCCAAGGCAGCTAACTCCTAAAGCTCAGAAGGAATTAGATTTTTTCATGAATCGGCTTCAAAAATCTTACCTCTCCAGATTTAATCCCGGAGAAAAGGTATGGTTCTTGGTCTTCAACACTCCCGAGTCTCCAACTGCTGCTATAGCCCAATTATCTGGACCGTTAGAATGGGTTTACTTACATAACAAGCAGAATCGTACTGCTACACCTTACCTTGAGATGATAGCTAACCTTATAATTAAGGGAAGATCAAGAACCCAAGTATTACTTGGACATGATCCCCATGTAATTGTACTACCCGACCCTAAAAAAGAAATTGAAGCTGTTTTACCACTAAGTGAAATCCTTCAAAGAGCTTTAGCAGATTTTTCAGGAGAAATATCTTATCATTATCCAGCTGGAAAAACCTGGGAATTTCTGAAAAGGACACCTTTTGTAATTTCCACCATTGTCCGCTCCTCTCCCATTCCTGATGCTCCAGTGTATTATATTGATGGCTCCTCATCAGGAAGGGGTGGAATTACAGGTCCTTCGTTGACCACTACTGTGCATACAAATTATAAATCTGCCCAACAAGTGGAACTCGCCACCCTGATACATTTACTATCCCATATATCTGGCCCATGTAATGTGGTGAGTGATTCTGCATATGTAGTTGGTTTATTTCCTGGAATTGTCACTGCTTCTTTAAATGCCCATAATCCTATAATTCAGGAGCTGCTCCATAAACTACAAGATCTCCTCCGAAATAGAACATTCCCTATATACATCTCCCACATCCGTTCTCACAGCCGACTCCCCGGGCCAATGGTTCGAGGAAACGAAGCAGCAGATCTCTTGGCAGCACCAGTATTTAAATCAGCTGAGGAAGAGCACCAGACTCTACATACAAATGCCCGCCGCCTTCATGTACACCATGGCATCCCATGGAGACAAGCTAGACAAATTGTCCGCAACTGTCCTGTCTGTGCTCCTTTACATTGTGCATCTCATGTAGCAGGAGCAAATCCTCGAGGTTTACAGACAAACCAATTGTGGCAGATGGATATAACTCATACTAACTTATTTCCCAACAAACCTTTCCTTCATGTGGTCATCGATACATATTCCCGGTTCATATGGGCTGTTCCTATGACGTCTGAAAGAGCTAAATCTGTTTGTTCATTTTTACTCCAGTGCTTCTCCGTCATGGGTATTCCCCATACCATAAAAACAGATAATGGTCCTGCTTACACCAGCAAAACCTTCAAATCCTTTTTGAGGAATGGCAGATCAAACATATTACAGGAATTCCATATAATCCACAAGGACAAGGAATAGTTGAACGTGCCCACAGAACGCTTAAAACTCAGCTATTAAAGCAACGAAAAACAAGTATGCCTCCAATGGATTCTTTATCTTTAACATTATTTACCTTAAACTTCTTAAATATACCTCAAGGAGATCCCTATACCGCGGCTGAACGTCACTTTCAAGAAGATACGCAAACTCAAAAAACAGTCAATTCACCTATCTGGGTGAAAATTGATGATAAATGGATTGCAGGTCACCTCCTCATTCGGGAAGAGGCTATGCTTTCATTTCTACAGACGATAACCCTGCCAAGAAACTCTGGGTTCCTCTGCGACTTGTTAAGACTAGAATTCTCCAAGAATCAGAAAACAACTAATTCTTTCAATATAAAGTCTTAAATTTTAAATTGCAAATTGCTGTTTAAACTTCCTGGATTGGTTCATTTTAATAATGATCTTGTTTTGCAGTCTGTGATCATGGTTCATGTCTAATATCTTGCCTTACAGCCTAAATATTTTCTTTCTTACAAAAAAAAAAGGGTGGAAAAATGGGTGGACTCTGAGCACAGTGCTCATTACAAAAATGTTTGCTAAATCAATGAAAAATTGTTTTTCTAATGATTCTGTTCACAGGATGAGATATTCGAATCCAGTAAACCTGTGCTACAGTGCTCAATACTCCGAGACTCCTAAAACAGTGCTTGCTAAAAATTTAATAATTTGCAAAACTAATTTTTCCCAATGCTCTATTCACAGGAAAAGACACTTTCTCACCATCATTTGCCGGCTTTCTATTCATGAAGCGCTTGACTCGTTACCATTTATCACCCTAAATGGGTCACATATACAGCTGTAAGATATTGATCGATCAAATATATGTGTGTGTGTGTGTGCATGTGGTGGCCACCATTATGTTTGTGATTAATGTTGTGTCTATGTTATGTCTCAACTACTACCTTCTCAATTTCTGACCACTACAAACCTCTATTACATTCATCAGCTCCACTGCTGATCCACTAGGTTTATCAATTTTAAAATCATCAATTCTCATACTTATTTCCCCTGCTCCACCCATGTTGGAGCTTCTTTATGTTATTCTCTCCATCCCAGACTTGGATCCCTACAAAGCCTTAAAATCTCTACTTGTGATTAACCTCGAAAACTGTTTTTGTCTCACCTAAGCTACAGGTACAGTTACCGGTGCCAATGTTCCCTTGCTGAAGAAGCCCTGCAAGACGCCCACACCGATGTTCCGGACACCTGTTCCAGCACTCAAGACTCCAGTTCCAGAATTCGAGATACTTGTTCCAGTGCTCATGAAACCTGATCCAGTGTTCCTGATAATTGCTCTCCCGAGACTCATTCCTGTCTTCACCAATGCTGCTGTTCCAGAATCAGTTCTTCAGTTCTTCAGACCTTGTTCCGGAGATGTGACTTCATGGGAAATTGACTCACTAATTTAGGACAATACAGGCTGTGGTCTGTTATGACCAAACAGCCAGAGACATTTTACTATGAACTTTACTCAGTTCAAAATTAATTCGGACATTGGGACAACATATGATATTACCTTGTAATTGGAATTGTTCCTTTTCTGTTTCTCTCCTCTGTATGTATTATTTAGAATACTTGTATTTTTATATTTTTGTAAACAAAAAAGGGAGAGTTGTTGGAGGACATGTTTAGCTAATCTGGGAGTTTTGTTGTTTTGCTCACTCCCAGCTTAATCTTATTTAAGGCAATGTTCATTCTAATGAGATCTCTCTTCTGTGTAAACACTGCTAGAGGGCGTGGCAGTTACAGAAGTCACCTTGATTGAATAACTTCTGACTTATACATCTACTAAGACTTCTATGTTTTCTAGATTGGGCACAGCTCCTCTTTATACCCACTGCACCCAACGTGGGACAGTTAGAATTTACCAGGAGACTACCACCCTGGCTACGCTGAGACTAAAGGTAGACTATAGGAAGGATCATACTAGTTTGCTCTAAGCAGGCGAGTATGACCCTTTCAGTACATGAGAACAAGATACTCAGAATCACCCTGGTGCAGATAATAATAAGGACCTTGTGGGTACCATCTAGATTACATGAAGCTCATGAAGTTAAGATGTATTACTTTATATCAGCCCCTCTCTCTCCAGTGTTTTACATAAGAGATAATCTCGGGATTAGTCCTTGGTGTAACCTTTGTTTATACCTACAATAGGGTGTGTGGCACTACACTCTGTTTAGGGTTCTTTGTTGGCATGACAACCTCCCGATTGGATTACTTTTGGTGTATATAAGGGGCTGACTTGAGGCCCTTTCACCTTTTGCCTTTTGGTTCCTCAGCCTTCAGCTTTTGGCTCCTGCGGCTTTTGGCTTTTGGCTTTGGTCTTTTGCTCTTTGGCCTTTTGCTCCATCTTCTAGTGCTGTGGAAGAGCTTTTGTACTATTAAAAGCCATTTTTGGAACTGCACCGGACTCGTGAGTTTTCATCTGTTCTCCCGGCGTCCTCGGAGGTAGAAGACAACCTCTGTCCTGACACTGTCGGGGACCCCGGCTAGTTCCCCGACACCAAGGTATCGTTTGGACTAAACAGCATTCAAATTGAAAAAGGTCCTAAGAGATAAGGATGGACATTATATATTAAGGGATCAAGAGGATTTAACTTTTATCAACATATCTGTGCCAACTGAAGGAGCAGCAAACCGAACAAAGCCCCTGCTGGCAGAGCTGAAGAGGTGCATGACAGCGGCCAACAGTAGCGGGTGCCTCTGCATCAGTAGGCAGACGAAGCAGACAGAGCATCAGGGAAACACCATAACAACTCACAAGAGTTCTAGAGGAGGAACTGGAAGAACTGGGACTAATACCACATACAGAACCCTCCACTCTCAAAACGCCAAATCAGTTTTCTTCTCTAGTGCACATAGATTTTTTACCGAAGATACCATATACCCCAGGGTATAACTCAAGTGCCAATAAAGTCACAAAAGTAAAAAGAAAATCAAGTATCTTCTTAGTGATATCATATGGCATAAAGGTAGAAATTGAACATAAAAAAGAAAGTAGGGGGAAACCCATTCAGAAACTGAGTAATGCGTTTTTAAATAGCTATTGGGTCAAAGAAAATGAAAGAAGAAATAAAAAGATTCCTCAAAATGAAGGAGAATATTAAGCATAAGAACTGCGAACCATAACAATGTGCAAAAGAAGAAAGAGAAAGAGAGATGAAAAAGGAAACTGGGAAATGTATGTATTGCAAGCCATATTGTGTAAGAGAAGGGATAGGGGAGGGAGGGGGGGAGAGAGAGAGAAAGAGAGAGAAAGAGTGAGAGAAAGAGAGAGAGGGGGAGAATGAGGAAAAGTGTCTGCCTTAGAGGCAGGCTGGGGGAGGGAATTGGGGACACTGGTGGTGGGAAATGGGCACTGGTGGAGGGATGGGTGCTGGAACACTGTATGACCGAAACCCAAACATGAACATCTTTGTAATTGTATATCTCATGGTGGTATAATAAAATTAAAAAATACAAATAAAAATTTAATTAAAAAATAGAAAGTCCTGTAGGTGACAAAAAAAAAAAAGGAGAATGAAGCTAGAACTGGCACAATCTGTGGATATGGTGAAAGCAGAAACAGGGCATGTTCCTGAGCAACACAGACTTATTACCTCAGGAAAGAAGGAAGAGTTCAATTAATAACCAGGAAAAGTACAACAAATGAATCCCAAAGTCGATGGAAATAATAAAAATTAGAGCAGAACTCAATGATATGATAATCAAGAAAACAATACAAAGTGTCAATGAAATCAGGAGCTGGTTTTTTGTGGGGGAAAAATCCTTGGCTAGATTAACAAAGTAAAAAAACAAAAAACCTAAAATAAATCAATCAGAGATAAAAGGGGAGAAATTATAATTGATAACTCAGTAATAAAAAGGTCATAAAAGGCTATTATGAATAGTTCTATGCCACTAAGATGGAGAACCTAATTGAAATACGTGAATTCTTCGGCTCACACACCTCCCAATATTGAATCAAAAGTAAAGCACCTGGGGCAGGAGCCATAGCCCAGCGGGTAGGGCCTTTGCCTTGCAGCGGCTTGTGCCAGCCCGGGTTCGATTCCCGGCATCCCATATGGTCCCCCGAGCACCGCCAGGAGTAATTCCTGAGTGCAGATCCAGGAGAAACCCCTGAGCATTGCCATGTGTGACCCCCAAAAAAAAAAAAAGTAAAGCACCTGAAAAGACCAATCAGAGAAAGAAAATTGAAAATTAAAAAATCTACCCAATGGGGCGGAGCGATGGCCCAGCGGGTAGGGCGTTTGCCTTACACGCGGCCGGCCCATGCCAGCCCGGGTTCGATCCCCGGCGTCCCATATGGTCACCCAAGCACCGCCAGGAGTAATTCCTGAGTGCAGAGCCAGGGGTAACCCCTGTGCATCGCCGGGTGTGACCCATTAAAAGAGAAAAAAAAAAAAAAAAAAACTGTGAAAAAAAAAATCTACCCAAGAACAAAAGGCCAGTCCTAGATGTGAGTTCTGCCAAACTTTCAGAGACTCACTGCCTGCACAACTCAACGTCTTCTAAAGTATCAAAGCAAGAGGAATCATTCCTAGGAGCTTCTAAGTGCCAACAATATCCTAGACCAGCGGAAGATAGATAGCACCAAAAGAAGAAAATTACACACGACCATCCCTAATGAGCGAGCATCAACGAGAGCAAGCAGAAAAGGTGCTTGCTTTTCTTGACATGACCAAGCTGTTTTCAGTCCTCAGCATCACATAGGACAGAAGAGTAAGTCCTGAACACAACAAGGTGTGGCCCAAACACCCACTCCCATCTCCAAAGCTAAGAGTTTAACTTGAAACACTTATGTCCTTGGGGCTGGAGAGATAGTACAGGGGGTAGGGTGCTTGCCCTGCACGCGGTCAACCTGGGTTCAATCCCCTGCATCCCATATGGTCCCCCGAGCACCGCCAGGATAATTCCTGAGTGCAGAGCCAGGAGTAACGCCTGAGCATTGCCAGGTGTGACACACACACACACACACACACACACACACACACAAATGCCAAAAAAAGAGAAAAAAAGAAACCTGTATTATGTCTCTGAAATTTTAATACTGGGTGTAGCATATTTGGTGTACCTATGTTTATGGATCAGGAATTAACTCAGATTGTATGAGTAGGGAAATAACTTTGTTTTCATTAAGGAGATTCACAGAATGTCTGGATATTCTTAATTAAACATTACCGAATTTAGGCATCTAAATCTATGGGTTGTTTGCATCTTTGTCACCTAAAATATTAAACTGTAAGAAAGCACATGTTCCAGAAATTATGAAAATTTATTTCTAGGTCTTTGAAAATAAAATGATATAACACTTCACATAATTAAAATTTGAAATTAAGAAATTAAGTTTTAGAAGTTAAGATTTCTATTAAGTTGAAGATAAGGAAACAAAAAATGTAAAGTGTTTTCTTAAAGAAAGGCCATGGTTTGGTATAAAGTTATGCAATTTTATTACGGAATTGTACAGAGAGAGTATAGAGATAGTACAGGAAGTAATGCCTTGCCTTGTATGCGGCCAACCCCAGTTCCGGTCTGCACAGTAACAAGAAAATAAACCTGGGTTTGGTTCCCCCCCCCACTATTAAGCACCCACAAGGTCGCTCCTGAGTTCAGGGTCAGGAGCAAACAAGTAAGACCCAACACCCAGCCCCCAAATATTCAAAAACAAAAGAATTACAGAATGTTCCAATTTGAGTTTGGAATTTAAGTGGAAGATTTCTAGACATTTCCTTTAGATGACTTGTCAGACACCTAATTTCCTTTTTAATAATGTCAAGGACTTCCCTTGCATTTGGGGTCTTAAGCTGCTCCTGGAATGATAACATCTAATGTTGGATTTTGGGGGTTGATTTTATATACTGATTATCTGCAGAGAATATATACAACATGCATATTCTACATGTATTTAAAATCAGATACATACAAAGGCAGGGTATTTTAGGAGTTTTGCTTTTTGGTTTTAGCAGATAATATAAAATAACAATCACTGCTATTCAACTGAAGAGCCTACTCAAGGCGGCACAGGAATAACTGTGCAGACCACACCTAATAAGACTTCTATAGGTCATGACCTGACCATAGCCACAGATAGGAACAATGTTATGGACCCAGAACTATGAGTGTCTATATTCACAGTAACCCCATTCTTCATCCTGACCTCAGAATTCTCACAGGACCTTTCTGAGCATCCAATCGGGAGAACAGTCCAGCATAGGACTGACTTCCCCACCTATTCCTGAGCCACTGATAGACTGAATCTGCTCTTCTGGAGAGGGAAGACTGCCAGATCAAGTGACTCCAAGGTTTCTTACCTCCCATTGTAGGGGTCTATATTTGTGCCTATCTTGTACTATTTTCTGTTTTCTTACACTTCTTCGTGAGAAGCTAAATAACACTTTCCACAGTACTTTCTTTTGTTTTTGTTCTTTAGGGTCACCCCAGCGGTGCTCAGGGGATTACTCCTGGCTCCGTACTCAGGAACCACTCCTGGCGGTGTCTATATGGGATGCCGGGGGCTGGAGGGTGTGTAGAACTCGGGTGAGTCGCACGTAAGGTAGACACCCTACCCACTGTACTATCACTCTGGCTCTCCCAAAGTAATTTATTATCATAGTTTTAGCTAATTTTTTGTGTCTTCAGACTGACTTTCAACTTCTCAAACTTGGCACCTCTGCTCTAGCCCTGCCCTCAAAACTGCTTCCCATAATGTAACGCATTATTATAATGAAACAATGCATACTATGACATGAAACCCTAACCTACTCCCCTTGTCAGCCAGAAACAGCCAGAACAGTGACTACCTCCTGTTTCTCAAGACTGAGGGAAGAAGAAACAGGGAAGAGGAAGTAGGAGGAGGGCGAAGGAAAAATGAAGAGGCAGGAAATGGTGGCAGGAGGAAGAGGAAGCAAAAGAGCAGGTGTCCCTACGGTACGGGCTAATCAGACTGGACACTATAAAAACAGGCTACCTGACACTCACATGCTCAAATAGACAAAATATCTAGACTGTCATGATTGGGGCCGGGGCAGTGGGCTGGGGAGGCATTTGGAACCACACCTGGCTGTGCACTCGGGTTCATTCCTGGTAGAGATTGGGGGACCATATGAAGATGTTATGGATTGAACTGGCTGGCCATATGCAAGATAAGTACCCTTGAAGTACAAAGAATGTGGCTTTACAGATCATGTAGTTATCAGGGGAGATGCTTTATTGCTTTACAAACACTAAAGTGCTCAAAGTACTCTCTCTCTCCAGTCCAACATGATCCATTTGGTCAAGTACTATCTAGCTAAAGTACCATCTATCCAACCCAACAAGCAACAAACTAGGACCTAGCAAGGCTGGAGGATATGGCTCAGGTGGTGGAGCATGCCTCTGCTCCACCACCTGAGCCATATCCTTACCCTGTTAGTTGGGATTAAGAAACTAAAAATTACCTTATAGATTTTTTTTCTTTGAATTCAAGAGTCAAAGTTCAATACAAAAGTGTATTCACATCATCTGGGTTCTATCACTTGTCTTCCCATTGTTCATAAATTTGCTCGGGCGGGCACCAGTAATGTCTCCATCCGTTGGGAATGAGGTTCATTATTATTACTGTTTTTGGCATATCAAATACACCACAGGTAGCTTGCCAGGCTCTGCCGTGGCTCTGGGTTCGTCCCAGGGGGCCCAGTCTTTTTCTATGTCAGACCATCCACCATCCAGGTCCCACGGGCAGAGCCCTGGGTGTAGACAAGCCTGTCTCCTGTCTGCCACCTGTCGACACAGCCAGGCACTGTAGCCACACCTGCAACACCTCGAGGGGCAGGCTGGGTTCTATACCCAGAATTAAATAAAAAACAAAAAGCAAACAAAGACCTTGGGCTGGGGGGTTTGTCTCAGCTGTCAGCAGGGGATACCTTGCAGTCCCCAGCACCTCCGGGTCAGCCAAGCCCCAGCAAATGTGACACTGGAGGTCCCCAGAGCACTGGACCTGAGCACTGTGCGGCCTGGCCTGGTGTCTGAGTCTGACCAGGAGTTGGCTCATGGGTCTCCTGAGCATTGTGTGGGGAGCTCCCGAGCCCTCTCCAGAAAGCAGAAGCTAATGAACCTGGTTTTCAGTAGTTCCCATAGTCATTTCCCAAATGTTTAGCAGTGTTAGTTTAAGGTCTACAAGAAAAGAGCCAGAGATGAGTTGAGGGAGGTGCTTAAAGGCCTTGAAATTTCAAAACCAGAATTTCTGTCAAGACATCAGAACTCAGGGTCAGGAAACAGATGTTTGGAAGGGATTAACATTGCTTGCAGCCTTTCCCCCTACAGCTGAGAATGGCATTAGCATGATGTAGAACTCACTTGTCTCTGAGACTCCTTTCTTCCTTTCCAGTCAGTCAGTATATACCAGCACCCTTGGACTCAGAAAGGAAACACACCGACGGAAGAAAAGTAAGCAACCAACCCCTAAAAAAGTCCTATCACATAAAATAGGTCATTTACTTATTATTCCATCAAATGTCCTTGTTAACCAAGGCACACAGTTTATTTATCTAAGTTTCCTCCATTTCTGAAGCACTTTGCTTCTTGGTAGTAAAGATATTATAGGTTCCCAAACACCAAAAGAAATATCTGCTTTTAAAAAGACTAGTCAGGAGCCACAAACATATTCCCCAACAGCCACGTGATCTGTAAAGATACATTCTTTATGCTCCAAACAAAATTACCACTTGAAGAAAAACATGGAGAATCAGAGAGGGCTGCAGCAATGTGGCAGCTCACTGGGCCCTACCCACATTTAAGCACCTTCCTCCCTGGGCACCACCCTCAAGCCGCAAGCTCCAGGGAGTAAATCTACATATAAAACAAATTGAAAGGAACCTCACTAACATAAAGTGACAAGGAGGTGAGCAATAATGGGGAACTGACCAATTTACATTATGGTCAGAAGAAAAGCATAGAGGTTGTTACAGCCAGGTCTGAGCAGGGCAGAAGGGGAGCTGTGCCCCGCAAACAGTGCTCAGCAAGTACTGCAACCAACCGAAGGAACAGAAGAACAGCACGGAAATGATAGAAAGGAAGGAAATAAGGTAAGTGGCAGAATTAGGCTAGAACCCGGGCCCTCTGGGTCACAGTCCAATAAATACTCTCTTCACCTGTCAACTAATGATTTACAAATATTGTAGAACAATATTCTGAGTACTATACACCAAGAAAAAGGAAGTAGGGGTGGTAGTGTGCTTGCTTTTCCAAGCAGCCAACTTCCCGGTCTGATGCCTCTTAAGGCTTATGGTCCCCTGAACATAACCACGTGTGACCCCTGAGTACAGTGCTGGGAGTAGCCCCAGAACACTGCCAGGGATGGCCTCAACTCCTCCCTCCCGAAAATGAAAGGAGAATGCCAATTACATGCAAAAGGAATCAATGATATAGAATGAACACACAAAAAATTAAATATAAAAATAGATCACATGCATTGTTAAATCAGTAAGTCAGGTAAATATGTGTGTTTAAGTGTGTCTACATAACCCCCAGGTAAATATGCATGTTTAAGTCTCACACATGTGCACACACACATATACACACATGTACACACACAAAATGCCAGCTGTGGATAGATACTCTAACAATGCTTCTCTTACCTTGTAACAAAATAATAGAAAATACCTTACAGCACTAGATTAATAAGTATACCACTCCTCTGTAAGATACTCCCCCAGTATACTGTTATTTTTTTTTTTCAGTTCTATTACACAAGTTAGGTCTGACTTTTATATAACCTGTAAACACTCTGCCACACATAATCAGTCCTGGACTGTAATTACAGTGCTAGTCCATGCATATCAGCCAACTATGAGATAAATTCGGAGAGACAGGAAATAGATTCTTAAGTCCTGATACAGATTTTACTTAAATGATGAAAAAATACATACATATTAACTAATAAAAGCAGCAAGAAATCATACCAGATTGTATCAGCTGGTTTGCTGCAAAACCAAAAGTCCCCAACTGCGAGAGTGAAAACCTCTTTTTCTCACTTGTCAGCTATAGGCTGAATACAGCTGCCTTTATGTCTCACGGCTTTTGCTTTAAGTCTCTTTTGATTCAGAGTCAAGCAGAAGTATAGCGGGTCTGGGCCACAGCATCTCGAGGCGAGAGGCAGAAGCAAGAAGGCTGACAGAAACTCCATCTAAGACAACATCTAAGAGGTGCTCAATCTCTGCAGAATTACAACACTGTCACTTCCACATCTGTTCCCACTGTCCAAACACGTCAGCACATCAAGTGTGACTACAGGCAGGGAGGCAATGCCGATCACACGTGTGCAGAAAACGAAGCAAAGAGTTCAGAGCTATGTGAAAACCGACTTCCTGTTTCTTCCCCATTTTTCACTCCCACTGTATCACTGCATCACTGTCTTCCTGTTGTTCATCGTTTTGCTCGAGCAGGCACTAATAACGTCTCATACGTCTTGTCACAAGCAAGTGTAGCCCAAGGACATCTGCTTGCTACAGGGACAGGAAGAGCCTCAAACCATTCTTCAGGTCATGGAATTGAGGTCCATAATTGTTACTAGTTTTTATCATATCAAATCAAACATGGGTAGCTTGCCAGGCTCTGCAGTGTAGATGGTATACTCTCAGTAGAAGGCTCTCATCTCGAGCATTTCACTCCCACTGCAGGTGAAAAATAGGTCTAGATAAAGCTTGTATCCACACTATGAAGGGAATGAGAATGCAGCCCATAACAGGGAGAGAAGGATGTAAACTCACTCCCTCTACCCCCCACTGCCATTTTCTGTCTGTCTGCGCCCACAGAGACAGACCTGCAGAATTAAAGATTCGGGCTGCTTTGAGCACAGAGTGAAACTGGAATATATGTACTTTCTTATTTTTCAAGGAGCTGGGCTTCTGCCTGGTGATTAGCTTCCAGGAATCCTAGTACAGGGATTGCATAGCAATGGTCCCAGAAAGTTTGGTCCCTGGAGAACTGATAAGGCTTGAGCAGGGACATGACCCCTAATCATTACTGAGATCCAAACAGAAGGTTAACGAGATGACAGGGAAAACAAGACAACACAGAAGGAGGTAGAACATCTGAAAAGACACAACGCAGGGCGAGAGAGAGAGCAGCACATCAGGTAAGTTTGCTTTGCCTGCAGCAGACCCGTTAGGTCCCCAGCATCTCCAGGAGTGACTCCTGAGTGCAGAGGAGTAAGTCCTCAACACTGCGGGTGTGGCTGCCCTGCCCACCCCAACCCTCAAAAAAGGTACAATCCATAATCAAACAGAGCAACCTGAGACCAGCCTGGGTCAGAAAAACAGGAATCACAGAAAGAGCTCACTGTAGCAGAGAAACAGCCAAAACTGCTCCTCTGTGGGAAATAATTAAAAGTGGGGCAGAAACCAACAACATAGAACCAAGAAAGCAACTAAAGAACTCAGTGAAACCAGGAGCTGGTTCTTTGAAAAAAAAATAAATAAACAATATAAATAAACCTTTAGAAGAAATTCGAATGGCCAAGAGACATATGAAAAAAAATGCTCATCATCACTAATCATCAGAGAGATGCAAATCAACAATGAGATATCATTTTACACCACAGAGACTGGCACATATCCAAAAGAGCAAGAACAACAAGTGCTGGTGTGGATGCGGGAAAAGGTGACTCTCATCCATTGTTGGTGGATTGTCAACTGGTACAGCCTTTTTTGTTTTTGTTTTTTTTTACTACAGTTACAAAGATATACAATTAAAAAAGTTCATATTTGGGTTTTGGTCATACAGTGTTCCAGCACCCATCCCTCCACCAACATCCCGGTTCCCTCCCCCCTCCCCCAGCCCTCCTCCATGGAAGGTTCTTTATTTCTTTCCCTTTCTCTCTCTCTTTTCCTTCCCTTCCAGACTATGGATTACAGAACATACATTAAAGGGTTGTCATGTGTATCTTTTTGCCTCTATTTAATGCTCAGTTCTAGGTTGGTATTAGTACCCTCGACAACTGTTAGCACACTGGTACAGCCTTTTTGGAAAACAATGTGGACATTCCTCCAAAGACTAGAAATTGAGCTCCCATTTGATCCAGCCATACCACTCCTGGGGATATACCCTGGGAAGCCAAAAACACACAGCGGAAACTGCACTTTTATTTTCATAGCAGCACTATTCACAATAGCCAGGATCTGAAAACCAGCATGACCGAGAACTGATGACTGGTGGAATACTATGCAGCTGTTATGAAAATAAAGTTATGAAATTTGCCTATAAATAGATGGACATGGAGAGGATCATGTTAAGTGAAATTACCCAGCAGGAAAAAGACAGATATAGAATGATTGCATTTATTTGCATGACATAAATATATATGTGTGTGTAAATATATATGACATAAATATATATGTGTATAAATACATATATACACACATATACACACACATATTATACCAATATCTAAGTTCAGGCGAAACATGGATCAGGAGGTCTTGTCAAAGGTGGAAATTACCACAAACATATGGGAGTCAGAGGTTAGGTAAGACAGAGAAGGGAACAGTGTGCTAATAACTGTCGAAAATGCTAATACCAACCTAGAACTGAGCATTAAATACAGGCAAAAAGATAAACATGATAACCTCTAAGTGTATGTACTACAATCCAGAACATGTAAGAGAAGGAAGAGAGATAGAGAGAAATAGAGAAAAGAGATAAAGAACCTGCCATAGTAGCAGGCTAGGGGAGGGGGAGGGAATCAGGGACATTGGTGGTGGGAAATGGGCACTGGTGGAGGGATGGGTGCTGGAACACTGTATGACCAAAACCCAAACATGAACATCTTTGTAATTGTATATCTAACAGTGGTATAATAAAGTATTTAATAAATAGAAAGATGGATGGATTGATGGATGGTTGGATGGATAGATAGATAGATAATTAAACCTTTAGCTAGACTCTCAAGGAAAAAAAAGAAAATATTCAAATCAATCGAATCAGGGATGAAAGGGGAGAAATTACAAAGGATCCTTCAGAAACTCAAACTATAGTGAGAGCTTACTATCAACAACTTTATGCTCTTAAATTGGAGAAGCTGGAAGAAATGGAGTCTTAGAGTCATGTAATCTCCAAAGCTGAATGAGGAGGAAGTAAAAAGCCTTAACAGACCAATCACAAATAAGGACTCTGAAACAGTAATTAAGAATCCCCCTTCCTGTTAAGATTAATAAAAACCAAGAATAAAAGTCCCGGTCCAGTTGGGCAGACAGGTGAGTTCTAGCAAACCTTCAAAGAAGATTTACTGCCTTTCTTCTGTAAGTTCTTGCACAGTATCAAACACAGAAAACCTTCCTAATACCTTCAATGAAGCTAACATTAACTCAAAACAGAGATAGTTTCAGAAAAGGCAATTTCCAACCAACCTACTTGATGAATATCAATGAAAAACATTAATGAAAGTGCTCCTTTTCTCTCTCAAACCACATGGGGGAGGAGGGCGTTATGGCATATTAATGAACATTTCCCTATGCAGTGTTTCATGTACAGAAAAAATGTGTGTATATTTACAAACAAACCACCCACTCTAGAAAACCTTTAGCAACTGGGATTGACTCCTGACCCATCAGCAAGACAGTATACACCACCTCACCTTTCTTTAGAACTTTCTCTGAATTTTATTTTAGTTGAGGTCATTTAATGGGAACTCGGAGTGTCGGAGTCGGCTGGAAGACGGGAACAGAATGAGTGTGTGGGGGGGTCAGGGAAATAAATCAGAGCTGCTAGAACAGTAACTCGCTTATAGCAGGCATCTGTAAATACTAACAGAATGCACAGATATTAGAAAAAAAAAACAGAGATAGAAGCATAGATTACCATGGCTGTGAATTGAGACACTAATAAGTGAATCACCACCTAAATCTTAAGAGTCAGGAGCGTGAGCCTGCAATGTGGTTTAATGGAAGACTGAACCTTTTGTCTGCCTGAGATCTGCCACATGTTCTATCCCTATCACCAAAATAATAAAACAAAATGAAGCAGGTTGATAAGGCCGGAACTGCTGCCACAAAAATATTAAGACTCTCTTTTCGATTTGCTCATGTTGTTAAATATTCGATTCTTTCCTAAAGAAGGTTTTCTTGAAAACACTAATGAATACTCAGCTCAAGTTTGTCTAGCATACTCACTCTTGAGAGGTAGGAGAAAGAGGAGAGGGGAGATCACTTGAAAGCTCATGAATTGCAATGCTCTACTTTATTAACCAGGAAAAAAAACACAGCTCTTGAAGACCTTCAGGCCTGGCGGGGGGCCGCGGGCGTAGGGGGGGCAGGGGATTTCCTGCTCAAATTCAGTATAATTCATACGCATGGAATTTGAATGGCTTTCTAAATGTATCTGGTTTAAAACGTAAAGATGCACAATTTTTTTTTCTAAATGATGAAATTTACCACCTTACCTTTCCTTAGAACTTTCTCTGAATGTTATTCTGGTTTTCTATTCTGTTTAACGAAGCCTTTCAGTCCTGACAAAGTGAAGCTGTATGAATATGCTGGAAAAAAAAATCCTTACATCTGGTTTATTCCTGGCTCTGCACTCAGGGATCACTCCTGGCAGTACTCAGAAGACAGAACTTAGAACTTGGGTCAGCAGCATTCAAGCCATTAAATGCTCTACAAGCTGTACTGTCTCTCCACCCCAGGCTATGGACAACACTGCAATTCTAGTCCTATATATATACCCAAGACAAATGAATATCATACCCATTAAAAAGCATGTAAAAGAGTATTTACAACTTTTTCATAGTATCAAAAATTGAACAACAACCCAAATGCCTATCAACACAACCAAGAGCAAACTGTGGTATATTCAGATAACAGCATACTATAAACCAAAAATAATTTCCAAAAGACTACTAATTGTGTTCGTAGATGAATCTCAGTAAAAGAGACTCACACAAAAAGAACACATATGTACAATTCTATTTACAGGGGCCAGAACATATAAACATTGATCATGAGAACAGTTAAATAAGAGGATAACTCTGGGGAGAGAGGAAGTGGGAGGGGTCCTAGACAGCCTGTGTCTTGATGTGGGTGTTTACGGGGTCTAGTGATGGTACACTTCAAAATGTGGAAACATTTGGGTAAACCAGTTCACACCGGAGCCTTTGCAAGGCAGTGGCTCAGGCGGACTCTGAGGAAAGCTACCACTAGGGAGACGCCATCTCATCACCATAGACAAAGGAGACCCCAACACTCCGAGGGGCAAAATGTCCTTGTATGTCTTCTTCCTGCAGGACATAGGGGGACGGGCACAAGAAGAAGGACCCAATGGTCCTTGGCCAAATGGTCATCTTGACCAAATTCTCCAAGAGGTGCCGGAGAGAAGAAAGCCAAATCTGCAAGGAGAATCCAAGCTTGAAGACATGGCCAAAAGTGACAGGACACGAAGACAGGGAGGTGAAGAATCACATGCCCACCTAAGAGGACAAGAAAGGCCAGAGGAAAAACCCCCAATGTGCCAGAAGGGACCCGCCTGTCTTCTTCCCTGTTCTGCTCCCAATATCGTCCCCAGATAAAGAGCAAAAAATGGACTATCCATTAGGGATACTGTCCCCAAACTCGGGAAATGTTGGCTGGACAATCAACCACGGATAAACAACCCAAGGACAGACAGCGGTGAAGTGAAGGGAGAACTATGAAAAGGATATTGCTGCACACTGTGCCAAGGGCAAAGGCGAAGTGGAAAGAAGGGCCCTGGCAAGCTAATGGGCTCAAAGAATGAACCAGGAGATGCAGAAGAGGACAAGGAAGAAGAGGAAAATAGGAGGAGGAGAACAAATGGCTATCCCGCACTGTGTGTGCAGTGAGCATGTGTGCTCAGGCAATCCTTTTGCTGAGAATGTGAATTCCATCTACTCATTATAAGCTTAAGTGCAAAAACTGTACAGATTTTTTTGTGCAGCTGATAAAAATTCTTTGTAGATAAAATACTTAAAAGACACAGGTTGTAGCTTTTTGAGGGGGCTACTACATAGATTTTCAAGCATCTGATGTTGAATGTTCCTTTTCTTTTTTTTTTTTTTGCTTTTTTTTGGGTCACACCCAGCAATGCTCAGGGGTTACTCCTGGCTCTGCACTCAGGAATTACTCCTGGCAGTGCTCAGGGGACCATATGGGATGCCGGAAATCGAACCTAGGCCGGCACAGGCCGGCCGTGTGCAAGGCACAAACGCCCTACCCATTGGGCTATCAGTCCGGTCCTGATGTTGAATGTTTCTAAATATTTAATGGTTCCTTTAATTTCTTGTGCATGGTAGCACAGCAAATTCGTAGATTTAGTATGATAGTAAATTTTGGGTTTTTTTAGAATGTTGCATTTTGTTTGTACTAAAATTATGTATATTAAAACATGAAAATATTCAAACCTCAGGAAAGAAATGAGAATGGTTTATTTTAATTAGGTTAGGGGGTGGACTAGTGGGACACACCTGGCTGTCCACATGGCTTACTCCGGGTTTGTGCGCAGGAATCACTTGGAACCCTAAGTGGTCCAGAGATCAAACCAGAGTCGACCACGTGCAGGGAGTGAGCCTTATTTTCTGAACTATCTTTCCATCCAGTACAGGGTTGGTTTGTTGAGAGAGAGAGAGAGAGAGAGAGAGAGAGAGAGAGAGAGAGAGAGTATGATAGAGAGGAAAATGGTATCTCTCTACATAAAATAAGTAAAACTTCTTTTCCATATGGGACATTCAAGTTTTAAAAAGTTCTTAATGAATGTTAAAGGACATCTTATATATGCCTATGAAGTAAGTGGTGCTTGGGGACAGAGCAGTAGAGCGGTGGGTAGGGTGCTTGCTTTGCATGCAACCAACACAGGTTCAATCCCTGGTAAACACCCATGATCCTCCGAACCCTGTCAAGAATGATACTTGAAACAGAGCCAGGAGTAAGCCTGGAGCACTGCCAGGTGTGGCCTAAAAAGCAAACGCACAAACAACAAAGCATGACATCAACAGAGAGTACCAGCAAGTAATTCTCAAAAGAAACACTAGCATGCTGCCACGGGCCCTGAGCAGTGCCGGGCAGACCTAGTGAACCAGAGAAGTCCATTCTGAAACAAGACTCAGAATCAGAGTCCACCAGCATTCCTCCGTGGAGTAAGGAGCAAGCTGAAGAAATTCAATACTTTAGTTTCATCTTTTTTGCCTCTCAGAGTATCAGATGGTACTCTGTTTTTCTAGTGCAGTAACAAGACCAAAGCAGAATTTCTTTTCACTAGCAGCAGCTAACGTTGGTGTGGGTCTAAAGCTGGGGGGAAGAGTGGACTAAACCTGCCTCTCCTCGCAGATGCTGACTTCTGCCGGATCTCGGTGAAGGTTCTGGGATCCGTGTCTTCCATCTTGCTCCCCACTGACAGCTAGTCAATACCATAAACTCACACAGGGCCCAGAACTCCAATGGGTTTTTGAGGGTGGACACTTGAGTTCCACCCTCAAACCAGCAATTCAAGGATCTCCTGTTTTCCAATCAAGATCTTCTGAGAAGTTCCTGCTAAAGCAACATGGAGAAAGAGCCAACACTGAGTGCATGCAGTCTCCAGATACCAGAGCTGCTCTGGCTTAAGAGTGTTTCTGAAAATTTCCAGGATTTCCTCCTTTCCCAATCTCACGGCTGCCACCTTTCCCTGCTACCTGAAAGTGAAAAGGTCCTCAAGCGCAGCCTGGACTCTTAGAGGTGTTGGAGACCCTCTGTAATTCAGCCTGCCTGGCTGCCTTGTAACTGAAGCTCGCACAGAAGCTCAAGCTTCTTAGAAGAACTAAGGTTTTATATATATCCTGGCTTTATTCTCCTTTTGGTGCTATACACCCCTAAGCGAAAAGAGTACATTAGAAAACAGAAATAAATGAAAATGTAAATGCAACATATCAGAGTTTGGATGGTTAATTTCAAGAAATGTTATAAACTTGAAAGTGTTTATGAAAAAAAAGATTCCAAAATCCATGCTCTCGACTGCCAGTGTAAGAGGCTTCAGGAGGAAAGCAAACCCTAAATCATAGGAAAACAAGGAAAAATGGTGAAAATCTATTTTTAAACACTGGTATTTTTCCAAGTATGGGTGGGGAGAGGTCTGAGGGAATGGGAAGAGCTGAACAGACTGGAGGGACGTGAAGGATCTTGGCATCTAGGGACAGTGAAGGTAACAAGCTTTGTACCAAGTTTCCATAATAAAAATGACTCATTTTTTAAATAATGAAATTTTAAATAATAAAGTATCTTCTTTTTTTTTAAACAATTAAAACTGAAAAACTGAAAAACCAGAACACAATGGAAATTTCTTGAACAAAAGTATGAATAAGCAAATAAATTCTCTTCATTTGTCTGGTGTTTGTGGGGGTTACACCCAGTGGTCCTCAGGTTTATTCCTGGCTCTGTACCCAGGACTCACTCCTAGCGGGGTTTGGGGAACCACAGGAGGTACTGGGGATTGAACAGGGCAGCCACGTGCATGGCAAGTGCCTTACCCACAGTACCGTGTCTCCAGTGCCAACTTGAAGTTCTTGAAGACACAGTAACTGGGAGAACACAGAGATAGTAAAGGGGTTAAGGCACTAGCTCACCCTTGTTTGATTCTCAGCACTGCATATAATCCAAGCACAGCCAGGAGTGATTCCTGGGTAAGGTGCTTGCCTATCATGTGCCTGAGCAGGGTTTGGTCCCCAGGATCCCATATGGTCCCCCAAGCATTACCATGAGTGATCCCTATCTGCAGAGCCAGGCATGGCCCCCAAATAAAATAAATCATACTAAACAACATACATAGGCGCAGCTCGGCCTCATGGTGAGCGGCCCTATGGAGTTCCCAGGGGAAAGGCAAAAGGCTCGGCCAGTGCCTGGTCGTGTCCTACATGGCTCCTAGGGCCTGCTCGCCATGCAGGCGGCTGCACTTGCTGGACTCGGAGCAAGGATTGGGGGCCTCCTCCCAGTCCCCAGCCTCTGGGCTCAGTGGGTGTGACCCTGAGCTCCAGCCACCACAAACAACCGCAGCAAGACAGAGACTCCAGATCTATGGCTGCACAGGTGCGCCGGGCGTGCTCTGCCGCAGCAGTTTAATCTTAGACACAAAGTATTTTAGCACCAGGTCCTTCAGGATCTTTCGCATTTGTACACTTCAACAGTTATTCTATTTGCATCAAACTGGAGAGGTTGATATAGCATGGAGAGCCTCAGATGCAGCTGACGGGGGCTGGAACTCGGCTCTCCTCTGGTTCAGCTGACCATTGGGCCCCCAGGAGGACAGATGGGTTTTGGGAGTTGGCCCATTACCTCTGGAAGGCTCTCAGAAGCAGCTGGATGAGACTCGCCCACCACATTAGCCGCCACTTTCGCTGTCTGGACGCTGCATCACATCAGAGCCCACCCAGGAGGGATGCTGACCTCAAGACCAGATTAACAGAGCAAAACGAAGTTCGAACACAGGTAGGCAGCTCCCGAGGCGGGAATCTCTGGGAATTCACCAGATGGAGCTGGGGTCGGCCCTTCCCCTCTCCATTTTGTCTGAGCCCAGTAGCCCCGCCCATGAGCTGCCCTGGGGCGACCAGCCATAGCACGAAGAGCCTCAAACGTAGCTGGGGGAACTGGAACTCGGCTCTCCCCGAGCTCAGCTGACCATGGAGCCCCCAGGAGGACAGATGGGTTTTGGGAATTGGCCCATCACCTCTGGGGGGTCTCGGAAGCAGCTGGATGAGACTCGCCCACCATATTAGCTGCGATTTTCGCTGTCTGGATGCTGGAACACATCAGAGTCGACCCTGGAGTGACGCTGATCTCAAGACCAGATTAACAGAGCAAGACGAGTTCGAGCCCAGGTAGGTAGCTCCCAGAGGTGAGAATCACTGGGAATTCGTCAGATGGAGCTGGGGTTGCCCCTTCCCCTCTCCATTTTGTCTGAGCCCTATGGTTCCGCCCAGGAACTGCCCTAGGGCAACCAGCCATAGCATGCAGAGCCTCAAACATAGCTGGGGGAACTGGAACTCGGCTCTCCCCTAGCTCAGCTGACCATGGAGGACAGATGGGTTTTGAGAGTGGGCCCATCACTTCTGGGGTCTCGGAAGCAGCCGGATGAGACTCACCCACCACATTAGCCGCCATTTTCGCTGTCCGGATGCTGCAGCACATTAGGAGCCCACCTGGGAGGGACGCTGACTCAAGACCAGATTAACAGAGCAAAAGCGAGTTCGAGCCCTGGTAGGCAGCTCCCAGAAGCAGGAAACACCAGAAATTCATCAGATGGAGTTGGGGTCGCCCCTTCCCTCTCCATTTTGTCTGAGCCCGTAGCCCTGCCCAGGAGCTGCTCTGGAGGCGACCAACCATAGCATGCAGAGCCTCAGACGCAGCTCGGGAGCTGGAAATCGGCTCTACCCTAACTCAGCTGACCATGAGGCCCCCAGGAGGACAGATGGGTTTTGGGTGTTGGCCCATCACCTCTGGGGGGTCCCGGAAGCAGCCGGATGAGACTCACCCACCACATTAGCAGCCATTTTTGCTGTCCGGACACTGACCATGAGGCCTCTAAGTCGGCGGCGCGCTTGCGTCCACGTGGTCCATTAAACTAGTGGAAACAGTTATGCCTTTAATGTACTACATTCTATGATGTTTTGGAAAGGTAGGCAGGAGGAGAGATAGAGAGGAGAGAAAAGATATACAGAACCCGCCAAGTAGTTGGGGTGCGGGGGGGGAAGGGAGGTGGGGACATTGGTGATGGGAGATGGGTTCGGGTGGAGGGATGGGTGCTGGAACACTGTGGAACCAAAACTCAAGCATAAGCATATTGCAATTGCATGTCTAAAAGTGGTGTAATAACTTTTTTTAAAAAAAAAATCTATGTTGGAGTTAGATAACAGGGAAGATGCTTGCCTTATACACAAATGACCCCTGTTGTGATCTTCAGTACTACTTATGGTTACCTGAACACCACCAAGAATGACCCCTGAGCCTGGCAAGAATTCTTGGCCAGATACCAGGTATTCAGGTGCAGGGTAGAATCTCTGCCTGCCTGCCCTGTGCTAGACTAATGGGGTGTCTTGGGGTGGAGACAGGTTTTTGCTCTTTGGTCTGGCCCCCTGCCAGGCTCCCAGAGTCAGAAAACCTCGCACAATACAATCACAGTCATGCTCAGGGTCCGGACTCCACAGCTGGACATAGCCTGATCCCCAAGCGATATCTCAAAACCTGGTGTACCCAAAAGTGTGGGATTCAGAGGCAAGGTAAGACAGAGAAGGGAACAGTGTGCTGATAATTGTTGGAAATGATAATACCATCCAAGAACTGAGCATTGAATACAGGCAAAAAGATACACATGATAACCTCTAAATGTATGTATTACAATCCACAATGTGTAAGAAAGGGAAGAGAGAGAGAGAGAGAGAGAGAAGTAGAGGGAGAAAAGAGAGAGAAAGAGAGAAAAGAGATAAAGAACCTGCCATAGAGGCAGGCTAGGGGAAGGGAGAGGGAAGTGGGGACATTGGTGATGGGAAATAGGCGCGGGTGAAGGGATGGGTGCTGGAACACTGTATCACCAAAACTCAAACATGAACATCTTGTAATTGTATATCTCATGGTGGTTTAATAAAGTATTAAAAAAAAATAAACAACATATTTAATAATGGATGTAATGGGGGTAAATTAACCCCCAAATAAAACAAATCTAAATTGAATAAAGTGCTTTGAAATGAATATATATATATATATATATATATATATATATATATATATATATTTTTTTTTTTTTTTTTGCTTTTTGGGTCACACCCGTGACGCTCAGGGGTTACTCCTGGCTCTGCTCTCAGGAATTACTCCTGGCGGTGCTTGAGGGACCAATATGGGATGTCGGGGATCGAACCCGGGCCGGGCACAGGCCGGCCGCAGCAAGGCAAATGCCCTACCCGCTGGGCTATTGCTCCGGCCCTGAAATGAATAAATTATTGAAAAAAGCTTTCTCTCAGAATTTTTTTGTAAAAGCTAAGGCATTCTATAAAGCGAACGAAACAAATTGGGCTCCAAAACTTTAATGACTAAAAACTTTTTAAATGTAAAGCATTCTTTTTTTTTAGACCAGAATTATCAGTTTCATTGTTGTAAAACTGGAAAATAAAGTTCTTAGATTAGTCAAAGTCTATTAAAGACGGAATTCCACATGGACTCTATTTACTCTAAGTTAGCTTCCCCCAGATCATGATCACAGCCTCCAATTTCATAAACAACCTGATAAAACAAATTTACAAAGAAATATGCCTCATGTTGAGGTTGGAGAGATAGCCCAACAGATAAAGTGTTGCACCTACCTGGTCTTGGTTGAACCCTGACACTGCACATGGTCTCCCGAGCACGACCAGAAGTGAAGCCAGGTGGAACTGGAGTGATAGTACAGCAGGTCGGGTGTTTGGCTTTCATGTGGTCAACCCAGGTTTGGTTCCTGGCACCCCATGTGTTTCCTGAACCTGCCAGGAGTGATTGCAGAGTTCACAGCTAGGTGTGGCCCCCAAATGAAACAAAGAAAAACCAAACAGATAGGAGTGATCTCTGAGTACAGAGCCAGGAGCAGGACCTAAGTACAACTGGGTGTGATTAAAAACACCCTTTCCAAAACAAATTCCCCAAGTTGCCCACCAAAGAGGTAATAAAGAAAAGCAGAAACCTCCTCTTCTATCAGTCCTAATGCATGAATGAACCTGTGTTCCATCCCCAGTCATACCATAAGAAAGTTAATTTTATAGTACCAAAAGTATCTTGAACATGCAACATAAAGTATAATAATTAAACTTCATAAAGGTCCCCAGAAAACCTTGAGGGAAATCTATTTACTATTCTTTAGCTTTTATTTTGCTTTGGATTTTTTTTTAATTTTCTTAGAGCCACACCACACAGACCTCTAAAGCTATTTCTGCCTAGAGGTTACTGCAGCAGGGTTCAGGGGACCATGTGGTACGAGGGTTCAAATTCAGGGCTCCCACATGCAATGCCTATGCTCCAGCCCATTGAATGATTTCATAGGTTTTTGTTCCTTTTAACCATTAAACCTGACTAGACAAGTACTATGAAAAACTTACATTGATTATCAATGTGTTATTTTCATTACAATAGCCCCCAAAAAAAATAACTGATGCATATAATTAAGGTTTCCATATAGTAACTAATAAGTTAACACTAAGAAGAAAAATAATGTTGTTATTTATATTCTATTACTTAGCAGTTAAAGTCATGATATGTGTATAAAACCTTAAATGCTAATTTAACATTCATTTGCCCATGCTTGTTACTAAAACCACATGTTGGCATTGAATCATTTCACGCTTCATTTGAGACAAACATGCAGAAAATTATGGGAAACAAGCCTAGAAGTCTGTTCAGGCAAGAAACTCAACTCCAACACAACCTTGGTTGTGAGGCTTGATGAAGCCAAACTAAAAAAAGTACCAGTATTTGAAAAGAGGATTGTCAAGGTGAAAATTTCTCTGCAGCATAATGAGACTGAAACTGCAGCAATCGCTGACCGACTGTTTTAACTGCCCAAATTGGAAAACATTATTCTGCTACTTGTTTAGTAAGAATGTATATTTGGGGGCAGGAATGATAGTACATCAAGTAGGGCATTGCCTTGCACATTTAATCTCTGGTACCCCATATAGTCCCCTGAGCCCCAACAGGGGTGACCCCCAAGTGCAGAGTCAAGGGTAAGCCCTGAGCACTGCCAGATGTAGCCCATACACACAAAAAGTATTGGGGGCTGCATCTTACTTAGGATAAACCCAGAGGTGTTAGGGACTACTGCTGGCACTGTGTCCAGGGGTACTCCTGAAGGCTTTTAGGGGATCATACATGTTACCAGATATTGAACTAGAGTAGGCAAGGTACATGCCTTAACTCCTATTCTATTTCCTTGACCCTGCCAATAATTATTTATTTATAATTTTATACATATAATTTTTAATCTAGTGAAACAGCAAACTGGCATTAGATCATGAAATAATATCAATATAATTAATCCATTCACTGAGAGATATTTGGCTATACCAAGAATGAATGTTGAATTATCTCAGAATTTACTCATTAAACTTCTTTGAGGTTCTCTTAGACAACCTCATATGTGAAGGCATGTTAACCCTCTCCTAATAAGTTAATTTATTAATCCTGAACTCGAAATAACATATCAGTATAAAACTGGAAGGAAACTAAATAACAATATATTAAAATCCCACTAGAAAAATGTTTATACATAAACAACATTTCCCCTGGTTCCTACCGTCACACCACTCCAACACCTTCAGTTTCTTCACTCTATAATTTCTCTCTGTACCCTGATCACAATGCAAGGCACACCCAACCCAAATGGGCAAGCCTGCTTAACCCTCAGAATGTTACATTTACTTACTTATTGACTCATCACTGGTCCCACCCAAATATCTCTCAGTGAATGGATTAATTGTATTGATATTATTTCATGAATCTAATGCCAGTTTGCTATTTCACTAAATTAAAAAGTACTTTTGCCCAAAAGTACTAATATAATAAAGGACTGGGAGATCACAGGGGGATAGAAGCTTGACCCCAGCAACACACACCACCCACCAACACCTCTGGGGTGGCCCTGGTGGTCCCCAGCACTACATGACCGGAGCATACTGAAGACCAACCAGGTCTTACTACACCAGCAAATTGAAGAACGCCTAACCTTTCCCCGCTTTTGCATCTAACCCACAGCACACCACTCATATCATATAAGCTCTGGAAACCCCATTATATCTTTATGAGAGGATGAGTCTGAAAGACTATTAGTATTATTTTGAAAATTATTTTGATCTCACAGTTTCTCTATAAGAATTTGAGGGGCCGGAGCGATAGCCCAGCGGGTAGGGCGTTTGCCTTGCACGCGGCCGGCCCATGTCGGCCCGGGTTCGAATCCGGCATCCCATATGGTCCCCCGAGCACCGCCAGGAGTGATTCCTGAGTGCAGAGCCAGGAGAAACCCCTGAGCATCGCCGGGTGTGACCCAAAAAGCAAAAAAAAAAAAAAAAAAAAGAATTTGAGAGAGCATAATGTGTGAAGACTAAACTTCAAGAGTAAATTTTATTCGCCTTGACTCATGATATATGAGTCTGAAAAGCAGCCATGAAATGTAATAAACTATTGACAGTGCTCTCTCAGTTTAGGTATGAGCTTTTTTGGGGGCCCACATCTGGAGTGCTCGGGATTTTCTCCAGCTCTGTGCTCAAGGATTATTCCTGGTTGGGGACCATATGCAATACCAGATACACGGGGTTCATCAGTAAATGAATGAACTGAGAGCCTACCTACTACGGAGAGTATCCCACAGGAACCACAGAGCCTGGCAAGCTACCCATGTCGTATTTCAATATGCCAAATACAGTACCAATGATGGACCTCATTCCCTTGACCTGAGCCAATGGTTTGAGGCTCTTCGTGTTCCTATAGCAAGCAGATGCCCTAGGGCGACACTAGCATGAGTCAGGAATGAATGGAGATAGTTACTGGTGCCCCCTCGAGCAAATCAATGATCAAGGGGAAGACAAGTGATACCAAGTTTACAGTCACATGGGCTACAGGTCACTCAAATTTATGAATATAAATATCCTTTTATCTTTAAAGAAACCTTTTATCTACTAGTATCATCTTAGAATTTCAAATCAGGTCTTTAAATTTTCATACCACTAATTAAACTAATCATGTTGCTCTTTTTATTTTTTCCATACTTTCCATACCTTTTAAAATTTGTATTTAGGTTTTTTTCCCCTTCTTGGGTTTTCTGGTTTGTGGGGTAGTTTATGGGCCAAACCTGAAAGTGTTTAGGGACTACTCCCAATTCAGTACTCAGGGTTTGCTCCTAGAAGTGTATACGAGACTATAACAAACTGGGGTCAAACCCAGACCTCGGGCATTCAAGCATGTGTCCAGCCCTGTGAACTATCTCTTTGGTACCAAATGTGTGACTTTGGCTGGGGAGAAGGGGAAGGTTAGGGCACACCCAGTGGTGTTCAGGGCTTACTCCTAGTGCTGTGCTCAGGGATCACTCCTGGTGGGGCACAAGAGACCATATGTGGTACCAGGGATCAAACCTGAGTCAGCCACATGCAAGGCAAGTCCCCTACCCATTATATTGTCTCTATGGTCTAATTATGTTACTCCTAAAGAACCACCTTAGAAAAAAAACATACCAAGAGACATGAGAAAAATGAGATGTTACCCCTGTTTACAGCAACACACTGATGTGTGGAAAAGAACTCCATACCTGCATCTACATGGTACTTTTCTAAGCTCCTCACATCAGGAAAACACCACAGACAGACAGGAGAACACAGAGAAGTTAGTAATCTATGAACGATGATTTGGGGGAAAGGAGATGAAAATGAGGTAGAAAAGTTGTGTTTTTTAACAACTACACATGACAAAGTTTAGTTCCTAGAAAACTGTTGTATAAAGGAAAACCCCAAATATATGTATCACTATTGTCATAAAGAAAAATCACAAACTTTATTCCGTACTGACAAAACCTTTCATGTTTCCTATCACTGTAAAATAAAATTTGTTGAGCTTATGTGGCCTGGTGGGGTGGGAGGATGAAGGGCGTATCCGTGCAGATGAACCCAGGGCGGCCTCAAGCAGGGCAAGTACCTGACTACCACACTCTCCCGCCAGTCCCCAAGGTCATTCATTTAATAGGGGAAAAAATGTGGGCAAGTTTTATTATGATCTAGAATAGCAAATGTTTGACTCTAGACCAAGAAATAGTAAAAGTGTGTACTAGGAAAGTTTCAGGAACCTTGAATTTTTCTTACCCACAGTAGCCCAAATTTTTTGGGAAAGAAGGCACCTGGATCACTATCTGGGGAAGTGGCTTCATCTTCCCGAAAAGCACGGAGAGGGTCAGGCTCAAGAACTCTAAGAACCAGGCCGGAGCAGTAGCACGGTAGAAAGGGCATTTGCCTTGCACGTGGTTGACTGGATTCAATCCCAGGCATCCCATATGGTTCCCTGAGCACCTCCAGGAGTATTTCCTGAGTGCAGAGCCAGGAGTAACCCTTGAGCATCGCCAAGCGTGACCCAAAGAGTGGGGGAAAAAAAGAAATGAAAAGAACTCTAAAATCCCTAAGAGCCCAGGTGTGGAGCATACTTTAAAAGTATTCCTGGAGGGGCTGGAGCGATAGTACAGTGGGTAAGGCATTTGCCTTGCACGCAGCCTACCCAGGTTTGATCCCCAGCATCCCATATAGTTCCCCGAGCTCCGCCAGGAGTAATTCCTGAGCGAAGAGCCAGGAGAAACCCCTGATGGTAGCCAGGTGTGACCTAAAAAAAAGCAAAAAAAAAAAAAAAAAGTATTCCTGGAGGCTGGGAGTGATAGTATAGCGGGAGGGCATTTGCTTTCACGCAACAGACCCGGGTTCATTCCCATATGAATCAGCTCCTCCAGGAGTAATTCCCTTATGGTCCACATGGCCCGCTGAGCACTGCCAAGCATCCCATATGGTCCGTGGAGCACTGCCAGGAGTAATTCCTGAGTGCAGAGCCAGGAGTAAGCCCTGAACATCACCGGTGCAACCCAAAAAAGCAACAATTTTTTTTTTTAGAAAAGGGAAGTATCTCCGGTTATCCTTCCTTAATTCCTTCCTTCCTCTCTCCCATCCCTCCCTTCCCTCCCCTTCCTCCCTTTCTTCCGTTCTTTCCTTCCCTCCTCCCTTTTAAAAAAATATATAACAAAGGTTTTATTTTTAATGTATTTGTTTAATAATTTCTCCTTTTTAGCAGTGATTTAAATTTTTAGATGATATAAGATTTAACATTGCAAGAAAGATGTAGTATCAGCATATGTTAGTCCTGAGACTTTAGACAATTTTTCTCTTGTTCAGCTGTGGTTAATATAGCTATAACATAGAAAATGAGAACTGGGTCTCGTGTGATGGTTATTCTATGGATCATAGAGAAACACAATGACAATTTTTTTTTACAGTTGTAAAATTTTCCATGATTCGGTTTCAGTCATACCATTCCAATACCTGTCCCTTCACCAGTGTACATTTCCAACCAGTGTACATTTCCAACCATCAATGTCCTCAAGTCCACCCCCCCCCTGCACCCTCCCCCCACATTCCCCCTTCTCACCTGTCTCTATGGCTCATTCACACTCTTTTCTGACTGTGCCTTTTGTTTTTTTAATATATTTTATTATACCACCATGAGATAAACAATTACAAAAATGTTCATATTTGGGTTTTGTCCATACAGTGTTCCAGCACCCACCCCTCCCTCAGTGCCCATTTCCCACCACCAATGTCCCCGATATCCTCCCCCCTCCCTAGCCTGCCTCTATGGCAGGTTCTTTATCTCTCTCTCTCTCTCTCTCTCTCTCTCTCTCTTTTCCTTCTCTTACAATTTGCAGATTCTAATATATACTTAGAGGTTATCATGTGTATCTTTTTGCCTGTATTTAATGCTCCAGTTCTATGTGGGTAATAGCACTTTCGACAATTATTGGCACACTGTTCCCTTCTCTGTCTTACTAATCTCTGACTCCCACATGTTTGTGGTAATTTCCACCTTTGACAAGACCTCCTGATCCACGTTTCGTCTGACCTTGGATATTGGTGTCATAATGTGTATATATATCATAATATGTATAAATATATATATATATAATACATATGTTTATGTCATGCAAATGAATGCAGTCATTCTATATCTGTCTCTCTCCTTCTGGCTAATTTCACCCAACATGATGCTCTCCATGTCCATCCATTTATAGGCAAATTTCATAACTTCATTTTTCCTAACAGCTGTGTAGTATTCCATTGTATAGATGTACCAAAGTTTCTTTATCCAGTTATCAGTTCTCGGGCACTCTGGTTGGTTCCAGATTCTGGCTATTGTGAATAGTGCTGCTATGAAAATAAAAGTGCAGATGGTGGTTCCACTGTGTGTTTTTTGGCTTCCTAGAGTATATTCCCAGGAATGGTAATATACCCTGGGAATATATATATTCCCAGTATATTACCACTAGGAATATATATATATATATATATAATTTATATATATTACCACTGGGAATATATATACATATATATATTACCACTGGAATATATATATATATGTGTATATATATAAATTCCCAGTATATTACCACTGAGAATACAATATATATATTCCCAGTGATAATATACCCTGGGAATATATATATTCCCAGTATATTCCCATTTGACTGGGTCAAACGGGAACTCAATTTCTAGTCTTTGGAGGAATGTCCATATTGTTTTCCAAAAAGGCTGTACCAGTCGACATTCCCACCAACAATGGATGAGAGTCCCCTTTTCCCGCATCCACGCCAGCACTTGTTGTTCTTGCTCTTTTATATATGTGCCAGTCTCTGTGGTGTGAGATGATATCTTATTGTTGTTTTGATTTGCATCTCTGATGACTATGTGCCTTCTTCTTAAAGGTATAGCAGCTAGCGCTGTGATTCAGTGGTCAACTTGCAAGTCCAGGAAGTATGAGGCCCTGGGTTTGAGCCACAGCACTAGAAAATAGATAGACAGACAGACAGACAGATAGATAGACAGATGATAGATAGATAGACAGATAGATAGATAGATGGATAGATAGATAGATAGATAGATAGATAGATAGATAGATAGATAGATAGATAGATAGATGGATAGATAGATAGATTGTGACAGTAGCTGGGCTTGATTGCAGATAAAAATTATCACTTCTCTCTGATATTCTACTAAATCCCTACAGAAGAAATACTTCTTGTTTTTTTTTTAAGTATTTTATTATACCACCGTGAGATATACAAATAAAAAGATATACAATTAAAAAAGTTCATGTTTGGGTTTTGGTCATACAGTGTTCCAGCACCTGTCCCTCCACCAGTGTCCATCTCCTACCACCAACGTCCCCGGTTCCCTCCCCCTTCCCCAGCCTCCCTCCATGGCAGGTTCTTTATTTCTTTCCCTTTCTCTCTCTTTCTCTTTTCCTTCCCTTCCAGACTATGGATTACAGAACATACATTAAAAGGTTGTCATGTGTATCCTTTTGCCTCTATTTAATGCTCAGTTCTAGGTTGGCATTAGTACCCTCGACAATTATTAGCACACTGTTCCATTTTCTGTCTTACCTAAACTCTGACTCCCACACGTTTGTGATAATTTCCACCTTTGACAAGACCTCCTGATATATGTTTCACTTGACCTTGGATATTGGTATCATAATATGTACATATATATTTATGCCATGCAAATAAATGCAGTCATTCTGTAATACTTCTTGTTTTAAAACAGATAACGGAGGGGCCGGAGCGATAGCCCAGCGGGTAGGGCGCTTGCCTTGCACGCAGCCGGCCCATGCCGGCCCAGGTTCAATCCCCAGCATCCCATATGGTCCCCCGAGGACCGCCAGGAGTAATTCCTGAGTGCAGAGCCAGGAGAAACCCTGAGCATTGCCGGGTGTGACCCAAAAAGTAAAAAAAAAAAAAAAAAAAACAGATAATGGAAAAATTTCAAGACTGAAAGAGGCACTAAAGACATCAACGGCGACTAGAGCATGGCTCAAGCTGAGTTCAACCCCCGGCACCCCCTCTGGTTCCCGGAGCACCCCAAGAGCGATATCTGAGTGCAGAGCAAGTGCCCTGGGCACTGCTGTGTGTGCCCTCCCCCAAAAAAAAAGAAAACTGACACTCCTGGGCTGGAATGAGACAGTTCAGAACAGAGTGCAACCGTGGCATGACCTAAGTTCTTCCAGAGCAGGTCAGCACGCCCCATGTTTCACAGAGCCTCTGACGTCAACAGGGTGCTGTGTGACAGCCCCTTCTCCCCACCAGCCCTGAACACAGGGAAGCCTTTTCTGTGCATCCATCCCGTACTGCTCCCACCAGCTTTCTGAAAGCTCCAAACCTAAGCCTGAAAGTAAGATGCTTTCGGGGACAAGCCCCCCCCATATTTTGAGGTTGCTGGCCCTGAATAAAGCTGTTTTCTCACCCCTAATCCTTCCTTGTCTCTCAAGTACTGGCCTTTAAGCAGTAAGTAATGAAAACTTAAAGGAACAACATTATGATTAAAGACAGAAAGAAAAAAATGGTGTTATCTGGTGCTTTTTAAAATTACTGAACTTGATCATATTGGTTTATAGTTTTAACAATACATACAGATCCATCATTGTGGACCCCTTCTTAAATTTTATGATCTAAAAATAGAATAAAGAGGGAGTTAAGGGGGCGGAGCAATAGTCCAGCGGGTAGGGCATTTGCCTTGCGCGGTTGGCCTGTGCCAGCCTGGGTTCGATCCCGGCATCCCATATGGTCCCCCGAGCACCGCCAGGAGTAATTCCTGTGTGCAGAGCCAGGAGAAACCCCTGAGCATCGCCGGGTGTGACCCAAAAAAAAAAAAAAAAGAGGGAGTTAAAAAGGTGCCAAAGTCGATGGAATTCAGGGCTAACTCTGAAAAAATCAAGGGAAAGATTCCCAGTCGGAGCCAGCGAGCTTCAGAGTGGCAGTTCCGGCAGTCTTCGGGTTCCAGGGTGCCACCAGCAGCAAAGCTAGACCAACAGTCCATCAAACACTTCTAGGACTGTATTTCAAGGAGAGTCCTAGTCCTTTCCAGGGTACAAACATGTGACTTCCCCAGAGCCTTAGGAGATCAATGCTGCAATTCCTTTCATTTCACAGATAGAAAAATGAGGGACAGCAAAGTAAACAACTCGCCTCTGTATGAGCAGAGAACTCGCGAGCGCTGGAGCTGAGATCTGCGCCCAGACAGCTCCTGCTCTTGCCCACCTCTGAGCACGACTCTGCTGCTGTGTCTGGAGGCACCGAGCCTATCTCTCACCATCTGTGCCCACAGACAAAATGCCTCATCAATCTAACTTCTTACCCGAAACGCTAGATAAGACGCTAAACCAGTGTTCAGTATATACAGCCTAAACATGTGTGGAAATTACACTATATTTTTTTTCCTAAGTGAAAACTTTAACCCTCTGCTCTCCAGAAACTATGCTGGGCTGGCAGGAGTCAGTTCTTTTGAGCTGAGGTTTCTACTTTGCTAACCATCACCCGGGTATCTGCTCACAAGAATACTAACAGATGTCCATGGTACACTGCTGGCCCACAAGCCATGCCTGCTGCCAAGACTGCAAACGCGGGCACCCAATGTGCAAACCCACCAAAGACTGACAGCAGGAGCAATTCTCCGCATCAGCGGCACCACACATGGCAGCGTCGTTACCAAAACTCCTTGTTGTGTTTAGTTTCAAACTATATAACAACTTAGCAAACAAAACTTCAAAGCCGCTTACATGTAAACTGACTTCACATCTGACCTCATTAAAACAAGAATGCAAGCGTCCGCAGCGAAGCAAGTTCAGGGAAACTGATCATTTTGAGTTGAATTTCAAAAAGAAAAATCCACCTTTCCCCTATGACAAGAGTTTTACTTCTCTTCATGAACCTTTATGCTTCTCCACAAGTTCTATTTCATGTTGCAGAATCAAAAGCCTCGAGGAAAGAATGTGTTCTGTCACTTTTCTTCCTTGCACATCAAAAAACTGGTCTAATATTTTAAAGCCTATAAAGTGTATTTGGAGATGAAGAGGAACTAAAATATTTTAACTGTCGATACTCTCTAAATATGTTTAGGGGTCCAAACTCGGGGGGCAGAGACAGAGTGCAGAAACTAAGATGCTTCTTACCTGCGTGTGGCCCAGCCCAGCTCAACCTCTGGTATCAATCACATATATCCCTCAAGCATTGCCAGAAACGACTCTGAAATGCAGTCAGGCGTAGCCTCTGAACACTGACAGTTGTGGCCCAAACACTCCCCCTCAAAAAAAAAGTGATAGCCAAACAAATTCTAAGCTTAAAACACATGTTAAGATATAAGCAATGTTGGGGGGAAAGATTTCTGCACATTCAAGAAGAATAAACAGTAATAAGTTTTAACGAAATGCTCTATTATACATGTGTTAGCAATCACTTTGAGGCACTAAAATATGATGACTAACCCACCTCTCTCTATGTATCTGCAGGCTAAAACATTCCTATTTCTCATTCTCCCTTCAGTAAATAATACTATTTACACTACATCGAGTTTCTCAGAGAACTATGCATAAGTCACAGTGGTATCCCCAAGAGAACATATTTAAAATCCCTGTCCTGGATCTTAACACAAATAAACAAACAAATAAACAAACAGGCATTCTTTGAAAAGAAGTTTTTGCACTGTAACAGTTCTCACTGAGAAAGATGAACCGGAAAATATCACCTAAAACACACTTGGGACTAAATATTTCCCTAACAAAAGAATAAAGCTCAGATCACATTATCAGTGTCAGTAAACTCTGGTCATGACAAAAGATCTCCCAAATTTCAGTCACAGGGCCACTCATTTCAAGTCATACAGAGCACGGATGAATGCCAGTATCACAAAAACCAACATAATAACCTTAGCCTCGATGCGTACTGGAGGTTCACTGTAACGGGATTTGAGCTATAATTAAATTTGATTAGTTTGGTTCAGACCCCCAAGTTCAAAAGAATTATCAGCATGAATGGATGAAAAGCTCTTTTACATGGGCATTTTGAGAATATGAAAGGGCTGACACAGCAAGCATCAAAGACTTTAACAGCAACTGACCCTTCCCAGAGCAGAGGAGAAATGCGAACAGCTGAAACTCAGATGCTGTGTGCAAAGAAAATAAAGTTCCAGATGGTTCAAAAAACTCTGGTAGCTTATTAAATATTAAATACTATTATTTTTAACTGGATTTTGCCCAGGGATAGGCAAAGATGTCATCTATAAAAGTGCAAAAGGGAAAAAAAAAGAAGCCTGATTCCACCACCTGAAAAACTGAAATATTCCCTTTTATCAAAAGTGCTAGCAGAACCAAGCTTAAGAAGCAATATATTCAAACAACCATGACATTTAACAAAATAAACAAAATGAATCACCGATAACTCTAAAACCCCAAATTTTAATCTTAAGATAATGGCCTTCACAGAATTTATCATATCATTATTTGAAGATATTTAACTCTTCCTCTACAGTAAAGAATGGCTACACACACACACACACACACACACACAGAGGAAACATACAATTTGTTCCCATCAAATATTTTACATTTTTGGTGCATTTTTTAAAATAAGAAAGTAGAAATACCTAGCTTATAAACTCAGTCTTTGTTGGTTACTAAGAACAGATTTTAGAAGTAGCTTTAAAAAATCTCATCCAAGGACTATATAAAAGTATGTTATAAGCATTAATATATTCATACAGAAATGTTTATACATATTCACACGTATCAGAATATTACTGAATCAGTGTATTATAAGTGTATATATGTTATGTCCATATATATGTTTCTGTGAACTCATACACACTCTCAATGGTCCCTTTGCAACAAAATGAAGTTGTTCATTTAGTTTATAAAGCTAGAATTTTCATAAGTATTTTAGCTTCCATGTTAAAATTTTTCTCTTGTTTCCAGATCCTTTTATATACTCTGGGATTTGGGGGAAGGAGAGAGTTTTTCCTGAGCTGGAAACATGCAGTGCCAAAAGGAGCAGGTGTGAGATATCTCAAAGATGAAAGCAATTCTCCAAATAACAATGTCATCCTGTAATGCTTTCCTGACATGCACAACTTTGCTACTCCTCTCTTGGAGATCTAATATAAGCCACTATGTCTGTTAGCTTTCCTACAGAGAAACTGCCTCATGGTCCTACTAGGAAAGGGTAAGGAAGGTGGTCACAGCAACCGCACATGGAACCCCTAAAAAGGGCTTCCTTAGTCACCTACTTTACAAGCAAGTAATTGTGCTACATTTTATTCTAAAGATCACTTATTTCAAATCATTGGTGTAAAACTAATCCAAAGCAATATCCTACTGAAAAAAATCCATAAAGCAATCAATCATATTGTTTTACTTTTTCTTTTTGTCCACTGGGAGAAACAGTCATGATGAAGGGTGACACAGACACATTTTCCAGAAATTTCTGAACATATATCACCAGGTGTGACCCAAAAAGCAAAAAAAAAAAAAAAAATTTTTTAAAAAGTTTTCAAATTTTATTTTCTTTTTTCTTTTTTTCTTTTCTTTTTGTTTTTTGGGGTCACACCGGCAATGCTCAGGAGTTTCTCCTGGCTCTGCACTCAGGAATTACTCCTGGCAGTGCTCGGGGGACCATAGGGGGTGCTGGGGATCGAACCCAGACCAGCACGGGCGGCCGCGTGCAAGGCAAACGCCCTACTCTCTGGGCTATTGCTCCGGCCCTCAAACTTTATTTTCTCCCTTCAAGTATTTTTTTGAGGGGAGGCACACTCAGCGATACTCAGGGGTTACTCCTGGCTCTGTACTCAGGAATTTGCTCCTGGCGCCGGCGATGGTCCTAAGAGTATTTGCCTTGCATGTGGCTGACTTGAGTTCGTTCTCTGTCATCCCATATGGTTCCCTGAGCATTGCCAGGAGTGAATTCTGAGTGCAGAGCCAGGAGCAACCCCTGAGCATTGCCGGGTGTGACCCAAAAAGTTAAAAAAAATTTGCTCCTGGAAGTGTTCAGGAGACCATATGGGATGCCGGGATGCAGGGGATGGAACTTGGGTTGGCCACATGCAAGGCAATCGCTCTCCCAACTGTACTATGGCTCTAGCCCCTTAAGTCTGTTATTTTCTTTTAGCAACCCCATATTTTATTGAGAACAGATTCTGAGGCTAAGATTTATTGATACAGAGTATGTTTCAGAACTATTTGTTTACTTTCTGCTCTCAAAATTGCCTTCAGGCAAACATTTGTGTTTTCCTCTTTATAAACCCCACTTGTGACAAGAGGGAAGTCCGGACGTGGAAAATGGCAGCCCCATGGAGTAGAGGGGGTCGTCTGGCTTGTTCTGAGGTTCTGCAGGGGTGGCAAGCCAGGGCTAGAACCCGCCATGCCTCCCGGTGCCTCATAAAAGCGGCCTCTCGTCATAACTCCACCCAGCAGACCAGACTATTACAGACCGGCTCGCGGCCGCTAGATTCATCAATAAATGCTCTATTTAGAGGTGACTATAAGACTACGCCACCCGCACGGCAAGCCTGGCAAGCTGCTCGTGTCGTATTTGATATGCCAAATACCAGTAACATTTATAACAGGTCATTCCCATGACCTAATATAATGGTTTGAGGCTCTTTATGTTCCTGGAGCAAGCGGATGCCTTTGGGTTCTACTAGCATGAGACAGGATATATGGAGATATTACTGGGGCCCGCTCTAGCAAATAGATGATGAACGGGAAGATAGTGATAGTGATACAATGTATGAGGAAACTTCTCCCTAGAGAAGCTCACTTGTATCAATTGTCTTCCTGTTATTCATCAATTTGCTTGAGCGGCCCCAGTAACATCTCCATACGTCCTGTCACATGCTAGTGTAGCGCCAGGGCATCTGCTCACTTCAGGAACAGGAAGAGCCTCAAACCATTCGTTTGGGTCATGGGAATGAGATCTATAATTGTTACTGGTTTTTTGGCATATCAAATAAAACACGAGTTGTTTGCCAGGCTCTGCTGTGCAGGTGGTATACTCTCAGTAGTAGGCTCTCATTTCATGCATTTACTGATAAGAAGATACAATATTAATTTTATCAACATTAGTTTCTGTTCCACAATTCATTTTTCTCCAAATAACTATAAGGTTTATTTTTCTTTATTTCAAATTCAACAAGAAAATCTTTTTTGGTGCTGTTGTTTTGGTATTTGGGCTGTGGTGCAGGAGATCAAATTTGAGTCGACTTCATGCCAAGGTAAGTACCTTATCCGCTATTACTATCTTTCCAGCCTCCAAGAATATCCCTAAAAGTAAATATATTAAGTAAATCCAGTATCATCTGCTCCAGTGATTCTCAAAAGGACCACTCAGTTCACTTTGCATCACATATACTGGGGTGGGTGGTAAGACCAGAGCTCCTGATTCAGATCTGGAGTGTGGTCTTAGAATCTGATCCCTTCATCCCAGTATTTTAAATGTTACGTATTTTTTCAAAATTTGAAGCAATATGATTTGCAATACTATTCATGAGAGGGCTTCAAGCGTGCAATGCTCCAATACCACACCCTCTCCCAGAGAGCCAGTTGGGTGACACGCCCTACTGAGCCTTAGCCTCCAGCTACACTAACTTATGACAGCTGGTCCCTGCCTTTGGGGAATCTCCAGAGCAGACACAATGGGAGTTCAGGCAAAATTGGACTGATTTCATAATTTTATATGGCATAAATATTTTTATCACTAATCTCATTTGCCCCAGATCAATATTCTGTTCCCACAGGTTCCAGCATGGGACATACATGTAGATATACCAAGAGTACTTGGCCACGTTGGATGTTGGATCAACCATAATGTAATCAATTCTCCTACTTCAGAGACATGCCAGTGCGCCTCCGGGCAAACTAATATGTCATTGACTCTAAAAGTAATGCCAAAGTGAATTATTCTGATGGATTTGGGATCTTAGTGGGATCCAGAGTCTGGGATCTGCTAGCTATATATTCATGGCAAAAAGTATTAATGCCATTCCTACAAATTACATTCTGAACTGCTTTCTGGTTTAGAGATGTAGGCCCTCCCTCTCTCTGCTAGGGAGATTTTATCTCTGGAAATCAGCTCTGGCTTTTGTGAAGCTTGAGCCAAAGGCTACATCAAGATCTACAATTCAAGATCTAGCTTCATCTCTAGATAGCCCAACCCACGATAGGCTGGGCTGGAAGATTTTGGTGGATTTCTGTCTATAAAAGGAGCTAAATTAGGAATAGGAAGAAGAGGTCGTTTTGCCATTTTGGCTTCCCTTGGTGTTTGCTTCTCTTCGTCCTCCCCGTCTCTGTTGGGCTTCAACACGTGGTGGCAGCCATCTTGGCCTACACGTGGCCAGGGCCCAGCCGGGAACCCAGAATCTGTTTTTTTTTTCCTGTTCTTGGATTGTAAATCAGAATCTGTGATAGTAAAGTCTTTTAAAACTGGGCCAGATTCCTGAGTTTTTAATCCATTCCCCACTGGCTTCAGAGGTAGAAGAGACTCATTTCCCAGTACTGTTGGGGAACCCCAGCGGTTCCTGACAAGAGCCCACAATCCTCTGCCTCTACAGAGTTCCCAGGGAATCAAGGATCTTGTCAATAGTTTCCTCCTATTGGCAATTAACAACATTAATGATAAGGGAAAATGAACACTAAAATATAGTATATGTTATACTTATATCCCTAAGAGAATGGCGAGTTAAGGTCACTAGAATTAAGGAGTAGCTGCGTAAAGAATTCAAGCTAGAAAACCAGACAGACATAAGAAATGGCCTAGTCCATTATATCTCAATTTTTTCCAACCATGGACCATTATGAACTTCTTTCCTCCTGTCACCCACACCCCTTTTGTCCACCTGTAGGCCAGCTAGTCTTGGGCTATGGGTCCACTCCCCATTTGTGTGACTTTTCACCTGTGGCCCCTTGGAATACTGTGGGGCACACATGGGTGACATATGGTCTCAGTTAAGAAACTCTGTCCAGAATTTCGCACTCCTTCTGCAAAGAGCCAGAAACCAATTCACTTGGGCTTTGTGGGCCACTCAAGACTCTGTCACAACTGTTCAACTCTGCCATTATACTGTGAAAGATGTTCCAAACAGGACATCCAAGCGTTGCGTGGCTGTGTGCCAATATGATACTTTTATTACAAAATAGACTGTGGTCTAGATTTGGTCCACAAATTTACTAACCACTTAAAAAATTAGGAAACCAATTCCCAGAGAGATGAGAACAACTTCTAAGGGCACAGGACAGCAGTGGCTAAGTTACAACCAGGAAAGAAATATCCTAATGCCTGATGTCATAAAGAAGCTATGATTAGAGTAATATTTTAAAAAAGAAACCAATGGTTGTACCGTAAAATCTTACACAGTTCAATGACCAAAATGAAAATAATGATTTCAGTAAACAGAAGAGTATATTTATTACTACTTTCCTTTTGGGGGGTGGCCACACTCAGTGATGCATAGCAGTTATGCCTTGCTCTGTGCTCAGAAATTACTCCTGGCGGTGTTTGGGAGATCATATGGGATGCTGGGGATCAAACCCAGGTCAGCCACATGCAAGGTGAGTGTCTTACCTGCTGTACAATCTCTTTGACCCCTATTTACTACTTTGCTAAAATTGAGTCCTACCATGGCGCCCTCTGACTAGGAACTGTGGAAAATGGGGTTTCAGGGTTTTCTAATTCTTACCCTCTTGGTCTTCCATCTTTCTCCTTCCATCCTCCACTAATTTGAGTCATTCCTTACAATTTTTTTCCGGATATAGTGTCTGGTTTGGACTCTATGGAAAGCAGTTTGAAGATGTTTCAAAGACTAAGAATAGAGCTTACTGGGCCAGAGAGATAGCACAGAGGTTAAGACACCTTCCTTGCATGTAACTAAACCTCACTTGGCCCCTGTACTGCATATGGTACCCCTAGTACCGCTGGAAGTGCTCCCTGAGTACAGAGTCAAGAATAAACCCTGTGCACTGTTCTGTGCAGCCCAGTGAATAACCCCCAACACACATGCCCAAGAAAAAAGCCTTTCTTTGAGAAACTCCTTATGACCTGGCAATTCTACTTCTTGGCATTTATCCCTGAAATGCAAAAAAAAAAAAAAAAAAAACAAGCAAACAAACCAAGAACCAAAAAAAAATCCCATCTATCAGAAAAGATACATGCACACCTAGATTAACAGAAGCAATGAATAACAACAACCAGGATATGGAAACAACACAAATGGTCCGACAGATGAATGAGTGAATAGGTAATAAAGCCTGGTGCATAAAGGAAAACTATGCAGCACTAAGAACAGATAAAAATCATATGCAACTGAGGGGCCGGAGCGATAGCTCAGCGGGTAGGGCGTTTGCCTTGCACGCTGGTCGGCCCATGCCGCCGGGGTTCGATCCCCGGCATCCCATATGGTGCCCCGAGCAGGAGTAATTCCTGAGTGCAGAGCCAGGAGTAACCCCTGAGCATCGCCGGGTGTGACCCAAAAAGCAAAAAAAAAAAAAAAAAAATCATATGCAACTGAAAGGAATTGGACTGTATCATGCTGAGGAAAATTAGAGAGAGGAAGACAGGCAGCAGCTCTCTCACTGCAGGAAAACAAAGAGAACAGACAGCACCACTTGAGAACTTTAGGGAGAAGAATACAAACTGAGAACCGCAATTAGTGGGGATGGGACATGACGTGGGCAGTAGGGGTAGGAAGGGTAAATTCTGGGCACTTCACCACTTCGGTAGTGGTGAAGTGAGGTAACTGTTTACGCCAAAACTATAAATGTCAATACCACTGTAGACACATAACCATAACTATAATAATTTTTAATTATTCCTGATGATACTAAAAGTTCTACATAAAGGAGTGGTAACAAACTGTGAAACTCATTTAAAATACTTGTTTTGTGCTGACTGCTAGATCTGATCAGAATTCTAGTTAGTTATTAAAATCTAACAGAATATTTGACAAAAATAAAGCAAGCACTTATTTTGCCAGATATCTAAAAGTGTATAACTACATATTCATACATATATACAAAGAGACTTTTTGGGGGGTCTTGCCCGGCAATGCTCAGGGGTTACCGCACTCAGGAATTACTCCTAGCAGTACTCAGGAGACCATATAGGATGCTGGGGATCGAACCTGGGTTGGTAAATGCCCTACCTGCTGTGCTATCACTACGGCCCCACAAACAGACATATTAATATATCAACTGTATGTGAATGCATGTATACATACATACAAATACAAAAACACAGACTGTTAATGTTTCCATAGTTAAAATCTAACACAGGAGGGGCTGCAGAGGTATAAACCCAAGGGCTTTTCATGCAGAAACTTCGGGTTCAATCCTGCAGTTCCCCAAGCACCACAGGTAGCAAGCCCCAGCTAGATGCTAGGAGTAGCTCCAGGAAGCCACTGCACGTGGCCCGAGAACACAAATCAACACAGTGAGTAAGTGAAAATAGTTGGGCAACCGATACGGCAAATCTTAAAAACTGCCTTGTAACTAGCAGTACTGATTTATTGAAAAGAAAAACTGTATGCATATTTTGTTTAACAAAACCTCCTAGTTCTATCAAGCTCTCTCTAAAGCTGCCGTACACAAATGCATATGCAGTTCAGGATAAGGATGATGAGCCTTGAGTCTGAGACAAAGCTTTAGACATGTTTGATGGATCCTGAAGCATGCATAGAAACACATCTGTTATTTACACATCAAAGCAGCCCTGATGACTCTAAAACAACCAGAGTGAAAAGTGCTCAAATCTAATTTCATCCCTGTCCTCATATTTCTTTGAACCAATAATTCAATGACTTGGTCAGTATGTTGAACTAATTAGCATGCTTAATGCCTGCCAACTTAGACAGCTCTAATTCTTGATTTTAAGAAATAGACTATAAAAAATTCAATGCATTAGCAAAACAAGTTTGAGAATATGTGAAGACTAATCCAAGTCAGTAAAGTCAAATACACTGAATAAAGCTCAAATGTAAGAGCCATCACTTCATACTCAGTGAAACACTAAATAGGTTATAGATATTTGCAAGTTTAATTTCAAGAACACTTTTTTCTGATTCCTGTCAGGTTTTTATTAATATTTTTTTCATGGTACTGTGAACATTCAACTTTATTTAAACATAGGAAATTGAAATTCTCCTGATAAACAAGTAACACTACTTTTAAAATACATACACAAATTTTAATTTTTGTATTAAGACACCATGATTTATGTTATTCGTAGCTGAATTTTAGGCATTCTATGTCCCGGCACTGACGCCATCACAGAATCCCCAAGTTTCCTCTGCCACCATCTCCCGCCCCAGCCTACCTCCTTGGCAGGCACATTTCCAGGTTTGGTAGTCGAGGTGTGGACTGTCGAGGGAGTCCAGTGTGACTGACTCTGTGGTCTGGACGTACAGCTGTACCACTCCTCCACACCAGCGATGCACCCAGGGAAGTGACCTCTGCCCCGTTACTTACCATCTACTTCTTCCAACCCCCTCAATTTCTTTTCCTCTCAGCCCTTCTCATGCCTATACTCTGGGGTCAGAGGTGATGGAGTTAAAGCCCCCTTAGTACCTACCTGCACTTTCTTGTTTGATGACTGGGTACCACAGATAACTGAGATTACCCTGTGTCTGTCCTTCCAACTTACTTCACTTAACGTATCCTCTAGCTCCATCCAAGTTGTAGTAAATTGTTAAAAAATACAAGTATGTTTAATTAGTTACCTCTGATATAGACTTAGTTAATCAAATATGGGCAGTTCTTTGGCGGAAAAGTGATGAAGAACTGTGTTCCCTCCACCCCTACTTAAACAAACCCACCAAAAAAAGGACTTCCGAAACACTAAACTAAAAAGCAAGGAGCCCAATAAAAAATTGACAACAGAGCCACTGAGCTACCATACAAAACTGGAGAGCAAAAGCTTTATATGTGAGAGCTCTAGCTGGATCCCAACACTGCGTAATGCTCAGGCAATGCCAGGAACAACCCCAAGAACCAGTCCAGAGTGGCACCCAAACCAACCCCCTCCAAAAAGGGCAAAATTAAAAAGGAGGCAACAGACTTGAAAAGTTACATGTGGGAGCATAAGGATGGTCGACGAGCATATAAAAACATGCTTAAGAGTGGAGATGATACGCAACAGAGCCATAGCCCAGCGGGTAGGGCATTTGCCTTGTACGCAGCTGATTCAGGTTCGATCCCCAGCATCCCATATGGCCCCTCAAGCACCGCCAGGAGTAATTTCTGAGTGCAGAGCCTGCAGTAAACCCTGAGCATCATTTAACAAACACTACCTGGTGCCCACGCCAGCATCACCTAAGCCTGGCCAGAAGAGCAGCGCTAGGCATGGACCCTATTAAAAAGGAATGATAGGAACTGAACTTCCGTACAATCCAGCAATTCCACTCCTGGGACTATACCTCCAGGAAACAAAAACAAAGTACAGACACACCATCTGTACACCTATGTCTGCTGCAGTGCTATTCACAATAGCCAAAATCTGGAAACAATCTGCCTGAGAACAGATGATGACCGGATAAAGAAGTACAGCATATGCACACAGTGGAATACTACTTGGTGATAAGAAAAGATGAAATTGTGCAATTTGCACAGATGCATCGGGAGAGCATCCTGCTGAGTAAGATGAGACAGAGGGAGAGGGACAGGCACAGAATGGCTTCTCTCCTACGTGGGATATACAGAAACACAGTAAGGGAGTCTCAAATGCCCAAGGCCACAGAAAGGAAGAGCAGGAGACCTGGTCCTCAGCAGGAAGCTTGGCCCTGAGGGTGCCAAGGGTGGGGCGATGGCACCAGGGGATAAAGCACTATGACAATGACAGAGGGGAGAGGTTGCTCCGGACAGGGACTGGTACTGAAAGCAGGTAAAGTGACAAGCATAGTAGTACCCTATCAGCAACAGGATCGTAAATCAGTGCCTTAAGTAAGGAGAAAAAAATTGCCTGCCATAGAAGCGAGTTGGGGGCTGGGAGGAAATAATGTTAGTGAAGGGAAGCGACACTGGAGAAGGGTTTGGTGCTGGAACCCTGTATGCCCAAAACTTAGTCATGAATAATTACTTTGTAACTTTGCAATTCATGGAGATTCAATTAACAAACGAGACATACACTTAATGTCATTAGTCTTTAGTGAAGTGAAAATTAGAATCAGTATGGGCTATCATTACACACCTATTAGAATGACTAAAATTTTTTTTAAAAATCCCTTCCAAGTGTTGCCAAGGATTCAGAATACATTTTACTAGTGAAAATGTAAAGTTGCACATTTCATTGAAAAGCTAGGCAGCTTTTAAGTGGGCAGCTTTTATATGCTTTTATATAAAAAGCTAGGCAGTTTCTTACATTGCCATACTCTGAAAATATAACCCAATAATTCCAATCCTGGCAATCTACCCCAGAGAAATAAAATCTAACATTCACATTAAAAACTTAACATTCATGGAAAAACCTGTATACACAGACACTTCTAGTAAGTCTTTTCCTAACGGTCCCAAACTAGAAGGAAATTCCTGTGACCCTCTAAGGTGAAAGATCAACAGCACTATATACAACAAAGCTGTTCAAAAGGAACAAACGACTAATACCAGCAATCACTGGGATGATGTCAAAGGCATTAAGAGATTCCAGTATTATTCCATTTAGACGGTCAAGAGTGATGAAGAACAGGCCAGTTGCTGCCAGAAGTCAGAAGGAAACAGGTCTGACTAATCAGGAATAGAACAGGGCGTGCTCTGAAGATGACGACAGTGCTCATACCTCCCTGCTCTGGTGCTACAGGAATCTACATATGAAAGCGTACGGCTCCGTAGATCATGAAGAAACTGATCAACTTCCTTCCTAAGCTAAACAGAGGGAAGTGGGGGAACAGGGATAAAACCAGTATGTCTGATGCTCTACAAAGCAACCCTTTTCTGTTTAATGAAAGAGACTAACTGCAGTGATACACCTATAATCGAGCTCTTGGTCCTATTTTTATTTATTTTGGTTTTTGGGTCATCCCATTAGTGGTGCTCAGGGCTTCCTCGTGGCCCTGCCCTCAGGGATCACTCCTGGTGGTGCTCAGGGGGCCATAAGGGTTGCCAGGACGGAAACCAGATAAAGCGATATTAAGGCTTCTCTTGGCCCCAAACAGGATAATGTGAACATTAAAATAATGGCAATAGATTATAATTGCTGAATAAAAAAAGAGTTCCTGACTGTGGGGATGGTTATTCCAATCGTGAATATATTAAAATCTACTATCACTATATCCCAACCCCTTTTTATTTTGGGGGGACATACCAGGCCCCCATTTGGGGCCACACTGGCCCTCAGTGTTTATTCCTGGCTCTGCTCAGGGATTACTCCTAGTGGGATACAGGGGACTACATGTGATACCAGGGATTGAACCAAAGTTGGTCAACTGCCTTAATCCCTGTACTATTACTCCATCCCCATTTATTTTTATTAAGTGTGAAACAAGCCAAATTTTATCTATTTTTAAGATATTAATTCTTGTATTAATATGCAGCCGCAGGCGGCTGCCCCCCCCCCACCCGGCCAGCCACGCCCCAGGGAGGGTACCTGAGGCATAAGCAGACCAGGGTGAGAGTTCAAAATGTCCATTTACTTCCACTTCCGCTTTGACTTCTGGGGACTGTAGTTTCTACCTTCTGCTGGGGCCTGGGGCTTTACCACCTCCCCATGCCCCCAGGGAGGGTACCTGAGGCCAAGATATTAATTCTTTAGGGAGAAAGTCATCATAATGTTAAATACAAATTAATCATAACTGATCTACAATACACTTTTGGGCAATACTCGGTCACCTTGGAGAAATAGTTTTAAAAATCTTGTACAGGGGCCAGAGAAATAGTACAGCAGGTAGGGCTCTTGTCTTGGACATGGCAACCCAGGTTTAATCCTCAGCACCTCTTATGGACCCCTGAGCACTGCCAGGAATGATTTCTGAGTACAGAGCCAGGTGTAACTAACCCCTGAGCACTGCGGAGTATGGGCCAAAAACAAAACAAATAAAATATCCTGTACAGTCTTAGTAAATAGTATTTCAGAACAAGTGAAGCTTACCACACATGTCTGTAATACAATGTTATCAGATTTTTGAATCTATTTTCACAATTAGAAACAGAAAACTGCAATGTCAAAATATTCTTGCAATTCAATCATGAAGAAACATCTAATTTCCTCATGTGTTCTCTAAATATTATTGTAGCTTGCATAAACTCGCCCAATCATTTCTAATTCTCTCAGATTTTCGTTTACAAATTTTACTGAAACCCAATCATGAGCAGCTTTGTAATTGTCTATATTACAGTGATACAATAAATTTTTTAGGAGATAAAAGCTCTAAAAAAATTAAATTTTAGTATAGCCCACCTACTTAAAGTTTTCTCATGTAGTTCAGTTTATCTCTGTGAATGAATAGATTACACTGTACAGAAACCATATCTCAATGAAGAGAAAGATGAAAGACTATCCATGGATCCCTGGGGGAAAGAGCACCTGAGGGTGGGGGGTAGAGAAACAGAGAGGGGGAACGGGATGGACTAGCATGCCAGCTAAAAATTTCAGAGGAATGTGACAGCATTAGGAAAATGACTTTTGCAATGACCAATGCAAGAAATGCTCCAGGCAAGGAGTCTCCACAGATGTTAAAATCTGGGGGTGAAAGATTATTAGGGAACGAGACAATCACGTGATCTCAAAGTATCACCACTGAGATCAAGCCTTAATAACAATGGAGAAATGAACAATTAGAGAACAGAAAATAGAGATCTCCTTAACCAACGGAGCAATTCAACATCACCCAGAGCACGTGGGGCATTGTGCTTCCCAAGGCTCCAGTACTATATACGCATATGTCACACACACACACACACACACACACACACACACACACACACACACACAGTCTAATCATAAAAAAATCTGCTCTGGTCACTACAGGAATGCCAATGTTACATGAGAGAAGACAAAAAAGAAAAAGGTAGGAGAACCTACGAGCCAAGTGCAATCTTTATTAGATCTAAAAGAGAAAAGAAACATTATGAAGTTTTTGTAGTTACTATCATAGTGGAAATTACAGCACGGTAAGGACAAGAGAGGCATAACCTCATTCTTGAGGACAGATTCTTAGTATTTAATCATAAAGTGTTGGGTGTATACAACTCAATTAAATTCTCGAGTAAAGCAAATATAAAAAAAAAAATGGACTAAAGCAGATAATACACAATGTTATACAGTGGACCTTAAAAACAATACATGTTTTAACTTTCCTGACTGTAATTTTTTTCAAAATAAAAAGTTGGAGAGAAAAATTTGTTTGGGGGCCACAGCCGGCAGTGCTCAGGCATTACTTCTGGTAGTGCTTAGGGGACCTCCGAGGCTGCCAAGGATCAAACCTGGGAGGGCCACATGCAAGGCAAATGCCCTACGTGTAGACTATCACTCCAGCCCCCATGGAGAGAGAGAATTTTTTAATGTTGTAAAAATATTTTTTAAACCTGAGTTACAGCAGAATACGCTGATTTACAACAGAAAGAAGGAAATGTGCACACAGAAGAAGAACTTAAAAGTTCAAAAACTTAGTCCAGTTTTTCTCACTGTGGGTTTTTTTTTATATAGATCAAGTTTCTTATTCCTGGGAGTGCCATTTTCTCATTGTTATCCAATAGGCAACTACTGTTGATAAAATGGTTTTCAAGCTAGAAAAACATTACAGATTAGTTCTAGGGCACATCCCTTGCTGTACAGAGCTGACATGAGTCTTTGTGTGATTAGAAGGGAACTAAGACTATATGAAAGGACCTCACCTGGCGCATGGCAGATGCTAGATAAATCCCATTTCCTCCTTATCGATAGAACTTATACATAATTTATTAGAATTTATTTGGAAAATAAAATGCATTTGAAACAGAAAAATGTCAAGAGAGGATTACTAGGTGCCAGACCCTTGGGTGCTTTCACCAAGTTTAATAAGTATTATCTACACAACGATGTAAACTCATTTCACATCTGTAGTAATGAAGAATCTTCATGAACTATTGTGTGAACCAACAGATGAAACCAACAGAAGATAACCTTCAGAGTACCTCAGGTGCTCACGAGATAAAACATGCTCTCCTCTAAACAGATACTGGGAGTATCCTCTACAAGGCAAAATCCACTCTATGGAAACAAAATAAACTCATCCCAAAGTGAATCTTAACTTGGCCTTAATCTTAATTCTTATCTTAATTATTGTTTCTCTCACCAAAACAGAAGAATGAAATAATTCATAGATAAACAATAAAGACATAACACGTAGACCAAGGTAGAAAGGAAACTGTTAGAATATCTTGCACTAGTTTAAAAAGTCCCAAATTTAATCAAACAATTCCAAAATACACTAAAATTATACTAACCAATAAAATCAAAATGCTTCTGCAAGAAACCTGACTCCATGGGCAGGTACAGAAGATAGGGCACTTGCCTTTGCGCACAGCTGACCTGCGTTCCGCTTTGGGCATCCCATATGGTCCCCTAAGGCCCCCAGAAGTGATCCCTCAATGCAGGGAGAAAGGGACTCTCATCCATTGTTAGTAGGAATATCGACTGGTATAGCCCTTTTGAAAAACAATATGAACATTCCCCAAAAAACTGGAAATTGAGCTCCCATTTGACCCAGCCATACCACTCCTGGAAATATACTCTGGGAGGTAAAAATCACACAGCAGAAACACAATCTGTACTTTTATCTTCATAGCAGCACTATTCAAAATACCCAGAATCTGGAAACAACCAGAGTGTCCAAGAACAGACGACTGGATAAACAAATTGTGGTACATCTACACAATGGAATACTATGCAGCTGTTAGTAAAAATGAAGTTATGAAATTTGCCTATAAATGGATGGACATGGAGAGGATCATGCTGAGTGAAATTAGCCAGAGGGAAAAGGACAGATTATATCCTGCATTTGCCGGATATAAATATATATAGTATGATACCAATATCCAAGGTCAGGCAGAACATGGATTAGGAGGTCTGTCAATAGGTGAATCTACTGCAAGTGTGTGGGAATCAGAGGTTAGGTAAGACAGAGAAGGGAACAGTGTGCTAATAGTTGTTGGAAATGATAATACCAGCCTAGAACTGAACATTGAATGTAGGAAAAGGAATATACATGATAACCTCTAAAATGTATGTATTGCAATCCACAATGAGGAAGAGGAGAGAGAGAGAGAGAGAGAGAGAGAGAGAGAGAGAGAGAGAGAGAGAGAGAAAGTGCCTGCCATAGAGTCAGGCTGGGGAGAGAGAGAGGGAATTGGGGACACTGGTGGTAGGAAATGGGCACTGCTGGAGGAATGGGTGCTGGAACTCTGTATGACTAAAACCCAAATATGAATATGAACACCTTTGTAGTAGTTGTATATCTCACAGTGGTATAATAAAAATTCTTTTAATTAAAAGTAGTATACTCTTTAAAAAATTGTAGGTAGGGGCCAGAGTGATAGCCTAGCGGGTAGGGCGTTTGCCTTGCAGTGGCCAGCCCATGCCGGCCCGGTTCGATCCCCAGCATCCCATATGGTCCCCCCGAGCACCGCCAGGAGTGATTCCTGAGTGCAGAGCCAGGAGAAACCCCTGAGCATTGCCGGATGTGACCCAAAAAGCAAAAAAAAAAAAAAAAAATTGTAGGTAAAGGGATCTACATGATTTTCCCTCAGTGTATGTACTGCAAACCACAATGAGCAGGAGAAGGAGAGGGAGAGGGAGAGAGAGAAAAAGAGAGAGAGAGAGAGAGAGAGAGAGAGAGAGAAAAGAAATATGCCTGTCATAGAGGCAGAGGCAGGGGGGTGGCGAGGGAAAATGGGGATATTGGTGATGGGAGGTGGGCACTGGTGGAGGCATGGGTGCTGGAACACTGTATGACTGAAACTCAATCATGAACAGTTTTGTAATTGTATATCTCATGGGAATATAATAAAATTAAAAATAGTAATAAATAAAATAAAGTACATAAAAATAATAAAATTGAAATTCTTTCATAAATATCCTTTCCTTTTTACAAATACTTATTTTTTTGAAGAAATTTACAACATAGAGTTTCATGAAAGTCACTAAATACAGGGGAGTTCACACAGGCAATCTACCTCTACACTACCTCCCTTAACAGTCACAACTAAAGTAACCAGAATGTGATTACCAAAACTGGCTATCGGCGCCAGAGAAATGGTTCAATGGTTCAATGGGTCAAAAGCTTCAGGGAGGGCGGAGCGATAGCCCAGCGTGTAGGGTGTTTGCCTTGCTGCGCGGCAGGCCTGCGCTGGCCCAGGTTCCATCCCGGCATCCCATATGTTCCCCTGAGCACCGCCAGGAGTGATTCCTGAGTGCAGAGCCAGGAGAAACCCCTGAGCATTGCCGGATGTGACCCAAAAAAAAAAAAAAAAAAAAAAAAAAAAAGCTCCAGGGAGAACTGGGTTCGATCCCTGGCACTATATGGTTCTCCAAGTACCACCAGAAGTGACCCCTGACACCCCAAGTGGGGAGTAGCTCCGGACCACCCCTGGGAGTGACCCCCCAAACAAAAACCAAACAAAACTCAGCTTCATTTCCTTTTTTTTTTGCTTTTTGGGTCACATCTGGCAATGCTCAGGGGTTTCTCCTGGCTCTGCACTCAGGAATTACTCCTGGCGGTGCTCGGGGGACCATATGGGATGCCAGGGATTGAACCCGGGCCAGCATGGGCCAGCCGCATGCAAGGCAAACGCCCTACCTGCTGGGCTATCACTCAGGCTCTTCATTTCCTTTTGTACTCAGAACTTCCTTTTTTTTTTTTTATGTCCTTACCAATTTTCTAACGATATCTGATATCTCTCCATTTGGATTCAGGGGTGATTTTCTTAGGATTATATTGAGATTATCCATTTCATGGCTAAGAAATGCTCTGTGCCCTGTTTGGGTACACTACATTAGGTTCAGCGTATCCAATAGCAAAGTCACTATTTTTACACATCGTCACTATAAACACCTGGAGGTAAGAGTTTTGAGACTGTGACACTCAATATTGGTAAATTAAATATTCTTACCAGGTTTTAGAGCATGCAATTCCTTGAAGTATTTCTGAATAAAATAATATCTGATACTTGCTTTAAAATGAGTACAGTATTTGGGCCAGAGCAATAGTACAGCAGGTAGGGTGTTTGCCTTGCACATGGCCAACCGGTTTGATCTCTGGCATCCCATATGATCCTCCAAGCATCGCCAGATTACTGAGTGCAGAGCAAGGAGTAACCCCTGAGCACCACGAGGTGTTGTCAAAAAACAAAATAAAAAATACACAAATAAAATCCACAGCAATATTTTCCAGAAGAGAGTCATGACATAAGGAGATAAAATAATAATGATGGAGTAATAATGATGGAGTAATAATGATGGAGTAATAATGATGGAGTAATAATAATGATGGAGTAAAAATGCCAAATTGAACTGAAGCTGAGTAGATACCACATGACAATTCATTTTCCTCATATAATTTTTGTATTTAAAATTTACAAAAGTTTTAATCTTTACAACTCTAATATATACTCTTTAATTCTATGCAAAAGACAAAACAAACAAGTTCATTTGTAAGTACTGGATCATCTAATGATGGTTCTTTTTTTTTAATTTCAAGCATTCGTAAAACATGTGCACCAATTGCTGTACTTTCAGAGTTACTTTTCCGCCATCGCAGTCCCAAATATGGGCACTGTGCGCCCTCTAGTGTGCTATTCTAGAACACAGCGTTAGTAGCCACAATCTCAGTGATTAAAAAGATTTCCCCAAGGAAAAGAAACAGCCTTCCTCATCAACTTCTGCTTTTCCACAGTCAACAAACACATTCTAATTGCTTGGCTCAAGCCTCAAGCCATTCCAATGTCAAAGATCACAAACTTTATCCCATCTAAAGTCCTGCTTCTCAGGACACACCAAGTGCCCAGGGCCAAGGACAGAGGTTAACACCTGTCCGGGTTTTGGCTAACCTTAAAAACAGTGGAATAGAACTGAGTATCCTGAAACACATTCTCAAATATACAACCACTTAATCTTCGATAAAGGAGCAAAAAATATTAAGTGGGGCAAAGAAAGCCTCTTCAACAAATGGTGCTGGGAAAACTGGGCAGCTACGTGTAAAAAAAAATGAACTTAGACCTCCTTCTAACGCCATGCACAAAAGTCAGATCAAAATGGATTCTAGATCTCAACATCAGACATGAATCTATAAGGTACATCAAAGAAAACATAGGAGAAACGCTCTACGGACATCGAAACGAAAAAGTATCTTTAAAAACAACACACCACTGACCAAGCAAATGGAAGCAAAGATAAACAAATGGGATTATATAAAATTGAAAAGCTTCTGCACCTCAAAAGAAACGGTGACCAAGATACAAAGACAATCCACAGAGTGTGAAAGGATATTCACCCAATACCCATCTGACAAGGGGTTAATATCCAGGATTTATCAGACACTGGTAGCACTCCACAAGAAAAAAACAGTCAACCCCATCAAAAAATGGGGAGAAGAAATGAACAGAAGCTTCCAAAAAAGAAGAAATTCGAATGGCCAAAAGGCATATGAAAAAGTGCTCTTCATCTTTAATCATCAGGGAGATGCAAATCAAAACAACAATGAGGTATCATCTCACACCACAGATACTGGCACACTTCCAAAACAGCAAGAACAACCGGTGCTGGCGTGGATGTAGGGAAAAAGGGACTCTCATCCACTGTTGGTGGGAGTGCCAACTGGTCCAGCCCTTTTGGAAAACAATTTGGGCATTCCTCCGAAAATTAGACATTGAGCTCCCATTTGATCCAGCAATAGCACTCCTGGGAATATACCCGAGAGATCGAAAAACACATAGCAGAAACACTATCTGTACTTCTTTATTCATCTCTGCGCTATTCACTATAGCTAGAATCTGGAAACAACCTAAATGCCCGAGAACAGAGGACTGGCTAAAGAAACTGTGGTTCATCTACACTATGGAACGTTGGAGGACAGATTTAGCTAATCTGGGAGCTTTGTTGTTTTGCCCACACCCAGCTTAATCTTATTTAAGTCAAGGTTCATTCTAATGAGACCTCTCTTCTATGTAAACACTGCTAGAGGGTGTGGTAGTTACAGAAGTCACCTTGATTGAATAACTTCTGACTTATACATCTACTAAGACTTCTATGCTTTCTAGATTGGGCACAGCTCCTCTTTATACCCACTGCACCCAACGTGGGACAGTTAGAATTTACCAGGAGACTACCACCCTGGCTACGCTGAGACTAAAGGTAGACTATAGGAAGGATCATACTAGTTTGCTCTAAGCAGGCGAGTATGACCCTTTCAGTACATGAGAACAAGATACTCAGAATCACCCTGGTGCAGATAATAATAAGGACCTTGTAGGTACCATCTAGATTACATGAAGCTCATGAAGTTAAGATGTATTACTTTATATCAGCCCCCTCTCTCTCCAGTGTTTTACATAAGAGATAATCTCGGGATTAGTCCTTGGTGTAACCTTTGTTTATACCTACAATAGGGTGTGGCACTACACTCTGTTTAGGGTTCTTTGTTGGCATGACAACCTCCCGATTGGTTACTTTGGTGTATATAAGGGGCTGACTTGAGGCCCCTTCACCTTTGCCTTTTGGTTCCTCAGCCTTCAGCTTTTGGCTCCTGCGGCTTTTGGCTTTTGGCTTTTGGCCTTCTTCTTTGTGGGATCTCTCCTTTGTGAACGCTCATTCTCCTTGGAAGCTTTTTTCTCCTTTACACGTGGTGGTCGCCATCTTGGCCTACACGTGGCTGGGGTTCTAGCCTGGAATCCTAAGCATCGGGCTTTTCCTTTTGCTGATTTGTATGCCTGAACCTGTGATAAGTAAAGCCTTTTAAAACTGCATCGGATTCCTGAGTTTTCATCCATTCCTCGCCGGCCTCGGAGGTAGAAGGGAACTTCGCTTCCGGCACTGTCGGGGACGCCGGGGCGCCCGACAATGGAATACTATGCGGCTGTCAGAAAAGATGAAATTATGAAATTTACCTGCAAATGGATGGACATGGAGACTGTCATGCTGAGTGAAATTGATCAGAAGGAAAAGGACAGATATAGAATGACTGCATTCATTAATACGACATAAATAGATACCAGTGTTTTACTAAATGTGGGAAATGGTAATGGAAGATTAAAACTCACCATTGAATATACACAAAGAGACTTAAGTGATAAACTCTAAATATCTTCAGGGCTAGCCACAATGTGTAAAATAAGAGGGAGAGAGATGCAGAGACAGAGACAGAGAGAGAAAGAGAGGAAACTGGGGTACCTGCTATTAAGGCAGCATGGGGTTGGGCGGGAGGGGGTGGGGTACATTGGTGGTAGAAATGGGGCACTGGTGGAGGGATGGGTACTGGTATACTGTATTACCAAGAACCAATTATGAACACCTTTGTAATTGTATAATAAAAAATTTAAAAAATTTAAAAAAATTAAAAAAAAACAGTGGAATGAAGGAGGACAGCAAGATCAACAGCAACGGCCATCGCAGAAGCATCTCACTTTGCCATGGGCGGTGGAACCCGCAGCAGCGTTGGGGAGACCAGCGGCCACTCTCAGGAATGTACAGGCCTGAATGAAGCGCTGCTCTGCTCAAGGGTCCCCACAATGCTAGGGGCCACCAGGGTCACATCTGATAGAGCTCAGGAGGGCATGAGGTGTCAGGGATCAATCTGCGCTCCTGCAAAGCGAAGTCGTGCGTTTCCATCTCCTAAGTGATCTCCCAAGCCCTCATCAGGTCCTCAAAGGAGCTCCAGTTCTCTCTTGCAGAACACACCAGCGTTCAGAAGTTGTGTTCTACTTCAAGCCTACAGATTCTGTACACACTTTGCAGATGTTTACCTGATTTACTTTAAAAAATCCTGTGATATGGTAACCTCTCAGTGTTGTTATCACTTGTATCACTTGTCTTCCCGTTGTTCATCGATTTGCTTGAGTGGGTGCCAGTAACGTCTCCATTTGTTGGGAATGAGGTTCATTATTGTTACTGTTTTGGGCATATCGAAAACACCACAGGTAACTTGCCAGGCTCTGCCATTTGTACTTGCCAGGCTCTGCTGTTGGTACAGTGTTGGTGCTGCAAACCATATTGCCCAAGGGAGAGAGAGAGAGGGAAGAAAGAAGGAAAGTGCTGGGGATAGGGGTGGGGTGGGGTGGGTGGCAGTCGGGTAAAAGGGCACATTGGTGTTGGGAAATGTGCACTGACGGAGGGATGGGTGTTGGGACACTGTATGACTGAAACCCAATCCTGAACAGCTTTGTAATGGTATACTGAAATGTGATGCAATAAAAACAGGAAAAGTAGAAATTTTTAAATCCTACAATAAATAAAGTATGCATTTATTCATAAGACAAGAGCAAGAAGTGAACTGTAACACAGACTTTGTTTCCAGTCCTGGCATACGGTAGCTGAGTAGTTTTCCTTTCCAAGCTTACCATCTTACACCCTTTTCAATAAATTTTTTCTTTAAAGATAAATTATATCACTAGCATTCAAAGTTAAAATATAATTTGGTCTGGTCCCAGGTAATCTGCAAACACACATTTTCAATAGTCCTTTAAGTCAGCACTTCCCACCTGGTGGTCTATGGTCCTGAGAGCCCTCAGGACATTCTACGGGTGAAAAATCACATAAGGGAGGGGACAGCACAGGACTCGAGGCCAACTGGCAGGACAGAGGAGCCACGGGAAGGAGACCAGGCAGGAGGGGCCATGGCTGGGAAAAAAAACATGAATAAACACCGCTTTAATGACTCCCTTTTAATACTATTTGCATAAGTCATGTCAAAAATGCTGTGCATAGATAAAGACTTTCATAAAAATAAGTTTCACTAGAAAAGAAAAACAAACTCAAGGCTACGTGGAGCCAGGGATGAGACTCGGTGGTGAGATATGCACCAGGCATATGAGAGACCTGGGTAGGGAGGTAGGAATAAAGGGGAGGGACAGAACTAATAAGGAGTGTTTGTAGATACCACAAGAGTATCAGAAATGAAACAAATTAAGAAAAGCCAAGAAGATGTTTCTGCTGTCAATTTTTGGGTATCAGGGTATATTCCCAGGAGTAGTACTGTTGGGTCAAATAAGAATTCAAGCACTTGGCGTGGATGCGGGAAATGGGGACAACATTGTAATGTTGGTGGGAATGTCGACTTGTACAACCTTTCTGGAAAACAATATGGACATTCCTCCAAAGACTAGAAATTGAGCTCCCCTTTGACCCAGCCATACCACTCCTGGAAATATACCCTGGGAAGCCAAAAACACACAGCGGAAACACAATCCGCACTTTTATTTTCATAGCAGCACTATTCACAATAGCCAGAACCTGGAAACAACCAGTATGCCCGAGAACTGATGACTGGATAAAGAAACTGTGGTACATCTACACAATGGAATACTATGCAGCTGCCAGAAAAAATGAAGTTATGAAATTTTCCTATAAATGGATGGACATGGAAAGAATCATGTTGAGTGAAATTAGTCAGAAGGAAAGAGAGAGACATAGAATGACTGCATTTATTTGCATGACATAAATATACCAGGTGATCTTACCAAAAGTGGAAATTACCACAAGCGTGTGGGAGTCAGAGGTTAGGTTAGATAGAGAAGGGAACATGTGTGAATAAATGTCTAAAGGTCTGATACCAACATAGAACTGAGCATTAAATACAGACAAAAAAATGCAAATGATGGCTTCTAAGTGTACGTAGTGCAACCCACAATGTGTGGGAGAAGGAGAGAGAGAGAGAGGGAGAGAGAGAGGAGATAAAAGAACCTGCCATTTAGGCAGGATGTGGGAGGGGGAGGGAATTGGGGACATGGGTGGTGGTTGAGGGGGCACTGGTGGAGGGCGGGGTGCTGGAACACTGTGTGACCGAAACCCCCAGCGTGAACAACGTTGTAATTGTATATCTCACGGTGGTATAATAAAATGTTAAAAAAAATTCAAGCACTATTCACAACAGCCAGAATCTGGATACAATCAGAGTGCCTGAGAACGTAAGATTGCATCAAGAAACTATGGTACATCTACACAACGGAATACTATGCAGCTGTCAGGGAAAAAAAAAGGCATGAAATCTGCCTACAAATAGATGGACATGGAGATTATCATGCTGAGTGAAATTAGTCAGAAGGAAAAGGACAGATATAGAATGACTGCATTCATTTATGGGATATAAATATATACCAGTGCTCTACTAGCTGTTAAAAATGGTAATGCCAGATTGAAAATGAACACTGAATATAGGCAAAGGGATATACATGATAACTCCTAAATGTATGTATGGCAAGCCACAATGTGTAAGAGAAAGGGACGGGGGGCAGGGGGAGGAGGGGGAGGAGGAAGGGGGGTAGAGGGGGAGGAGGTGGGGAGGTGGGAGGTTGGGGAGGGAGGGGAGAGCGGAGGAGGAGGAGGAGGAGGAGGAGGAAGAAGAAGAAAAGTATCTGCTATAGAGCTATAGGAGGCAGGTTGGGGAGGGAATCATGGGACATTGGTGTTGGGAAATGGGCACTGGTGGAGGGATGGGGTGCCGGAACACTGTATGACCAAAACCCAATAATGAACATCTTTATAATTATATATCTCACTGTGATATAATAAAAAAAAATTTAAAAAGCCAAGAAGAAATTTTTTTTTATTATACTACCATGAGATATACAAAGATGTTCATGTTTGGGTTCGGTCATACAGTGTTCCAGCACCCATCCTTCCACCAGTGCCCATTTCCCCACAATGTCACCTGATTCCCTCCCCCCCCCCAGCCTGCCTCTATTTCCAAGAAGAAAATTTATATGGCTGAAAACCAATAACTTGCCTAAAAATGAACTATCACTTGATCACTTGACATCCCGTTATTCATCGATTTGCTTGAGCGGGCACCAGTAACATTTCCATTTGACCCTATCACGTGCCAATGTAGCCCAATGGCATCTGCTTGCTTCAGGAATATGAAGAGTCTCAAACCGTTCGTTCAGGTCTTGACGAAGAAGTCTGACCATCTTGTAGGTGGGCAGCCATGTGATCTTTTGACGTCCCATGGGGTCCAGTCAGTAACGGCTCTAGTCTAGCGGTCATCGCATTACATGTCCAGCCCATCTGACTATAATACTTGCCAAATCTGTCTTAGCTTGACCACTTGCTGAAAAGTCTAGAAAAATACGTTCTTCAAAGGAGCCTACTTCCACGGTAATAAAAATCAAGAAAACCTGACTTTAGAAAATCTAGCCCTGTTCATTGTTGTTCACTTTTTGATGTGCCCTGTACTAAGCAGTCCTCCAGCTGCAGGAAAGAAGAGACAGAGATACTCACACCCCAGTGAGAAAGGGGCTGGAGAGAGCATTTGTAACGCAAGAAACAAAGACTCTGAGATGTGGCATTTGGCATTACTGAACTGGCATTAGGCATTACTCGGCTGTGAGTCATTGCTCATGATCACTCCTGGGAGGGCTCAGCGGCTACCAAGAGATCAAACCCGTGTTGCCAGGGGCAAGGCAAGTTCCTTACACACCATTCTATCTCTCTGGGTTCTAACATTCTTCTTAAATTATCTAAGCATTACAGATCTTTAAAGCTAGATAGTAAACTTACTATCAAGACTTGTAAAAGTGTGCCTGCCCCGGGTTCAAGCCTAGGCACCCTAGAAGGGCCTCACAAGTGCTATGGGGTGGAAGCCCCAGAGGCCCTCGTGGTTCCAAGCACTGTAAGGCCTGGGCAGTGCCACACCCCTCGGGACCCAGCACAGAGCATTGCCACCCCCCCACCCCCTCCCCACCAAAAATCAAGACTGTACTACAGAAAAAGGAATTTTAAAGCCAACTCGTATTTCCAATTACAGGGAAACGATCAAATGATCTTACACTCTCTTTCCCTTTTGGTGTTGTCATATGAATAAAGGTAGGGAGAACAGGTAGAGTTAAATGTCCAAAAGCTGTGTGCTATGCCGGTGACTCCCAACTGCACTCATGTGCAGCTGCAAACTGCAGTATGGGAGCCACAGCCTAAGGAGGGAGGCGATTGGTAGGACGGGGAGGTGGCGGGGTCACAGAAAGGTACAAGGCTGGAGTCTGTTTTTTTATATTTGTCTTTGGGCCACACCCAGCAGTGCTCAGGGGCTTACTCCTGGCTCTGCACTCAGGAATTACTCCTGGCAGATTTGGGGGACCATATGGCATGCCAGGGATCGAACCAAGGTCGACTGTGTGCAAGGCAAACACCCTCACGGCTGGTCTATGGCTCGGTCCCCAAGAAACAAGGCTGGAAGGCAGCTGCAGTTGAGGGCTGCAAAGTGCTCTCTGACTGTCACCAGCTGGGACACCTTGCACAGGCTGAACTGAGAGGAAATGGTTTCCTTTCTTTAATATTTTATTATACCACCGTGAGATATACAATTACAAAGATGTTCATGTTTGGGTTTCGGTCATACAGTGTTCCAGCACCCATCCTTCCACCAGTGCCCATTTCCCACCAATGTCCCCAATTCCCTCCCATAGCCTGCCTCTATGGCAGGTTCTTTATCTCTCTTCTCTCTTTCACTTTCTCTCTTCCTTCTCTAACACATTGTGGATTGTAATAAATACATTTAGAGGTTATCATGTGTATCTTTTTGCTTGTATTTAATGCTTAGTTCTAGGTTGATATTAGCACTTTTGACAAGTATTAGCACACTGTTCCTTTCTCTGTCTTACCTAATCTCTGACTCCCACATGTTTGTGGTAGATTCCACCTTTGACAAGACCTCCTGATCCATGATTAACCTGATCTTGGATTGGTATCATAATATGTATGTGTATATATATGTATATATATTTATGTAAATATGTATATATATATATATTTTATGTCATGCAAATAAATGCAGTAATTCTATATCTGTCTTTTCCCTTCTGGCTAATTTCACTCAACATGATCCTCTCCATGTTCATCCATTTATAGGCAAATTTCATAATTTCATTTTTCCCAACAGCTGCATCGTATTCCATTGTGTATATGTACCAAAGATTCTTTATCCAGTCATCAGTTCTCAGGCACACTGGTTGGAAATGGCTTCCTTTCTAAAAGCTGCAGCCTGAGTGAGAAGGGCAGAGGCCAACGGAAGCCAGCAAAGCAGGGCGGCTCAGGGGTGGAACCCCAACTCCCCCCACAGCGTGCCTTACCCTTCCACGAGAGAACGTGGGCACGCTCATGCCCAGTGTGTCACGCTCCTTGCCATTCAGAAAGGCACTGGGACACCTGGCCCAGGAAAGCATTGATTGTCCAGCTAAAGAGAGAAAGGCGAGACTTCCTCCTACCCTTCCGGCTTCTTCCTTCCCTGAAGGGGCTACAATCCCCAGAACAGTGGCCCATTCTGTGAGCAGGTATGGCTGCAGGTGCCCCCTAACTAGTCACACACCCCAAAAAGTTATCTCCAGATGCCCATTACCAAAAGGGGGGAAAAACCATAAAAAATACTTGGTACAGTCACAGCCTCATTTTCTGTTCTTTTTAGGTTATATACAATCTATACTGACATGCAAAAACAAACGAAAGGGCTTCAAAACAAAACACAAAAAGGGTGATAAAAGAAAGCTACTTCAAAACTTTGGTTTGTGCTGCTAAAATTTACTATTTTGGTTTTGGGGCCACTACCCAGCAATGCTCAGGGCTGACTCCTGGGTCTGAACACACTTCAGGGATTGAACCCAGGCACTGCCTGTAAGGCAAGCTTTAACAACCATCTCTATCTCTCCAGCACTATGATGCTAAAAGTAAAAACGAAAAATAAGATACTTTCTACCTTCAGCCAGTAACTTGATGTTTTCACGTGGAAGAGTAGAGTCGAGTCGCCGCAGTGATGCCCCAGTTAGCTCCAGCCCTGTGCATCGGGGTGCTGTCCCTACAGTGTAAGGTGGCCAAGAGGTAACAATGCAAGGATGTTCCAGTGAAGCATCTGCAAAGCTATACACTGCAAGTCAAATGTGTCCAAAGAATGAGAAAAGTAAATAGCAGCTGGCCCCATGTAAACAAGCATGGGGAAATATGCACTAACGGACTAAAGCAATTTTTCTACATTAAGATAATTTCACTAAATTTTCCTTTCTAAAAATATCTGTTTATTTAACATATGATGAAGAACTAACTGTAGGCTGAAATCTGTAGTCAAGTAATAGTTTTAGGTTTTTGAATTAAAAAATGAACTATCAATTCATTTTTCTGAGAATATTTCTACAGTAAGTTATAACAATGCAAATGCAATTAAATGGTTCATTTTATAAACCTCTGTGATTAAGAGGATATTTCACTTTCATCTGTTTAAATTTCCATTAATAAGGACGTCCCATTACACATTTACTAAAAGCCTGAACAATAAAACAATGGACAAATTCCAAGAGCAAACAGATTTTTTTTTCTTTTCCCATGAAGTTAACATTATGGAATTTTAACAGATGTTCAACTTGGTCATAGTTAATAAAATGAATTATGTAGGATTAAAATAGGGTTCAATATGTTTGCACTTGAATTAAACTAAAAAACAATTTTACATGAAAGCTTTTGGAAAGATTTATAAGCACGTTTTCTTTTTTAGTGAAACTACCATGATATGGAAAGCAAGGAAGTTAATTACAGCACTTATTGCCCTATTTTTTTTCTAAAGAAACTGGGCTTATAAAAGCATTCTGAGGAGGGACAATCTGACCCAGGGGCTCAGAGTTTGTTCCTGGAGTACAAAGAGAACTATGCAATGCCAGGGATCGAACAGGGTAAGCATCACACAAGACGGGCACCCTAAACCCTGTATTGTATTTCTTCCTTTGTCTTTTTTGGGGGGTTAGGAGGGTGCAGGCCACACCTAGCAGTGTTCAGGGACTTGGGCTTACTCCTGGCTCTGTGCGCAGGGAGTCACTCTTGGAGGTGCTCAGGGGACCATACGTGGCGCTGACCATGGGCACGCAAGGCAAATGCCAACCATCTCTCTTTGGCCCTGTATTGCATTCTCTTAAGGTTTGAAATGACTGAAATGGGGCCGGAGACTGCAGTGGGTAGTGTGCTTGCCTCATAGACCGCTGACCTGAGTTCAATCCCAGCACACATATGGGCCCCTGGGCCCCACCAGGAGTGAACCTTGAGTACCGCCTGGTATGCCATCCCCCAACTAATACCAAAAACACCCCTGAAATTTTAGCAAAGTATACACTCTGGCATTTCATCACGTATCTAACACAAAGGCTGCACAACATTGCATATCAAATGCTGAACCTCCACCATATACCAGTCTGAGTCCCTGGAGAATTCCCTCGGTACTCTGTCTCTCGCTCAGCACATGAGCAAGAAAAAAAATCAGATCTGAAGGAGTAAAGAAACAAATATCGGTGAGTGTGGATTTTGTGGGAGGCCTGATGCAGAGCCGGTACATGCTAGAGAGTAATATAAGGATCTTGGGACACTCCTTGGGAAGATAAGATATATGTATATAATAATATATTATATATATCATATACATATCTGCTGGGATGGTGGGCCAGGGATAGAACCCACCATCCTCCCGGGTGCCTCGTGAGCGGCTGGTCACAGGGAGAGCCAGTAGCAGCTCTGCCCCCATGTCTGCGAGTCTCTGGACCGGCATACCTGAGCCGGATTTAAGAAAGACTGCTGCAGGGTGGAACTCGATGAGCCGGGCGCTGATAGGCTGGTCTTCTGGGTGGAGGTCTGACGAGAGAGAAGTCCGGATGTGGAAAATGGAGGCCCTCATGGAGTGGGGGGGGTCGTCTGGCTTGTTGCGAGGCTCTGCTGGGATGGTGGGCCAGGGCTAGAACCCACCATTCCTCCTGGGCGCCTCGTGAGTGGCTGGTCACAGGGAGAGCCAGTAGCAGCTCTGCCCCATGTCTGTGAGTCTCGCAACAAGCCAGACGACCCCCACTCCATGAGGGCCTCCATTTTCCACATCCGACTTCTCTCTCGTCAGACCTCCACCCAGCAGACCAGCCTATCAGCCGCCGCAGGCTGCTGCTTGGCGCGGTTCATCAATAAATGCTGGACTTAGAGATGCCTACAAGAGTATGCTACCTGCACGGCAGAGCCTGGCAAGCTACCGGTGTTGTATTTGTATTTGATATATATGCCAAATACCAGTAACAATTATAGACCTCATTCCGGAATGGATTGAGGCTCTTTATGTTCCTGGAGCAAGCAGATGCCTTGGGTTCTACTAGCATGAGACAGGACATATGAAGATGTTACTGGGGCCCGCTCGAGCAAATCGATGATGAACGGGAAGACAGACAGTGATACATATACGATAATATATACTATATAATAAAATAGAGAGCAGGGGCAAATCAAAAGAGAAAGGATGGAGCAAATCAAAGAGAATGCTTTCATAGAAACACACTCAGTGACAGACACACAGAACTGATACAAGAAAAGTTTCTCGCCTGAGAGAAAAAATGTTCTACTTTTTTTTAATCAAGAGCATGGCAAACAGTCACAAGCTTAACAATATGTAAATGAAAAGACATTCATGTTAGAGTTGCTTCTAAACCATTTTTAACGGAAAACATTCAAGCATTGCAGTAAGAAAGTCTGCCTCTAAATGGATAATCCTATTTGGCAAATTGACTCCAGTAAATTATTAATCTAAGTCAAAAAGAGAATAGCCATAAACATTTCCCAACTCTTTTACATTAGTAATTTTACTATTTGAGTTATCAATTTGGGTAATGAAAATTACTATCACCGATATGTTGGGCTTAGACTATGAAAATAGTCACAGTGAATATAAAATCCGATAGAGTCTGCAGTTTGCTAACTGAATAAACAATTCTCCACAAGACATTTGGAGAAAACATTCCCCTGTTTGTAGCTGAGAAGCTTATCAAGTAATAACAGAGATGGCTGGCGTCTGGTTCAAATACAACTGTTACTCATCACCAGAAAACAGAACTCTGACAGTCAAATTAGACAGACCAAGACCACCCCATCCAAGCAATAATCCAACAGCCCAGAGGCAGGGTTCTCATTCCCAAGTCTCTGCGCAGGCCACACTGTTTGTAAAATAGCCCTCCTAAGTCTGCCGCAAGGGTTCAAGAAAGACATTCAATGCAAAGTTCTGGTACCAATGGGCAAATGCACTCAGGCTACGTAACTTGCCAAGTGCAGACAGCTGGTGAGGAACCGAGTTACATCTATACACAAGTGCTATTTCCAGAAGCACTTTCAGTCACCAGTAATACATATCTTCACACTAACATTTCTTGAATAGACACTGTTTGATTAAACCATAGACAACATTTCATAAAGATCTCTCCAGGGGCGGAGCAATAGTCCAGCAGGTAGGGCATTTGCCTTGCACACGGCCGACCCAGGTTCGATCCCCAGCATCCCATATGGTCCCCAACCATCATCAGGAGTAATTCCTGAGTGTAGAGCCAGGAGTAACTCCTAAGTATTGCCTGTGTGATCCAAAAAGAAAAAAAAAAATCTCCCCACTACTCACTGTAAAGATGGTACAGGTGTTAAGGCAGTTGCCTTACATGCAGCCCACCCTGGTTCAGTCCTGAGCACTGCACATGGTCTCCTGAGCACCACTGGGTGTGGCACAAACCACTATCCCGCCCCTACCAAAAAAAAAAAAAAAAAAACCCACAAAGATCTTTCGGTTCAACCTCTCACACAAATAACTTTAACACAAATAAAATAACTAAAAGAGGAATAAAATAATTCTCAGATATATGCTAACATTTCCAGACTTCACTAAAATGTAAAACTACAGTGGTGAGTTCAGTTTCACTTCAGATTTCTAGTACATGGGTAGGTTGGGGCAGAGAGTTATACCACTGGCGAAACTTCAGCGAAGGGCGGTTCAATCCATGGCACTATCTATCAAAACTACAAATGCCCATACTCCTTAAACACGCCTTTTCTGGCAAACAACCTTAACCCCATACAAAATGACAAATAGCAATATTATTATTTGTTGTGGTATTCTTGTACTATCCACAAATGAGAACCTGGTTAAGAGGGAAAAATGACTGATTTTTTACAACAGAGTACTAAACAGTCATCAGAGGGTGCTCTTTATTAAGTAATATATAATGATCTCCAGAGTATTTTGGTTAAAAAAAAAGAACAAAGTGGCAGAACTCCCACCCTGTAGAAGTGTCTAGAAAAGACAGACCAGCAACGTACACATGTTGAAATCTGGGAACTGAAGAGGCAGACATCAGAACTAGGGAAGAGACTCTGAAAGACAATTACAGAATTTAATTCCCAAAGGCTCCCATTTCCAGTTACTAGAGAAGGGAAATTCTGAAATAGGTAACTGAGTTTGCAAAGAATTTTCCTATGAGACTGAGATGCTGTGAGCTTCAGAATACATTAGAGAGCGTTGGCCTCTCGAGTGCTAGCTTTTAGCCACAGGTATACTAGAAAATCCGGTGAGAGACTTGATCTTTTGAAGACTGCAAACAAAACTAGGAAAAGAGGATAAGATTAATCTACCTCAATTCTTTTTTCAACTAATACATTTCTTGTTTTGTTTTGCTTTTTGTTTGGGAGCCACACCCAGCAATGCTAAGTGGTTACTCCTTGCTTTGCACTCAAGAATCACTCCTGACGGTGGTTAGGAAACCATTTGGGATATCAGAGATTGAACTCAGATTGGCCAAACGAAAGGCAAGTGCCCTACCCACTGTACTATCACTCCAGTCCCCTCAAACTTTTTTTAGTGGTTATTCCATCCCTGAAAGAAGCCAGGGCTTATGCAGTAATGAAACAGCAATACTCTGGCATTGACGTACTCAAAGAAGTTTCTATCTTACTGTGCAGAAGAGTCAAATGCCAGTAACGCCGCCGCCAAACGCCATGAGACACATGTCAGGCTGTTCCAAAGACTTTCCCATGTACTTGACTTTATGCCCTGGCAAACGTCCAGCTGGGGGAAAGCTGGACCTCTCCTCCTGGCAAAAACTCCACTTGGTTGAAAGTGTACGTAGTGCAACCCACAATGTGTAGGAGAAGGAAGGGAGAGAGAGGGAGAGAGAAAAGAGATAAAGAACCTGCCATTTAGGCAGGCTATGGGAGGGCATGATATGCCAAACACCAATAACAATTATAGACTTCATTCCCATGACCTGACGGAATGGTTTGAGGCTCTTTATGTTCCTGGAGCAAGCAGATGCCCTTGGGCTCTACTAGCATGAGACAGGACATATGGAGATGTTACTGGTGCCCGCTTGAGCAAATCGATGATGAACGGGAAGACAGTGACAGTGACAGTGATGGGAGGGGGAGGGAATTGGGGACATTGAAATTGTATATCTCACAGTGGTATAATAAAATGTTTAATTAAAAAAAAAGAAGGAAAAAAAAACTCCACTTGGCTGAGCTCTTGCTTAACGTAGAGGGAAGTTACTTTCCCATCTTCGATGGGTGTAAACCCCCAATTCTGAGCATTCTGTGCACCTGTTTGCGCACTCTCTGCCTGCTCCCTGACTACTTCTGACTGACCCTCCTTAAAGAATGAAGGCACACAGGGGCACTCTCCAAGCCCGTGTCCTCCCTGAACACGTATCTCACTTTGTCGCTCTGTTTCTTTGCTTAGCTCCACTCTGGAGAAGCCTGAACACATATTTCCCTTTCTTTCCTTTTGCATCTATCTAAGCACATTTCATTCAATAAAAACTACCCTGTTTCAATAAATAAATAAATAAATAAAATTAAGGCAAATGTATGCTCTCTCTCTGTCTCTCTCACACACACACATACACACAAAGACTTAAGTCAAAATTGCTCTTAGCAATGCAACAAACACGAATTGAATGCACGATAGCAATGCTTCTGTACACCTTGTCATTACAGCACTATCATACTGTACTGCAAAAGCGTCTTCTCCTTTTCCTCCTGTGGAGTCTCCAAGCATGGAGCTCAGATGCCATGCAGTGGTGGGTATCAACCCAGGCATCCGCCTTATGCATGCACACCAGTCTTGGAGCCAGCATCGACCTGGTCCATGACAGACACTTTCTAAAGGATTGTGAGTAGAATCTGCGGATGAAATACATTTCTACAGCTTAGCTTATGACTCATTTCTACAGCTTAACTTATGACTTTATGTTTTTCTTTTGGAAACAACTTTTCTTTCACTGCATTTTTCCTCCATAAAGTCCTAATTTATTCTAAGATGGGGAAGCTGTTCTTTATAAAACTTTAAAAACAATGAGCCCTCGAAACTTGTCTGTAAACAGCTGTGATCTTACTCCCACCCCATCTTATTGCAGTAACACCATTGCACCATGAAGCTTGGCCACATTTAGCTTGGCCAAGTTCGTGAGGAAAATGAATAATGAAAGAGTGAAATAAGTAGGATAATCTGCTGACCCTGCTTAGCCACCGTCCAAAACTCACAGTAACTGAATCAATTTGTGAAAACACAAAAGATAAGCAAGCAACCGCCACCAACACCAAGTGCAATAAAAACAACATGTGACAGCATTCACAAAATCTAAAGAATACACATAATCTATCTTATAATACATGGCTTCAAACTTCAATCTCATTTTAATGGGCTATTTCTGGGGAGCAAAAGCCATTTTAAAAGAAAAAAAATGTACACCGAATAAAATGTATGAGTTTTCTGGTGATTCTCACTAAGGCTTTGATGTATTTTCCTATTGAAACAATCAAATAAGCCCTTGGCAAAAGATTTGATATTGGTGTCAGAATAAAGTAAAAATTGAAACTATTTATAATGCAAAAAATTGTGTTTAAAGCAGACATATCACTTCTTATTTTTCTCATTTTGAAACGAAGCTATATTCCATTCAGCAATAAGTCTTCTCTCATTCTGTCAGAGAACCTCTACAAAAGCAATATTTCAATGAAAATCAGTTCTGAAGGATCTTTTATGAATACGCATAATGCAGAAGACCCCAATTAAATTTTCAACAAACCATTGCGTTTTGAGAAAACAAAGTCATTCAGTAGGGGCACACGATTTGCAAGATTTGCAGTCTAGAAATTAATTACTGGTATGACATATGTCAAAACAAATTTTTTAAAGAAAAGAATGCTGTTGTAACCATGTGTTTTATCTATTTATTTGTATGCAAAGCCAGTATTCTCTGGCGTGCCAATATATTCATTTATTCAGCAACTTGTAAGAAAGTAAGAAAGGTTTGTTGGTTCTCCTCCCTTCATGGCACCCAGGTGAAATCTGCATAAATAACACTTGTCTTGTGAGTCAGAAAATAAGTATAGAATGAAGATATATAGCTCCAGTGATATTTCTGAAAGGCCAAAGTCATCTTCACACATAGACCTAATTTGCAAATGCTCAGTGTATCTTCAAAGAAAGTTTTCAAAGATCCTCATCAACTCCACCATGTGACATGAAAGGTTATGGAATTCAAAGCCTTAAAGAACCTCTACCCTTGCTGGTGTTTGAAAAAATTAGATTTGTACTCTATAGTAAAAAAACGAAATTTCACAACCACCAGAAAATAAAATGAGGAATTTCTTATTCCAGTATTCTGCTAATAGATATTTAAATTGAAACCATTTTTATACATAAAAGTGAAGTCGATTTAACAGACATCCAAATAGAAAAACAATAAAACCCCGAAAGATACGATGCAGATGTATTCATATCCTTTGCCAATGTCGAAATACAGTCAGTCATCCCACTATGCTTTACACATCTATCTACTTGTCTGTTGTAGTTCTATAAATGGGGGGGGTATTCCTCGGATGTGAACTCCTTTCCCCCTGAGCGTGGGCTGGGGTATTCCTAGGATGTGAACTCCTTTCCCCCCTTCCGTATTTGGGACACAGCACATAGTGTTCCACAGCTTACTGATCAGGGTCATCCCAGAGGATGCAGCACAGGGCACTGAACCCAGATCTTTGACGAAGAAGCAAACACACCAAGCCTTTGGGTCATCTCTCTCCAGCCCCAAGATTTAAACTCTGAAAAACAAATTTCCCCAACCTAATAACTTCTCTTCTCCCTCATATATCCATAAGGGCTGGAGGGACAGTACAAGGGGTAAGGCTCTTGCACTGCATAACAGCTGATCCAGGTCAATCCCGAGCATGGCATCACCCCCTGAATACCATCAGGAACAACCCCTGAGCACACAGTCAGGAGTAGCCCCGGCACAACACTGGCTGTGGCCCAACTCCCCAGCCACAAAAGAAACAAAACCAAAGACACCAATGACATATAAATCAACTTCTGAACTTCCAAACAGCCTCCCCTAGGGCCAGGACAGAGCTCAGAAGCCGAGCACGCGATGCGTGAGGCCCTGGGTTCAGTCCCTGGCAAGAAAAAAGAATTTCTATATGTGGCAAAAGCTGAAACACAGGACACACAGAAGTGCATGTTCAGCAAGAATATACTGAAATAACTTTGCCTTCTCACCCGGAAAGAGAAGAAAGGCAGTGGGTACTGATCACAGATTCCCGTTGCAGTCAGAAGGCCTGGGGTGTGGAACCGCTCACTCCGGGACAGGGCTCCATCCACACCAACCTTCCCAGCTCTAAAGGTTTCCTCAGCGGGCAGACAAGAGCTAACACTCCTCCTCTCAGAGTTCTGCTTTGGTTATAACTTTCCCATTACTTCGTACATTAACTGGAAACCTTACCCGTAGGGGCTATTTATTTTAAACATGTCAGGCAACTCTTCCTCTCTCAACATTCAGTCACTCAAGAATAAGCTTGCTCTTTCAGCAAACTAATCCTCTCCACCGACGAGAGGGAGGGAATGAGATTAAACAGCGTGCTTTAAAAAATTGACACTAACTCCCCTTTTTGATTTTTTTTAACCAATTTCTCAAAATTAAGTTTAAGGAACAAAGCCCATTCCTCTTTTACACTGCAATGATGCAATTAAGTGGTTTACCTCCCGCAAAACTGTGCTCCTGTAGCCCCGATACAGTCCTTGGATGCCCTGAAATGAACAAAAGACAAGAATTCAGCTGGAGAAACAGAAATTTCTGAATGACATTATGAATGAGGCTGAGCATTTGCTCAGAACTCTGAGATTAAGATATTCACAATGACTACAGTTCTGGAAGAGACTCAAGATTCTGGGTCTGAGTGACAACAGTAAGTAGGGCCTATGCCTTGCATGTGGGGAGACGTGGGTTCTATCCCTAGCACCACGAATAGTCCCCTGAGCACTGTCAGGACTGATCCTTAAGCACAGAGCCACCAGGTGTGACCCACAATTTTTTTTTAAGGATTAAAGGTTCAAACTGGGGGCAGAGAGGCCGGATCGATAGTCCTGCGGGTAGGACTATCGCTGTCCTGTAGATAGTCCCCGACCTTACACGAGGTCGACCCAGGTTCGATCCCCTGGCATCACATATGGTCTCCCGAGTACTGCCAGGAGTAATTCCTGAGTGCAGAGCCATGAGTAACCCCTGAGTGTTGCTGATTGTGACCAAAAAAAGCAATAAATGAATGAATGAATAGGTAAATGAATGAATGATGAATGGATGAATGAATGAATGAATAGGTGAATGAATGAATGAATGATGAATGAATGAATGAATGAATATAAACTGGGGGCAGAGAGAAAGAGTACAGTGGGTAGGTGCACACAATCAACCTGGGTTTGATTCCCGAAGCCCTATATGGCCCTCCCAAACTCTGTCATGAGTGATCTTTGAAAACAGAACCAAGAGTAAGCCCTGAGCACAGATGGTTATGGCCCCCACCCAAAATAATATATAAAAATAATAGTGAAAGTTCCAAGCCTGCTTATAATGTATAAAATGCAGGTTAACTTTTTAACTTCCTTCAAGATAAAACATCGCTAATAATAAAACTGACATTTAAAAAAATGCCTGTTTTTGCTTTTGAGTCACACCTATGAGTGCTCAGGGCCTACTGCTGGATCTCTGCTTTGTGATCCCTCCTGGAGGGGCTGGGGCACCACAGGGCTGCCATAGTAACCAGGTGAGCCACACATAAAGCAAAAAACCCTACCTGCTGTGATAACTTGCCAGTCCCCCAAACTGACACTTGTTTTTAAATAGGGATTACAGAGGTGTTGGAGAACCCTGCGGTGCCAGGTGTGAGGGGGCCTCACATATGTGCTCTTCCACTTGAGCTACTTCCACAGCCCATTATTGATGACGTAATGATTTAACTTTAGTTTCTTTCAACATTTCCTCTCCTGAAGAAAACCCTTCGGATTCCCAAAGACACGAAGAATGCTGATCAGCCCTGAACACAAAAATGAGAGTCATGAGGCCAGAAATGAGGCCTTGCGCGTGTGAGGCCATGGGACAGACCCCCAGAACCACAAATAAACAAGTAAACCAAAATTGAAAGTTGCCTATTTTACACTTTCTTACCAGTTCTTACTATTTTTTTTTACCATGAGTACTCAAAATCTTTGGTGAAAACTTCAATGCATTATCTCAGTTCATTTTACCTATTAATTACTCCATGCCTGAGACCGAGAGAACTATAGAATGCAACAATATAGGAAACATGTACAGTATAATAATGTATAATGTGGGGCTGGAGTGATAGCCCAGCGGGTAGGGTGTTTGCCTTGCACGCGGCTGGCCCATGCCGGCCCGGGTTTGATCCCCGGCATCCCATATGGTCCCCTGAGCACTGCCAGGAGTAATTCCTGAGTGCAGAGCCAGGAGAAACCCCCTGAGCATTGCTGGGTGTGACCCAAAAAGAAAAAAAAAGTATAATGCTTGCTTCAAAAACTGAGAACAAAAAAGAAGGCAAAAACAAAGAATCTATGCATAAAATTATACTATGATTAGACCTTCTTTTTAGCGTAAGGTGTTTCCCAGGTCTCTTGGTAAGAAAAACACTGTGTGGAGCCAGAGCAATAGCACAGCGCATAGGGCATTTGCCTTGCACAAAGCCAACCTGGTTTGATCCCCGGCATCCCATATGGTCCCCAAGCACCACCAGGAGTAATTACTGAGTGCAGAGCCAGGAGTAAGCCCTAAGCTTTGTTGGGTGTGACCCCCCAAAAGAGAGAGAGAGAGAGAGAGAGAGAGAGAGAAACACTGTCATTACCTAGTATAAAATCTTTCCCAAAGATAAAAATTATAAACACATCTCACCTCTTCATATAGGATATTAGAGAAAATTTTAAATGTTCTTGAAGAAGCTGATACCTGCGCCCTCTGCTTAACTACTTCAGAAGGAACTCGAACCAGGCAGGCAACCTGAAAGATAGAAATTTCATTATATCCTAAACATAAAATAACTGCCTTGAAAAGTATATGTTTTTCACAAACAAAAAATATAGACTTTAAAAAAGCATAATGTACAGGTTCTTTGCAAGACATTTAAAGTTTTTTTTAACCAAAACCTAAAATAATAGCATGTTCCATCAGCCCAAAACTCCTCCTACCTTAACCACACTGGACCAAGGCATCAATAAATAAGCTCCTTGGTAGCACGGTGCACGCTTACACATTTGGTCACCCCGCACCTACAACAGCATCTTGTACTTACATGAACACCACTTCATACACATTTGATGAAAGAACGTACCAAAAATGCTTTGCTTTACTGGCAAGTGACGCACACGTCAGCAGAAGCAAAACTGGTCATTAGGTAGTCACACGTCACCTTCCACTCCCCGTCCACTATCTCAGCGCCCAGAGCTCTCTGCCATGTAACAACTGGGCATAACTCTAAGCATTCTCAGGCCCCACTCAGCATTTGAGTATGCATGGATCCAGATTGACCATTACCGAATAATGTTCCCATCAACCCTTATGATATTTCAGGGTCAGGTATATGCCCCACCTCAAACCCATATCTCCAGCATTCTGCCTTCAGTAAAACACTTATTTGCAAACACCGAACAATAAAGAATGGGTCACTCACCTCACAAGTTAAAACTGCTGTCACCAAACAGGCAAGAAATAACAAATGTTGATGAGGACAAGGAATACAAATTCAAAGAAAACTAATTATGGCAAAGAGATATCTGTACTCCACGCAACATTATAGGCAAATCATGCAATCAACAAATCACCTGAGAGACAAGTGCTTATTAATAAAAAAGGAAACATAGGCTGCTATGCATCTATAAGTATGTAAACATGTGCACATGATAAGGGAATATTGCTCAGTCATAAAAGACTGGATCCCACGGACGTCAAAAGATCACGTGGCCGCCCACCTACAAGATGGCCAGACTTCTTCATCAAGACCCTGAATGAACAGTTTGAGGCTCTTCGTATTCCTGAAGCAAGCAGATACCATTGGACTACCCTGGAACGTGATAGGGTCAAATGGAAATGTTACTGGTGCCCACTCGAGCAAATCGATGAATAACGGGATGTCAAGTGATCAAATGAAGTGATCATAAAAAGAAAGCAGCACAGACATCTATGGCCACAAGGATAGATCTTCAAGGCATTATACTCAGTGAAATATGTCAGACAAAGAGAAAAGAAAAAAAAAACTGTATGATCGCATTTTTATGTCCAATCTAAAAATCTGAACTCACAGACAAGCAGCTAGTTGGCAGAGGTGGGCTAGGTGAGGTGTTCATCTACTGCATATTTGAAACTTGATAAATTTCTTTTTTTGCTTTGTGAGTCCCACCCAGGAATGCTCAGAGGTTACTCCTGGATCTGTACTCAGGAATTACTCCTGGCAGTACTTGTGGGACCATACTGGATGCTGGGGAATCAAATCGGGTCGACTGTGTGCAAGGCAAATGCACTACCTGCTGGACTATCATCCCAGCCCCCCAAGAAGTTTTTAAAAGCTGTCATCAAGAAGAAAAAAAGAAACAGCTTGGGCCAGAAAGATAGTATACCTGCCTTGCACACGGCAGACCCATGTTTGATTCCTGGTACCTCAGACAGTTCCCAAAGCGCTGCCTTGAGTAATCCCTGAGCAGGGAGCCAGGAGTAAGCCCTCAGCACTGCCAGATGCAGCCTAACACCCCCACCCCATCTTAATCCTGACATGCTGAATGATAACTACATTTATTATGTGGATCATTTTTCAATATAAACATCTTCTCAATAGCAACATTTTAGACCTTAAACACACAATGCTGTATGTCAATTATATCTCAATAATGCTGAGCAAAGAGAGGAGGGGAGTTGACCAGAAGAAACAGGGTCCACAGAAGGACAGAGGCACGACGGGAAAAGGGCTTGGGGTACTGAGGGAGACAAATGAGCCAATCCACTAAACTGCCTTCATGGAAATCCTGCGTTTAATTAAGCCTTCGCTCACCAAGCAGCTGCCAGGATGAGATTTCACACACTTTCTCTGGCGATTTAGATTTTGTACATTTGGGCTGGAGCAATAGCACAGCAGGTAGGGCATTTGCCTTGCACGCAGTTGACCTGGGTTCGATCCCTGGCATCCCATATGGTCCCCGAACAATGCCAGGAGTAATTCCTGAGCATCGCCGGTGTGACCCAAAAAGCAAAAACAAATAATATTAGATTTTGTACATTTGACCCTGGAGGATCAATATACAGCACATGACTGAGACTCATTTTTAAACTCCAAGCATATATGCACATAAGATATACACATTTGAATATTTGAGGCAACCCAAGAAACGTAGACAATATGGCAAATGCAAAGAGCAACAAGATATCAAGCAGAGCCATCCCACCAATGTACACAAACTCAAAGAGGTCTGTCCTCTCCATTCTCTTCATTTCAAGCCAGAGATCGCTTAACCATACTGGATATTAAGCAAAGTTTTGTCTTCCCAACTTTAAGTGACCCTAAGGTACAAATGAGAAAACCTCTTTTGCTTTGTGGTTTCTTTGGTTTTCAAGAGCACACCTAGCAATGTTCGGGGCTCTTGGTGGAGACAAGCTCAATACTCAGGGCTCACTGCCAGCAGTACTCAAGGAACCATATGGTACCAGTTTGTTTCTGGGCCACAACCAAGGATGTTCAAGGTTTACTCCTAGCTCTATGATCAGGGTTTATTTCTGGTTTTGCATTGCTGAAACCAACTGAGATTGGGTTAGCCACATTTAATGGCAAGCACCTTAACCCTGTACTATCTGGCCTAGGATAAAAGATCAAAAGCATAGCTGCATTCCAATAAACTTTATTTACAAAAACAGACAAGTTTACTTCCCTGTTTCAGGTATAACACTGGCAAGTTCTTCTAGGCATTAGCTTTATTAAGAGCAGAGTAAAGCGAAACAGATGTAGGCCTCAGCAGCCCAGGACAGACACGCCCAGAATTCCATCCTAGATGGAATACAACATCTTAAAGTTGTAGGGACACAACTTTAAGAAGAAGGCTGGAGCGTGTCGATGCTTCATGCTGATGCACTACAACAGATATGGCTTTGATAACAAAGAATTCATTACCTGAAGCTATTTTCTCCCTGAACTGGCAAATTATAAAACATTATAATCTGAGGTCTGAGAGATAGCACTGTCAAGGGATCAGTATCAAGTTTGAGCCTCGGTTCCCCACATGGTCGCCCAAGGCTCACCAGGAGTGATCCCTGACCACAGAGCTAGGAGTAAGCCCTGAGCACCACCAGGTGTAGCCCAAACCAAATCAATATACATATGCATACATGAAATTTAATTTTTATAATTTTAAAATATAGGTATTAGATATTTAATATAGGTATTAAATATCAAACAAACTAGATTTTCATGAAATGTATTTTTGTCTATATAATTTTATATGATCATATATAATTTATGAAATGTACTTATATCATCTGATTTCTATTTCATTTATCAAACATTTGATTGAATGCTTTATGTTCACAAAGATAACTGGAATTTGGGGCTCATCTATCTTTTCAGCCACAGTCTCATTGTAAAACTTCACTGAGTTCAACGAAAACCTATAAAGAGGGTGAGAGAGCGAGCATGGTGTAAGGAGTACTGCCTTCCACGAGGCCAAGGGTGGCTTGATCCCCAACGCACCTGGTCCCCTAAGCACCCCTCGGTGCAGCTCTAGTGGTCCTTGAGCACCACCAGGTGGCCCAGAAGCAGCATCCTTGGGCCCATGCAAAGAACGGCAGGTCCAACTTTGGAATTGAAAAAAAAAAATCAAACCTATTGATTCAGGCATTATACAAAACAACACATGGTAAAAGAATATGACGGTGTCCTGAACTAAAGAACACAGAGATACATATATATAAACTAAACCATGTGTCCTCTCCAAGCAAATCACGCCAAAGGAGGGGGTGTTCAGGTCCACCTCCAGGCGGAGGGAAACTGCAAGGAATAATGTTTTCCAGACCTTCTCAATGAGCTGAGAGAAGGTGAAAATGGCATGATGGAGGAGGAAATAACACAAAGAAAAGCACACAAGGGCTCGAGAGCTAGTCCAGTGGGTAAGGAGCTTGCCTTGTATGCAGCAGACTTAGGTTTGATTCCTGGCACCCCATATAGTTCCCCCGAGACTGCCAGAAGTGATCCCTGAACACAGAGGCAGGAGTAAGCACTGAGCACTGTGGGGTGTGCTCCCTCCCCCAGAAAAAGAAAAGCACCTGAGGGACTAGAGAAATAGTACAGCAGTAGGGCGCTCACCTTGCATGCTGTCTCTATAGGTTCAATTCCCCGCATCTCAGATGGTTCCCTGAGTACTACTGGGGAGTAATTCCTGAGTACAGAGCCAGGAGTAACCCCTGAGCATCGCTGGGTATGAACAAAAAAAAGTCAAAAACAAACAGACAAAAAAAAAAAGCACTGAATATGAAGCAGGGTGTTTAAGGAGTAAGTGTAGTCCTGTACCAGTATCTGCCCAAGTCATACCATATTCCCAAACATCAAGTTTAGTAACAGCCACAATGGACAGTCAAGGTTTGACAGACAGACAATGAGAACCTGACTGCATCGCTAAGGAGTTGTTCCACAATGGGAACAACTGAAACTTTCAAAGGAAAGATGACCTGTGCTAAGGAGACTACTACAGCTACCGGGGCCAAAGGAGCAGGGGCTGGAGAAGAGAAAGGAAGGCGATGAAAAGATTGTACATGACAGTTCTACCGAAGATGCTAGGAAAAGAACAGCAGTAGAAGGGCACATGTGAGGGGCGCGAGGGGTAGAGGGGACAGGACCCTGTGAGCGACAGGAGGCTGGAGTTAGAAGGGGTAGAGTCAGACAGCAGTAAATGAGATCCAAGAGAAATCCAAGGGAGGAAGAGTAGGCTTAGATGGACGCTGATAAACTCAGACTAGGAAATGGTGACTAGGGAAAAATCAACCAGACATGTAAGAAGCTGTGTCAGTATATCAACATTGAGCTACAGAGCTTTGAAATAACAGTGCCAGAAACACAGGTAGGAAAGGCAGCAAGCAGCAGACTGGAAATGATTAGATTACCCAAAGAAAGACTGTAAAGGGAAAACCCAAAATCCGAGAATGGACTCATGTGGAACATACATTAGCAAGGCTGGGGGTGGGTAAGGGCTGGATGCGGAGAGGAGCTGGGTCATACCTAGTGATGCTCAGGGGTTACTCCTGGCAGAGCACTCAGGAATCTCTCCTGGTGGGACTCAAGGGACCACATGGGATGAACACAGGTTGGCCTTGTGCAAGGCAAGCACCTCACTAGCTGGACTATCTCTCTGGCCCCAGAATGTCCATTTTAAAATGACAAAGGAGATCCACGGCTGCACAGCTCGGCCTCATGGTGAGTGGCCCTATGGAGTTCCTGGGGGAAAAGCAAAAGGCTCGGCCAACGCCTGGTCGTGTCCTACATAGCTCCTAGGGCCTGCTCGCCATGCAGGTGGCCGGGCCTGCTGGACTCAGAGCAAGGGTTGGGGGCCTCCACCCGTCCCTAGCCTCCAGGCTTAGTGGGTGTGAGCCTGAGCTCCAGCCACCACAGCCAACCGCTGCAAGACAGAGACTCCAGATCCACGGCTGTGCAAGCGTGGTTTAATTTTAGACCCAATGTATTTTAGCACCAGGTCCTTTCAGGATCTTTCTCATTTGTACACTTCAATGATCATTTTATTTGCATCAAACTGGAGAGGTTATTGGGAATGAGGAATTATGATGTCACACTAGAACTCCTTACTAAATAATCAGATAGAGACATCATACATTATTAGTATCCATAGGACAAGCCATAAAGTGTAATAGAAAAGAGATTGGGAAATACAGGGACATAGACAAAGAGATAGAGAAGTGAAATACGCCTGCAATAGGGGCAGGCAGGGTTTGGGTGGACGTGTTGGGTGGTGGGAATTGGCACTGGTGGAGGGATGGGTTCTGGAACACTGTATTGTAGAGACCCAATATGAACATCCTTGTAATTCTATATCTCACATGGTATAAAATTATTAAAAAAAATGAAAGAGATAGAGAGAGAGAAAGACAGACAGAGAGAGAGAAAGGGAGCAAAATAAAAATGCCCGCTATAGAGCTGGGAGAGGGGGAATGTGGGGACATTGGTGGTGGGAATGGGGCACTGGTGAAGGGATGGGTGCTGGAACAATATATGACTGAGACCCAATTATGAATTGTAATATAGTTCTCATGGTGGTATAATAAAAAAATTAAAAAATAAAATAAAATGACAAAAAAACTGATGAGCGGCAGGGACATGGCCCAGGAGTGGAGTGTGTTGGAGCAGGCACTGACCTTAGTCATAGATCCTGGATTCGGGAACCAGAGCATAAGTAACTCCCCTTCCGGATCCCAGGGAGGGGCAGTCACAGGAGAGGGAGGGTCATCAGCTATCCCACTCCAGGGCCTGCGCCTAGAGCTCTGCTGGCCAACACTCAGGCCCACTGGGTGTAAGGCTCTACAGCACTTCAAAGAGGCCAACACGACTGAGACGGAGTGTTACATACACAGCACGCACTGGATTTCTGAAAGCATAGTCTGAAAAGCAGAGCATCAACAATTCTGTTATATTGATTACATGCTGAATATTAATATGGTGGATGTCTGGTTTAATAAAATGTGACTGAAACACATTCAGATGGGTGTTTTAACCTTTAAAATAGTGTTGTTTAATCCTATTAAAATTATAATGGTTACACAATAAGAAACAATAATGAAAATTTTATGCACACATTTTGAGTCCAATGTATTACACCTCTGATATTTTTAAGCAATAGAAATGCACAGGAGTTACAAGTGGAAATGATCCTAGCCAACTGCCCCATTCTTTTTTTTTTCTCTTTGGGTCACACCCGGTAATGCTCAGGGGTTACTCCTGGCTCTGCACTTAGGAATTACTCCTGGTGGTGCTTGGAGGACCATATGGTATGATTATATGGATCATGGATCTAACCTGGGTTGGCTGCATGCAAGGCAAATGCCCTACCCTTCTGGACTACTGCTCAGGGTACAGAGCCAGTAATAACCCCCTGAGCATCACCAGGTGTGACCCAAAAAATGCAAAAAAAAAAAAAAATATATATATATATATATATCACGATCACGATCACGATCTTCCCGTTGATCATCTATTTGCTAGAGCGGGCACCAGTAATATCTCCATATGTCCTGTCTCATGCCAGCAGAGCCAGGGGCATCAGCATGCTACAGGAACATAAAGAGCCTCAAACCATTATATTAGGTCATGAGAATGACCTAATATAATTGTTACTGGAATTTGGCATATCAAATACAACACGAGAAGCTTGCCAGGCTTGCCGAGCAGGAGGCAAACTCTTTTAAACACCTCCAAATAAAACATTTATTGATGAACTGCGCGGCCGCAAGAGGCGCACGAGCCGGGCTGTGATGGGCTGGTCTGCTGGGTGGAGTTCTGACGAGAGGGAAGTCCAAATGTGGAAAATGGCGGTGCCCGTGGAGTGAGGGGGTGGTCTGGCTTGTTGTGAGGCTCTGCCGAGGTAATGGGCCAGGGCTAGAACCCTGTAGGGGGAAGAATGGTTATTTTAGAATACAAGAAAATATAATCTTTGTGCTTTGTGACAGGATTAGCATTTGTATGTGTTCATGAAAAACAATGCCAAATACCAGTAACTATTATAGACTTCATTCCCATGACTTGATGGAATGACTTGAGGCTCTTCATGTTCCCGACTGGGCAGATGCCCTTGGGCTATCTTAAGTGCCCCATTCTTACTCCACAAAATCATACCATATGCTCAGGTTATTAAGAAAGCATCTGCCAAGATTGCTCTATCCTGAGAAATGCTTGGAGCTGACCAGCCCCATATTAATGAGAAACTAAGGCCCTGCTGCTCCTCCCCTCCAGAGGACCAATCTCGGGCTGAATCTCGGCTTTGCTCACCGGAGGCGGACCGCCCCTTCCGCCTAAGTCTCAGCAGCCTCCACACCCAAACTCGTTACAGAGACAACTCCCCGCTCCTGACGCCTGCTGCCGCTCTACAGACTGGCTCAGCAAACTTCACATGGCTCATAGCTGTACTCCTGTCAGCTGAGATGTACAGAGAAGGGAAAGAGCAACTCCCGGCCTAATCCTTCAGTCTCCTAGCCTGCCTACAAAGACTTACCCTCTGCACAGCAGGAACACTGGAAACCCAAATGGGAAACAGAGAAACAACAAGTTCAATGAGTTAAAAAAAATAACATGGAAATCACCACCACGAACAACAACCAGCTCTATAAGCCCACAGAAAATGAAAAATAAAACCACATCTTGCAATTTAGGAGGGAATTTATTTTTGTATTAGAGTAGAAAGCAAATGAGGCTTTCTACACTAATAGACTACAATGGACAAACAGCAAAAAGCATCATTTCAGGGCCAGAGCGGCAGTAGAAAGGGAGGGTGTTTTCCCTTGCACGCAGCAGACCCAGGTTCAATCCCTGGCATCCCTTATGGTCCCCAAGCACCGCCAGGAGTAATTCCTGAGTGCAGAGCCAGAAGTAACCCTGAGCATCTCCAGGTGTACCCAAACAAAACAAAACAAACAAAAAACCATTATTCCAGATATGATCCAATACCTCAGAATCTCTTTTCTTGTGAGGAGGCGTCAGGCAGGGGCACACCTGTGGTCTGCTTACCCCCCAGCTCTGTGCTCAGGGATCACTAGACAGCGGATGCCTATATGACACCACACAGGGCTGGGAATGAAACCCCGCCAGCCATAGGCAGGTCCAGCACCTTAGCCTGTACTATCTCTCTGCCCCCTACCACAGAATTCTTACAGTCATGTCTTATTTTGTTCTGGACAGTCTGTCTATAATTACATAAAGAATGCGATGACAAACGTTTTCTTCTTTTGGCCTGGCTGCGTTTTCTAAATGCTCAACAGAAAATATAAATTTCATTACGCTTTCTGCAACATAAACTCAAAAGGGGGACAAAAAATCAGGATTTTAAGGAGGGAACAAATAAAATGAGAGGACTAACTTTAAATAGAATTTTATTCAGTCCTACTTATTAGCCTCAACACAAATGACAATTCTACTTAGTGATTATGATACACACAAACACAGATTAAACAGTTTGTCATTAAGGCCTAAATTCATGGATAAATAGTTACTTTTGGTCAGAGTAAACTGGGGCCAGAGCGATAGTCCAGCGGGTTGGGCATTTGCCTTGCACACGGCCAACCCGGGTTTGATCCCCAGAATCCCATATGGTTCCCTGAGCACCACCAGGAGTAATTCCTGAGTGCAGAGCCAGGAGTAACCCCTGAGTATTGCCAGGTGTGAACCAAAAAGAAAAAAAAAAAGAGTAAATTTTTCATAAACTTTTTTTAATTCATGCTCACAAACCAGGACTGAAAATAAACTACTGTAGAAACTTTGTATGGACCTCACAGAATCCCCTCAACTTCTGAAGCTCTTTAAAAAAATAAATAAAAAGGAGACAACAAAAAAGAAATTAAAAAGGCAAGAGCAAAGCAAGAAAAGGGGTACAGTAACTCCTTGTATTTTTCAATTCAAGAGGTCAAGAGTGAAATATGACCCCAATATGTCAAGAAAATAGGAATTGTCTACCTTTGTGGCTCGGCATAAATATTTATGGACCTCCGTGCTTCACATCCTGCCATGTTTTTACATTACATTTTGATTTCTTAAAAAAGCACAAGCCAAAGGAAACTCTGAAAAGGTGTTCAGAGGAAAGGCAATCTAAATAACAGGAGGGGTACCAAGGCCGCACGGTGGCAATCCCGCCCGGGAGAGGCCAGGAAGCCAGGACGGGTCTCTCCTCCCACAACTCCACCCGCCTGCCATTTGGTTCTGTAACTCTGATCTTTCCTAGATTTGAATCTGTGAGAAACAGAGTATCTCAGTGCACAAGAACAGAAAACAAACACATTACAGCTTTGTAACTCTAGGACCCCAAGGAAAGGTAATGTCATCTGTGGGCCACGCTACATTCCAAGCATCAGTGTGAGTCCAGCGCTAAAGCTCTATGAAAGGACACAACAACTCAAGTTTTCCACCAAGAAATTCATGTCCTCATTTATCAACATAAAAATGCAACACTGACTTCAGTATTAAGCATAGGGGGAAAAAGAGAGAAATAAATAAGCTTCTGATTAAAAATCTGTAATAGAGAACTAGCTATCAAGAGCTTTTCTTTAGCATAAGTACAGTTGGATCTGTTTGGGGGACCACACTGGCAGTGCCCAGGATTCACTCCATACAGTACTGGAGCCAGGCCTCTTGCATGCAAAGCATCCGCTCAGCCCAGCAAGCAATCTCCTTGGTACTAGCATAAATACAGTTCTAATATAATTTTCATCTTTGCAGTGAAGACTGAACACTACTTGCAATTATTAAATGTCATGACCCAATAAGACTTTGAAAGTAAAAAAAAATCACAGCAAACTTCACCTTCCCACCATATTTAATGAGTGAAGGCAGGAGAGGAAGAGGAAGAGAAAACTGCACTCAAATCTCTTTCTCTGCTATATCCCAGCTTCCCAACTCCATGCACAACCAGGGTTGGACAGACACTGCCCTCTGATTGCCAAATCGTTCTCAGAGTCACGAGGCATCTCCAATATCTATATTCGAGGGTGGAGGAGTCTGAACCAACCCTGCAGTTCCTGGGGCCTACCCTGGTGGTGCTCAGGGCACCCTTGCACTGCCACAGATCAAACTGAGGCCGGCAGCAGGCAAGGCCCCTTAACCACTGTACTATCTCTTTGGCTCCCCAATATGAACATTTTAAACAACCTCCAGCTACTTCAACAGCTTACACAATCACCAATGTCATCAATTCTCTAATAAACCTAATCAACCTATAAATTACAGGTGCTACTTAAATTTAAACCTCCCCGAAAAAAGTCACTTTGAGCACAAACACATTCATGTAAGCTTTAATGTAATCTAGTGTTATAACTGTCTTTTGTGTGTTGGGGTCACACCTGGTGATGCTCCGGGTTGCTACTGGCTGTGCACTGAGGAATTACTCCTAGAGGTGCTTGGGGGACCATATGGGATGCTGGGGATTGAACCCGGTCAGCAACGTGCAAGGCAAATGCCCTCCCTGCTGTGCTCACTCTGGCCCCTTAACTGTTTGATTTTTGTTTTATTATTCTGTGCATAACTCATAAATTAAACCTTATCTTGGTTGTGTATCTATATGGAGAAACACAGTATATACAGTATGAAGGTCAGCATTATTTTCAGTTTCAGACATCTACTGGAGGTCTTGACTTAAGATTTAGTATCAGCTAAACAGAAAAGTATCCATCCCATTCAAAGACAAAGCTACTCCGCATTTCGGAACAAACTCAATGAAGCAAATGAACATAAAAGCTCTGACCCTGATAATTTTTGAAGGAGCAGTTCACTTACTTGTATCTTACTTATTTCACTTCTTGTGTAATTCACAAAACCTTTCTAGCAAGCACGCTTCCAAATTCAGAATATGTCACCATTTAAAACGGAAACCGTTATAGTTCATTTGTGTGTCAACTCTGCCATCTTCTGGCACTAAATGGAATCACAGCAGTTGGTAACCTGAACTGCAATTTCTAAATGAGAATTTACTATTGCAGAAGCTAAATTCTATGCACTGATACCTGAACATAAACCCGTCACACCTTCCCCACTTATAGGGTTCCTTCAATTCAAATATCTAGTAATTGGAAAAGACTAAATTTCTCTAGCTATCAGTCTTCTCTTGCTTGATAGGATAATCTAGACTCTAGACAGGAAGCAGACAGTCTTCTCAATAAAAACAAACATATCATCTTTTAGGTGTGTTTCAAAGGATTGCTCAGCAAATTTCACAGAGTCCAACTTTAAATGGGTCTCATTTCTGGACCTTTCCATAGCAGAAATGAGCCATGATTTCTTCGGAGATAACAAAGTCCCCATGAATGGGTGCAACAAAATATTTAGATTCCTACCAATTAAAAAATATATATATGAAAGTATAGCAGAGCCTCGCAACAAGCCAGACGAACCCCCACTCCATGAGGGCCTCCATTTTCCACATCTGGACTTCTCTCTAATCAGAACTCCACCCAGCAGACCAGCCTATCACAGCCCGGCTCTTCGAGTTCCACCCTGCAGCAGTCTTTTTTTTAAATCCAGCTCAGGTATGTTGGTCCAGAGACTAGCAGGCATGGGGCAGAGCTGCTACTGGCTCTCCCTGTGACCAGCCGCTCACGAGGCACCCGGGAGGGATGGTGGGTTCTAGCCCTGGCCCCACCACCCCAGCAGAGCCTCGCAACAAGCCAGACAACCCCCTACTCCATGAAGGCCTCCATTTTCCACATCTGGACTTCTCTCTATTCAGAACTCCACCCAGCAGACCAGCCTATCACAGCCCGGCTCTCGCGGCCGCCACGGTTCATCAATAAATGCTGGACTTGGAGATGCCTACAAGAGTATGCTACCTGCACGGCAGAGCCTGGCAAGCTACCCATGTTGTATTTGATATGCCAAATACCAGTAACAATTATTCACCTCATTCTGGAATGGATTGAGGCTCTTTATGTTCCTGGAGCAAGCAGATGCCCTTGGGCTCTACTAGCATGAGACAGGACATATGGAGATGTTACTGGGGCCCCGCTCGAGCAAATCGATGATGAACGGGAAGACAGTGATATATGAAAGTAGTTAATGGTAGCCAAATTAATGATGGCATAAAAAATAGCAAATTTTTAAATTTAAACTAACCATTTTTATTGATTTAAAACAAATTTACTCATAGTTTTGAAGGGCAGGAGTTCAAAATGAATCTTACAAGATCAGTTTAAAATAAACGTGTCAGGGGCTGGAGCGACAGCACAGCAGGTAGGTCATTTGTCTTGCACTCCGCCGACCGGGTTCAATCCCCGGCATCCCATATGGTCCCCTGAGCTCCGCCAGGAGTAATTCCTGAGTGCAGAGCCAGGAAGTAACCCTGAGCATTGCCAGGTGTGACCCAAAAAGCAAAAAATCAAAAACAAACAAAAAAAAATGAATGTGTCAGTCTGTGTTATTTCTTCTGGAAACTGTGAGTGCACTGGTTCCCTTGGTTTTGGTTGTGAGCCCTTCCTCCATCTGCAGGCCGGAAGCAGAGTATCTTAAAGGCTCTTTCTCACTCCTGAACCCCTATACAAGAGGGCATGTGATCAGACCAGGCCTAGTGAGATCATGTAACGTTCTCCCCTGTCTGGATTGTCAACCTAATCCTATCTGCAGTCCCTTCTGCCTATCAAGTAACATATCCTCAGGTTTCAGCAATTCGAACATCTTTACGAGGTCATTATTTAATTTACCAGAGTAACCAAAGGAAAATGTTAGGACGCTTAAGGAGGCTTGTCTGATTTCCCGAGTGAGCTCAGTTTGTAACATGTAACCTATGTCAAATCACTTTTCACCTCCAGTTGTGCATTAGAAATATTACACTCAAAGGTAGAAGATAAAATGTGCCCGGAAGTACACAGGGTTGTCGCTCTAGGGCTGGAGTGACAGTACAGCTGGTAGAACATTTGCCTTGCATGCGGCAGACACATGCCGCATGTGTCTCCAGCATCCCATATGGTCCCAAGCACCCCCAGGACTAATTCCTTACTGCAGAGCCAGGAGTAATCCCTGAGCATCAGAAAACAAACAAAAAAGAAGTGGTTGTCTAACTATTCATTCTGTAACCATACTACTGGCATTTTAATACCCACAACATTGGGAAACCCTGAACAGTCACTAAGCTTCAGATTTCATTATTATCTTCCAACTAATTCCCTCCCTAAATGATAATTTTTTTTAAATGTGCTAGGTGTAAGCACTTATGTGGCACAGGACTAGTTAACACTTTTTGGGGGACACTTAGACACTTACTTATCAGGTGCTAGGCTGAGTGATTTTTTAAGTGCTTGGTCACCTAACCAGGTAAGAACTGTGAGAGGGGTGATGTCAGGTTGAATGGCACCCTGCTTTTCAAGATAGGGAAAGGCTGGCTGAGTGAGGACATGTAACGGCCAGACAGGGAGCAAATACACAAAAGGCCCACTTCTACCCTGACAGCCCATGACCCACACACTGCCTCTTGACTAAGCTCAAGACAGGCCCTTATTAGTTAGTAAAGGCTTCCAAGTCTTTGAGGCGGGAAGGTGGGGAACACACTCAGAAGCTTCCAGGGCTTCAGTCCTGGCTCCATACTCATGAATCACTCCTGGTAGTACCAGTAAAGCACCATATGCAGTGCCAGGGAGCAAACCAGGGTTGGCTGCATGCAAGGCAAGCCCCTCAACTCTGGTACTATCTCTCCAGCCAAAGCTACCTCAGGAGAGAGAGGGGAGAGAGGGAGAGAGGGAGAGAGAGAGAGAGAGAGAGAGAGAGAGAGAGAGAGAGAGAGAGAGAGAGAGAGAGAGAAAGAGAGAGTGTGTGTGTGTCTCCACAGCGGTACTTAGCGGCTTACTTCTGGCTCTGAGCTCAGGGATCACTCTTGGCCGACTGGGGAGGTGGAGGGAGGAATACAAAAGGGATGCCAAAGATCAAACCTGGGGCGGAGCGATAGCCCAGCGGGTAGGGCGTTTACCTTGCATGCGGCCGGCCCGTGCCGGCCAGGGTTAGATCCCCGGCATCCCATATATATGGTCCCCTGAGCACCGCCTGGAGTAATTCCTGAGTACAGATCCAGGAGTAACTCTGAGCATCGCTGGGTGTGACCCAAAAAAAGCAAAAAAAAAAAAAAAAAAAAGATCAAACCTGGTCGGCCAGGGTGCTGTACCAATGCTCCAGCCAGCAAAGGAGAATGAATGAGGGCCGGAGTGATAGCACAGCAGATAGGGTGTTTGCCTTGCACCTGGCCAACCTGGGTTCGACTCCCCGCATCCCACATGGTCCCCCAAGCACCGCCAGGAGTAATTCCTGAGTGCAGAGCCAGGAGTAACCCCTGAGCATTGTCAGGTGTGACCCAAAAGCAAAAAAAAAAAAAAAAAAAGAAAGGGAGAAAGACTGAATCCTCATTAACTGGTGGGTGGTTCAAAATCTAACAGGACTAATTCAAAAGATAAAACACATTGGAAAAGTTGCCAATCTTCGATTCCCTTGTTCAGTGGAGGCCAGTAGAGGTCACAAACAACACTAGCTATACATTTAAAAATATGATACTAACAAACTGACGAACTGCAAAAATGCCCACTGAGAGCTGGTCCCAGCATGCATTCTGCTGTGGAGCTGACAACACTCAGACAGCATCCACATTTCAGCGGAGAAATAGAATCAAAAGGTGAGTTGAGGTGTTGGAGAGGTGGTACAGGACTTGAGGGGCTGGCCGTACACTGCCGACCCCCAGTTTAATCCCCTGGCGCTCACAGTCCCCCCAAGCACCACCGGGAGTGACAGCCAGGCGGGTTGCTGGGAGTAGCTCCAAGTACCACGGGGTGAGGAGCCAAAAGTCAAAAAACAGAACAAGAACAAAAACAGAAGCAAGAGTGAAAGCTCAGTGGCCAAATGCTTTGCGCACAGGAGGGATGGGGTTGATTCCCAGCAAGGATTCAGTCCAAGAGCTCGTGGCCAGGATCAGTCCCTGGGCACTGCCTAGGATGGTCCTAAAATGAAACAAAACTTGACCCTAGAGGGTTGCTAAAACAGATGAATTGTGGACACTTCACTTTCAAAACTCTTCAAATACAACTGCTTTAAAGAAATGAGAAAAGAGAGCAATGCTCATTTTAACTGTGAAACCCAACCAACCAGACATGGCTGCGACCTCCAATACTTGGGAACTTATTAAACCAATAATTCCTTGAGTGGTGAACAAAAAAGGACTCCCACTTCTGATCAGCAAGTGACAGTGCTCCTCAGTCTCTGCAACGACTAGACTATTCGACACGGTACCGCTTGAGCCAACACAGAAAAGTCACTGTCAACTAGCATATACATTTAAACTTTTGATCATCCTAAGCCAGAGACATCTACATATCGGTGAACCGGAGAACCAGCGAGGAACCTTGTTTGAAATGCAGCACTTCGGCTACCACATCTAAGACCTTCATTACTAACTCAGCGTGGGCACCGGACTCTCATCTATGTCCGAAGGCATTTATAAAACACACAATAATCTCTCAGCTTTCTTAAATTCACGTCAGAATAGGGCTGTAAAGGAAACTCAACCAGCATCTGTGTGAATATGGAAATCGCACGGCCGGACAGACATTAGATTCATAGTGAACGCTCTTGGCAGTACAGAAATTTCAGTGTTCTTTCATTTCTGAACTTCAGGCCAAAAGTAGGGTAAGGCCTACATTCAGGAGAAGTCCGAATATAATGCCTTTAAAAAGAAGGGGAAGAAAACTACTACCTTTGTAACATTACAGCAGCTACTGTACTGAAGTAAACCTTCCCCAGGCCTTCTCATCTAATTACAGATTCTTCTTCTCGCAGGGCTTTTTCGGAGCGTGATGAAAACTGGACCGTAAAATAATTGAGGTAGGGATTTGGAGATTTGGTACAGCAAACTTCCTAATAAAAATAGTACAAATGGGACCCTTCCAACTATTGTTATATATTAAATCTTATTTGATTGATTTTACGCATTTCAAATTACAAACATAAGGCAGAAGGTTGTAATTATAGTTTTATTGATTCATCATTAAGTTTTAATCAAGCTACTGCTATAAGGAATGGTTATTAACACAGCAATATTCTATCATTTCTAAGTTTCTAGTGTACACTTATAGGCAGGTTAGAAATATGGATACATTCGCTTTCAAAATACTGTTATCGCTAAGAAATCTGCACACAACAATCTTACACCAAAGCAAATGGGGGGGCTAGACCAGCAATTGCACCAGCTATTTTTGTCTCTCTACCTTTCTGGCTACTAACAGTATAAATGTTTTCACTTTACCTACAAAGACTTGTTTTCTTAAAATTCCTATTTCTATGACTTCACTATTTCTATGACTTCACTGACCTCACCTGCATGGATCTGAAACCAAATTGTAATGCTCTGTGCAACTAAAACAAGTAACTAAAGCGGGAAGGCAACGAAAGCAACGAAGGCAGTGTGAATATTCCTCAGGCACTGAATGAAGAAAAAAGTCCTACGTAACTTAAGGAACTTTCATTTCATTTTTTTTGGGTTTGGGGGCTACACCTGGCAGTGCTCAGGAATTACAAGAGGGGCTCGGGGACTATCTGGCGGTCCAGATAATCGGGGGTGGGCTCAGGCAAGGCAAGTACCCCAGGCACTGTACTATCCTGTCAGGCCTGCTCTCCGATTTTAATTCATTCTAATGAGAAACCAAATAACCTATACAGCATCTTGGGGGGTAGGGGGGACAATAATCTATAACTGTTACGTGCAGAACCTCAATCCTTTAGGCAATTCTGCGATGTGTCATTCAAATCTTCCATGGTCTTTAACATCTGCATGGTCTTAAGACTTAGAGACTTACATCTCCAAAAAAGATTATAGTTTTATTCATTTCTCCTTAAGCCCCTGGCTGAAGCGATAGCACAGGAGCTAATGCTGGTTTGATGCCAGTGTTCCCTGAACATCTCTGGGAGTGACCCCTGAACACAGAGCAGGAGGACCCCCGAGTACTGCCAAATATGGGCCAAAACAAAACAGTAATTCTAGCAATTTTTGTGTTATATTTTGAGACTTACTCAGTTCAGGCAGATCTGTTACGTCACCCAGAAGTATTCCTAGAGTACTACACCCAGAAGTATTCCTAGAGTACTACACCCAGAAGTATTCCTAGAGTACTACACCCAGAAGTATTCCTAGAGTACTACACCCAGAAGTATTCCTAGAGTACTACACCCAGAAGTATTCCTAGAGTACTACACCCAGAAGTATTCCTAGAGTACTACACCCAGAAGTATTCCTAGAGTACTACACCCAGAAGTATTCCTAGAGTACTACACCCAGAACTATTCCTAGAGTACTACACAACGGTCTCTTTGGCCAAGTCTTCCTTTTGCCTGTTATTAACATTACTTACTGGTTCTCTTTCTGTTAGTAATTGAGTTACTAAGGGTTGACACAAGAAGAACCACTAAGAATGATGGAAAAGGGGTGATTATAGAGAACTGAACCGTAACTGTGGGATCTGGCTCTCAGAGTGATACAGAACTGTTACTTCTGCTGGAACAGACACCTCAGAGCAGGCAATCAGGAAGGGCAAAAGAAATGGGGACGAGCAAGGATGAACTGGAACCCATCTAGACCAAGCTCGATGAGGTAGGGCCTGATGTGGAAGTGGACAGCCCTCGCTGCTGACCCAAGATGCTGCCCAGATCCCAGGACTTTCCTGGTGACTGCCCAAGGCCACAGATAAGCAAGGTGTGTAAACTGCAATAGAGCTCAGCCCTGCATGCCACTTCTAAGCAAAAACACAACCTCCACCTTACGAATCTTAGACAATTTTCTTCTTTTTTTTCTCCCCTTTTTTTTACCCCTCTGTGAGTGATACAGAACTGTTACTTCTGCTAGGCAGACTAACCTGGAACCACCCTCAAGGAGAATCCTAGGAAGCAAAGTCCCGGCTCAGTTACGTTAATATTATGCCAAGACACGACACCTGCACAAGCAATTCAATTCTTTCCGTTCAACTTATCTCCGGTAAATAGCTGAATTTTTCTTTCCTCCTATCCAGACTCTCTTAAATGAATTAAACTAATATGTTGAATTCATTTACACTTATTGGGATTTGTGACTTTCATAAATTGAAAAAAAAGACTTCTCTGAAAATATATTAAAAAATAAATTTAAAAGACTGCGTCTTTTAAAATTGAAGTCGTGACTATGATGTCACAGACACAAGCCAGGCCGATCTGCCCTTCTGATTTTACAGACACAACTGGCTACTCACCACTTCTCCGGCAGAGGCAGCCAACATATGCTTCAGAGGCACCAAATATGAAGATGAATCAGTGTGCAAAGAACTTTTCACACATTCATAGGTGATAAAAAAAAGCAGAAGCTGAAATATAAAATAAGTCAATCTTTCAAAAGTTAAATACATAGTCGAACTGAATTTTTAAATCTGAACTCTATTAAATTATGACAGCAAACCTAACAGTTAATATATTTATTCCCCCTACCTAGTTACAAAATTCACTATTATGTGCTCCAAATTTATAAATGTAAAAGACAAACCTGAAGAAGCTTAGGGGCTAACCCAGCATTTACCACTTAAAGTCACCACTTAAAGTCACTTACCACTTTAGTAAGCCACAATATATGGGGGTTGTATATTTTGTGCCAGGATCATCGACACCTACCCTGCAGCAGTTTTTTTTCAATCCGGCCTAGGTATGCTGAACCAAAGACTCTCAAACATGGGGCAGAGCTGCTCCTTGCTCTCCCTGTGCCCAGTCGCTCATGAGGCACCCGGGAGGCACGGCGGGTTCTAGCCCTGGCCCGCCACCCCAGCAGAGCCCTCACAACAAAGCCAGACGACCCCCTACTCCTTGGGGCCTGCCATTTTCCTCATTCGGACTTCCCTCTTATCACAACTCCACCCAGCAGACCAGGCTATCATAATCCGGCTAGCAGCCGCGCGGTTCATCAATAAATGCTTTATTTAGAAGTGACTACAACAGTATGCCACCCGCACAGCAAGCCTGGCAAGCTGCTCGTAGTATTTGATATGCCAAATACCAGTAACATTTATATTAAGTCATTCCCATGACCTAATATAATGGTTTGAGGCTCTTTATGTTCCTGGAGCAAGCAGATGCCTTTGGGTTCTCCTAGCATGAGACAGGACATATGGAGATATTACTGGTGCCCGCTCTAGTAAATAGATGATTAATGGGAAGATACTGATAATGATAGTGATATTTTGTACAGGGAATTTGCATGTTATTTCTCTCTCTCTCTCTCTCTCTCTCTCTCTCTCTCTCTCTCTCTCTCTCTCTCTCTCTCTCTCTCTCCCTTCTCTTACACATTGTGGCTTGCAATACACATATTTAGGGGTTATCATGTATATTGGGGGGTTGTTTTTGTTTTGGGCCCACAGGCAGCTGTGCTCAGGGTTTACTCCTGGCTCTGCACACGGGTTACTCCTGGTGGACTCAGGGGACGAAATGGGCACTAGGGATTAAACCGGATCAGCAGCATGTAAGGCAAGTGCCCTACCAGCTATACAATCACTCCAAGATCCTATCACACAAACTTTAGTGAGCTTTTATATAGATATAATGTCTAAAGTCTTAGACTTGTGTAACACTGACCTAGTCTGAATCCCTGGCAACACATATGATCCCTGGAACACCCTCCAGGGGTCACTCCTGAGCACAGACACAGGACTAGCCCCTGAGCACTACCAGGTGTGGTCTTAACATCTTACACCAATTCCACCCAACCAAGGAAAGGTAAAGGATGTAAGCTTTGATAATCCAAAATATCTTTGGTCAAGAAAAAAAGGTCAAGAAAAAATTAACTACACAAATTTATAAACAAGTTGAAATTACAAAAACATGCTTTAACACAGTAACAATATTATTCCATAATATTTTATTCCATACTATTTTATTTATACATATTATTACATAATATTTTGTTTCTGGTTACCCAAATCACATGACTACTGATTTGGGTAGCTGATCAAGGCAATAACCAACTCTCTGGGGAAGGAGGGGTGAGGAGTAGTCTCCCAGCAGTGCTCAGGGAACATAGGGATAACACTGAGGATAATACTTGGCTGATCAGGCTAGAGGGTTCATACAGGACCTGAGCAGCATATTGGGCCTGGAGGTGCCAAGGATCATCCAAGCCACCCCAAGGATACTCAGGAGCCTGCAGGGTGATACCCAACAGTCCTGGTAGTGCTGAGGGAACCATGTGCATAAGGGAAGGGTAGCTGGGCTGAACTGGCGTTCCTACATTCTCCACTACACAAGAAGGTTACAGATCTTCCTTGTACTCTTTACCACTTCCACTAAAGGTAAGTGAATGGCAAATTCGTCACTGAAAAGGTGTTTGAACATGGTCATGGTGAAGTCAATGACACTGTACACAGTCCCAGAATTTAAGAAATGTGGAGCAGCGGTTTTCTGAGTGAGAGTGTTAAGTATGTGAGTCTGTGTGTGTGAGAGAGGGTAAGAGAGAGAGAGAGAGAGAGAGAGAGAGAGAGAGAGAGAGAGAGAGAGAGTGACTGAGTAGTATTTTGCCTATTTGCTTTTGAGTGCTAGTGAAAATATCAATAAACACTGTAAATATCTGGGCCAAGCAGACACACACTTTGTGCCCCAGGGACCGCGGTTCAATCCCCAGCACTCTATAGGCCCCTGGAGGGGGCACTGGAGGTCCCCAGCAGCACAGGACCCAAGCATTGAATCCTTGGCTCCAGCACTCAACTGTCTGACTCAGTTGTTGAATTTGCCAGCGGTGGCTCCCAAGAGAACTTCTGGGATTCTGCACACACATATACACACATAAACTAAGTATCTGAAAAATATGTAATAAGAATATTAATTAAAGCAAATAGTACAAGATAGTACAGTAGGTAAATGATAGTACAGTAGGTAAAGCCCTTGCATGTAGTCAAGCCTAGTTTGATCATCAGCACCCCATATGGTGCCCGGGGCCCCTCCAGGAGTTATCCCTGAGCTCAGAGTCCTTAATACAGCTGGGTGTAGCCCCAAAAAGTAATAATAATACCGACTATAGAATAAGAGGGCCATAGATAATGTGACTTTAAAAAACAAAGGGGCCGGAGCGATAGCCCAGTGGGTAGGGCGCTTGCCTTGCACGCGGCCGGCCTGTGCCGGCATGGGTTCCATCCCCAGCATCCCATATGGTCCCCCGAGCACTGCCAGCAGTAATTCCTGAGTGCAGAGCCAGGAGAAACCCCTGAGCATTGCCAGGTGTGACGCAAAAAAGCAAAAAAAAAAAAAAAAAAAAAAGCAAAAGGAAGCCACTGGAAGATTACCCAAGAGGTCAGTGGGAATCAACGGCATCATCTAAGAGCAAGAGAGGCCAGACAGGTTTAATGCCTCACATTCACCTGCTCCACAGAATCTCAAAGGAAGCACTAATTTTCTCACCGGTTACCTGGGATGCTCCCCAAACCCCTGGTATCCAAGCAATATAGACCAATAAAACCTCTGGAAGTAATAACAGCATCTGTTTTCAACTTTTTTAATTTTTTAAAACATATTTGTGGGGATAGAGGGTTGGGCCACATCTAGCAATACTCAGGGGCCATACATGCTGCTGGAGATTCAAACCAGGATTGTAGCTGTCACAGCCACATGCAAAGCACATGACTTACCTCCTGTACTATTTCTCCAGCCTCAGCATCAAGGACAGTTTTGGGGGAGTCCACAGTGCTCAGGGCTTATTACCAGCTCTGCCTCAAAGATCACTCCTGGCATTGCTCAGAAAACCATCTGCCGGGCTGGGAATCCAACCAGACAAGTGCCGGTCCCACTGCACAATTTCTCCGGCCCCAACGTCAGCACTTTTTTAAAGCTTTCCGAAAGATGCCGACATACATGACAAGGTTGAGAAGCACTGCTCTAAGGCATCACAAAACTGGAACAACACATTAAAGGCTAACTGGAATATTAACAACAGAATCCATTGTTAGAAGAGGGCTATAGTTCTTTTATTACCAGCAAATAAAATCTATAGCACTAGCTGCTTCAAAAAGTTTAACACGTTCAGAAAATAAGTTACAACCAATCAGCCATTATCTTGGCTTCATAGCAGTGAGAAAAATCAATAGAATCTTTACCATTAGGGAAGGATCCAATAGCAGCAGAAGGAACGCCAGCATATATTCCCGGAAGCCACCAGCCTTCTTAAATCCTTGGGGACTCTGCAGCCTGGTTTTAATGGTATCCAGTGGAAATAATATCAAGTCCACAAAAACACCTGCGACTCCACCAGCCTTCAAGAGAGGAAAAAGGTAGAAGAGAGAAAAAAGAACAAAGGGTTATCATAAACCTGCCAATCTCTGGCACAACAAAAAGGAAAAGAAAAAAGGTACAATAAAATAAGTCTTCTGCCATTGGAGAGAGATTCTAAAAGTAGAGATTTTCTGGCCCCATTTTGATCGAGGGACCATGACTGACAATACTGTTCATTGCACTTTCCATGCAGACATCATTTTAACAGACACCCACCACAGGAGAGCCTGCTTCCGTCCAATGTCCCAAGGACCCTTACCAAAGGCCCCGCCTCCAAGTAAGTTCGGTTCTGTAGAGAAAGTCCCTAGCTCCATCTGATGGGTCCTCACTGTGTTTCTTTACATCCCACGTGAGAGAGGGTTTTTTCCCCAATTGTGGAGGCGGTGACACCTACACGTGTATCGATGGACAGCACTAAAGTCCTACGTCCACAGATTGTAAATCAATGATAAGCCGATAAAATATTATCTTCAAAAACTGTATCTTTCGGAAAAAGCAGTCTTTAAAGCATATTTCTCAGGGCTGGAGCTACAGTACAGTGGGGATAGCATTTGCCTTGTACGCAGCTGATCTCCCCATATCTCATATGGTCCCCAAGCACCACCAGGAGTAATGCCTGAGTACAGAGCCAGAAGTAACCCCTGAGCATCACCAGTGGGACACAAAAAGAAAAAAAACCCTATATTTCTCATACTTATCATACTGGCATAATCAAAGAACCTTTTACCAAGATATTTGGGGGAAATAACCATTAAGGCGTATCTTCAACTGTAAATTTTAATAAATTTATTTTGAATGCATTTTTTTGGGAGTCACACCTGGCAACACTCAGGGGCTATTGCTGGCTCTATGCTCAGAAATTTCTCCCCTGGACGGTGCTGGGGGGACGATACGGGATGTCGGGAATTGAACCTGGGTTGGCTGTGTGCAAGGCAAATGACCTACCCACTCTGCTATTGCTCTGGCCCCTTGAACGCATTTTAATGGTGTGTGCTGGGGACCAAACCCAGGGCCTCCCACTGCTGCAAAGCATATGCTCTACTGCAGAGCCGCTCCCCAGCCCCGCCTTTATACGTATTTTTAATACTTTCATGTGGTTCCAAAAAAGTAAACAAGCAAAATGAATTCAAGACCGGGTGGTCATTGTCATCTCTGCTCCTATCAAGGCAAGTAGCCAAACTTAACCAGCAACAGCCTTTCGAGTTACTTTATTTTTTCTTTTATTTTTTATTTATTTGATTGTTTGTTTTTGCTTTTTGGGTCACACCGGTGATGATCAGGAGTGACTCCTGGCTCTTCAGTCAGGAATTACTCCTGGTGGTACTCGGGGACCATATGGGATGCCGGGGATCAAACCTGGGTTGGCCGTGGTGCAAGGCAAACACCCTACCCTGCGGTGCTATCACTCTGGCCTCTCGAGTTACTTTAGATACAAGTAAATACAGATATATTTTTTTGTCTTTTCTTTAAGATAAAGGGTATACATGTGCTGTCCTGGACCTAATTTTTCCCCCCCACTGGACAATTTACCTTAGTTGACTTATCATTTTGACCAAAATTACAAATTTATCTTTTAGCTTATTCATTTTAACTAATGAAACTTTAACACTTGCCTTTAATACAGGTAATAATCCTGATAAGTCTAGATGTGTATTTTAATATTTTCACATCTGAAAATTAATATTGATATATTTATTACTTATACATTAATTTTATTAAAATTAATAAATTATAATTTTAAAATTGTAGCTGTTAGACTGAGTAAATAAATGGAGTGGGAAGGAGCTACATTTTCCTTGAGGCCATTAAAACCTGACCATCTGTCCATCTCCCTAAGAACCGCTGTACTGCTTTAGAGAAGTCACACTTTACGCCTGCACCTCATGAGTACAATGAAATCTGTAAACCATTTTAAAATTGGTAACAGGGACCGGAGTGATACCACAGTGGGTACAGCACTTGCTTGTCTTGCACGTGGCTAACCCAGATTTGATCCCCACCACCAGAGATGATCCCCTGAGTCCGTCAGGAGTAACACCTGATCACAGAGTCAGGAGCACCACTAGGTGTGAATTAAAAGTCTGAAAAATAAATAAATAGAGAATTTATGGAAGACACTAAAAGACATTCAGTATTCGAGGCCTGAGAGATAGTATAGTAGGGAGGGCCCTTGCTTTGCACGTGGCTGACCCAGGCTCAATCCCCTGGCACACCCTACAGTTCCTGGAGCTTGCCAGGAGGGATCCCGTGTTCAGAGTGAGGAGTAACCCCTGAGCACCGCTGGGAGCAGTCCCCAAAACGCATTAAAAAAAAAACCTCGTATCACTCAAACATTCAAAGCTCAAAACAATGAGTAGGTGAGAGGCAGAGCACGTGCCTTGTCAGCGTGAGGCCGTGTGTTTACTGGTTAGCCCAGTGCTATGAGATCACACAGGCTAGAGTGAGAGCACCACCATGGGAACCGTGCAGTGTGCCATCTGCCGCACCCGTGCATGGCACCACAGTCACCACAGACATGGATGGTTTTTCCAAAGCTCCATCTTTAGTGTTCTGTGGGATTCTAGCACGTTCCAGCAGAACCCAGCAGATTACACGGCAGATCTCCTAGTAACACTCTGCTCTACTCAGGTTCCTACAAGCCCTTTACAGAAGTTCATTGGCAAAATAAAATTTACTGACAAGAAATCCAAACATGCCTATGTTTTGGTTAACTCAGTCAATTATTAAAAGCTAGTTTGCACTACAAATATCACCATAAGCAATGCACGCTGTTGCAGGACTCCTAAGGGCCGCTGCATCTGCTCTGGATTGCCTCCTGCAAATCACTTCGTAGATAAGGGGGTAGTCTAAATGTGGCAGTTTATCCGACCATGTATGCTGTACTAGCTGGTATAAATATTCTCTCATGCTACCACAATCATCGTGGGACTAGCTAAATCTTACCAGCATATTAGCCTGGCCACGTAGGACACCTAAGTAATTAGATCAGAGAGAAATGCTGTTTGCTTCCAAGCAAACAAGCATGGCTCCCTGATATACTCAAAGGCAACTAAAATATAAAACTACAATGAAGTAGAAGAGATTTGTGAAGGCTTGGAGAAATATTTAACTGGCATTAGTATTAGTCTTTGGTACAGAGACATGCCATCTCAGAAACCCCCCTTCTCTACCCTATAAAGGCATTCCCAGGCAGCTCTTTTTTTTTTTTTTTTTTTTTTTTTGCTTTTTGGGTCACACCCGGCAATGCTCAGGGGTTACTCCTGGCTCTGCACTCAGGAATTACTCCTGGCGATGCGCGGGGACCATATGGGATGCCGGGGCTCGAACCCGGGCCGGCTCAGGCCGGCCGTGCAAGGCAAACGCCCTACCCGCTGGGCTATCGCTCCGGCCCCCAGGCAGTTCTTGGCTCAAAACATTAGCATACTAAAGGGCCTAGGTGAGGTGCAGGGAGGGATTACCTAAGGGCATTTGACCCTCCCTGCTTTCCATAACAGTGGGAGGAAGGTCTGAGTGGCAGAGGTATAAAACTAGCCCGTTTCCTCTCTCCCGGGCTTCTTTGTGGGCGCTCTCTTTGTGAGCTCGCACCCTTCTTGGAAGTCTTGTCTTCTTCCCCTTTACAAAGCCTTTACACGTGGTGGCCGCCATCTTGGCCTACACGTGGCTGGGGTTCTAGCCTGGAATCCTAAGCACCGGGCTTTTCCTTTTGCTGATTTGTATGCCTGAACCTGTGATAAGTAAAACCTTTTAAAACTGCATCAGATTCCTGAGTTTTCATCCATTCCTCGCCGGCTTCAGAGGTAGAAGGGAACTTCGCTTCCCGGCACTGTCGGGGACCCCGGCGGCGTGCCCCAACAGCACGCTACTTGAATGGCTGGACTAACAACAGTCACCCAAAGGCAGCGAACATCTCATACACGATAACCCCCCATCATATCATAACTGGAGCAGTGAGGTCAGGAGAGAATGCCCAGGCGGATTTCCTTCTGGAGAATTAAGTTGCTTTTCTAAGTCACCAGAAATGTTCAGAAGTCAACCTTCAACTTTTGAAGCTTTTGGCTTTCCTCACTTTTTTTTTTTTTTTTTTTTTTGCTTTAGGGTCACACCCGGCAATGCTCAGGGGTTTCTCCTGGCTCTGCACTCAGGAATTACTCCTGGCGGTACTCGGGGGACCATATGGGATGGCAGTGCTTCGGGGCACCATATGGGATGCATGGGCTGGCGCGTGCAAGGCAAACACCCTACCCGCTAGGCTATCACTTCAGCCCTCCTCAATTTTGTTAAAGGATTTTATTAAAAAAAAAAAATCCACCATGTTTTCATTTCTCAAAGCACAAAGAGAAGTAAACTCCTTCTGAGAACATCTCTCGTGATTGGGCTCTTATCAAACATGCAGCACTTCACTCTAATTTTCTCTTTAATCTTAGGAGAGAGTTCAGAGAGACGCTTGCCAACGACTGCTACGTTTTAATCAATAAGGTAATTATTCTGCTCTTCTATGTGGTTACTTTGCGTGCATTGATTCTCTAACCATCCTCTCATCAGGATACTTACCTTGTGAGAATGAAATGACCAAATTCAATCTATACATAGTAAAACGTGAATCAAAAAGTTACTAATTGCTTTTGTGGATCTCAAACTTCTCCAACTCAAGTGTCATTAAAATTCATTAAATATTTGGGGGAAAAAAAGTGGAATAGAGCCACACAGCAGCAACACTTTTAAGAGTTAAAAACTTTAAGCAGACATTTAATTTTTTGCATCAGTACTACATAGAGAAAAAGAGTGAGAGTATTACTCAACCATAAAGGTAATATTCAAATGAACTAAATTATATATATATATATATGTGTATGTGTGTATAGAGATAGAGATAGAGATATATACACATCCTTTGTCGGGAGCCGCTGGGGTCCCCAACAATACCAGGAAACAAGTTCCCTTATAACTCCAAAGCTGGCAGGGAATGGATGAAAACTCAAGAGTCCAGCACACTTTTAAAAGCTTTACTCTCACAGGTTCTGGTATACAATCCAACAACAGGAAGACCCCAGACTCAAGTCCCTAGCTGGGCCCTGGTCATGAGTAGGTTTAGAGTCCTAGGCCAAGATGGCCACCACCATGTGTTAAGGCCTAACAGGGAAGAAGTGGGGAGGAGAGACAGAGAAGAGAAGCCAAAATGACAAAAAGGGTCTTCTCCTTTCTCCTAGCTTATTTTATAGACAGAAGCCCGCCAAAACCTTCTAGCCCATCATGGGCTGGGCTATCTAGAGATTAAGTCAGGAAAATGATCCTTTTGAAATGCAGATCTTTAGGGGGGCCTTTTGGCTTCACAAATGCCAGAGCTGATTCAAAAGCTCCCTAACATCACAAACGTGTGGGAGTCAGAGGCTAGGTAAGACAGAAAATGGAACAATGTGCTAACAATTGTCGAGGGTACTAATGCCAACCTAGAACTGAGCATTAAATAGAGGCAAAAAGATACACATGGCAACCCTTTAATGTATGTTCTGTAATCCATAGTCTGGAAGGGAAGGAAAAGAGAAAGAGAGAGAAAGGGAAAGAAATAAAGAACCTGCCATGGAGGGGCTGGGGAAGGGGAGGGAACCGGGACGTTGGTGGTGGGAGATGGGCACTGGTGGCGGGATGGGTGCTGGAACACTGTATGACCAAAACCCAAATATGAACTTTTTAATTGTATATCTTTATAATTGTAAAAATAAAAAAATTTTAAAATACAGGTAAAAAAAAAACAATGTTTATTCCTAACTACTCTCATTGTATCAAAAATAAAAGTCTAGTTTTAAGTAAAAAGAAAAAAAATCTCCCTAACAGAGTTGTGAGTGGCTGCAAGCTAAGTGTAGCTGGAGTTTAAGGCTCAGTAGGGCGCTTCACCCAACGATCCTTCCTCTTATTATTTGGTCTGAGAAATTTGTTTTAAATGATCATTTATCAAAAATTTATCAAGTGGGCCGGAGCGATAGCCCAGCGGGTAGGGCGTTTGCCTTACACACGGCTGGCCTGTGCCTGCCCGGGTTCAATCCCCGGCATCCAATATGGTCTCCTGAGCACTACCAGGAGTAATTCCTGAGTGCAGAACCAGGAGAACCCCCTGAACATTGCCAGGTGTGACCCCCGAAAAAAAAAAAAGCAAAAAAAGCAAAAATATTTATCAAGCAGCTGATTCATTTCAAGATGCTAGTGGGGCCAGAATGATAGTACAGCAGGAAGGGCATTTGCCTTGCACATGGCCAACCTGGATTTGATCCCCAGCATCCCATAAGGTCCCCGAGCAATACCCGGAACAATTCCTGAGTGCAGAGCCAAGAGAAACCCCTAAGCAGAACTGGGTGTGACTCTAAAGGTGTAGGTAGGTAGGTAGGTAGGTAGGTAGGTAGGTAGGTAGGTAGGTAGGTAGCTAGGTAGGTAGGTAGGTAGCTAGGTAGATAGGTAGGTAGGTAGGTAGATAGGTAGGTAGATGGGTAGATAGATGGATGGATGGATGGATGGATGGATGGATGGATGGATGGATGGATGGATGGATGGATGGATGGATGGATGGGTGGGTGGGTGGGTGGGTGGGTGGGTGGGTGGGTGGGTGGGTGGATGGATGGATGGATGGATGGATGGGTGGATAGATGGATGGATGGGTGGATGATGGATGGATGATGGATGGATGAATGACTAAATAGATAAATAAATAAATGAAAAGATGCTGGTAGCTATGGGGCTAAAGCAATATTACAGAGGACAGGGCACTTGCCTTTCACGAGGCTGACCCAGATTTGATCCCAACACCCCCAAGCGTGCCAGAAGTAATCCCTGAGTACAGTCAGGAGTAAACCCTGAGTCCGGCCAGGTGTGCCTCTCCACTACCCTCCTCCCCAAAAAAAGAAAGAAAACCGCAAGAACTATATAAAACCCGGAAGAACAGAACTTAATCCAGTAAGCCTTTCTATAACATAACAATAACTGATACCTTGTATCATATAAATGAAACACACCTCTCTATTATAACTTAATCTGTGTTAAAAGTGCTAGTACCCCCATGAAGAAGTATCTAACCAGTGCTTTGAGATTACTACTTTGTAAATTTTAAAAGCAAGAACACAGAGCCAGAGCAATAGTACAGTGGGTAGGGCACTTGCCTTACACAAAGAGAACCCAGGCTCTATTTCCAGCATCCCATATGGTCCCTTGTTGCAATACACTGGTGCCCAGGGCCTCTGCATCTTGCCTGGAATTGCCTCCTGCAGGTCACTTCGTAGATAGGACAGGTTGGATGTGGCAGTATATCTTACCATGTATTCTATGTTGGCTGGTATAAATATTTTCTCTCATGCTACCACAATCATCGTGGGACTAGCTAGATCTTACCAGTATATTCACCTGACCACGTTGGATCCCTAAGTAATTAGACCAGAAAGAAATGCTGTTTGCCTCCAAGCAAGCAAGTGTGGCTCTCTAATAAGTCTAAAGGCTAATATACAAAACAACTATGAAGTAAAGACGAGAATCTTGTGAAGGCTTGGAGAAATATATACCTGGCTGTAGAACATCTATTTCTAAAGATACATGCCCTTCCCCAACTCTACCCTGCAGGGACACTTCCAAGGCAGACCTTGGCTGGGCAACATTAACATTTCAATGGAACTAGGTGAGGTCCTGGGAGAAGTTACCTGAGGGGGCTGACCCTAACTGCTTTCCATTGGTGTGGGCGGTCTGAACTGAAAAGCTGTAACCTGCTTTTTTCCAGGCTTTTGCCTTTTTGCCTTTCCCCTTTTCTCCTTCTCCCTCTGCTCACCGCCTCTCTGTTCTCTTCCCTGTTGGGTCTTAACACGTGGTGGTGACCATCTTGGCCTAGGATTCTAAACCTACATGTGGCCGGGCCCAACCAGGAACCTAAACTCTGGGGTTTTCCTGTTGCTCATTTGCATACCAGAACAAGTATGAGTAAAGCCTTTTGAAACTTTGCTGAATTCTCCTCGCATCTTTCTTGGGCTGCTGGCCGCCCCATCCCCTGGGGCAGAAGGGGATCCATGACACTGCTCCCAGATTTTGTAGGGCACCCAGAGTTCCCCAACGTGCCCTATGCACTGCCAGAAGTAATTTCTGAGCTTAGAAACAGAAGTAAACCTGAGCACTGCTGGGTGTGGCTCAAAAAATGCAAAAAATAAAACAAGATTCACTGTCTTTCTGTCACTGTCTTCCCGTTCATCATCGATTTGCTCGAGCGGGCATCAGTAACATCTCCATATGACCTGTCTCATGCAAGTAGAGCCCAAGGGCACCTGCTTGCTCCAGGAACATAAAGAGCCTCAAACCATTCCATCAGGTCATGGGAATGAGGTCTATAATTGTTACTGGTATCTGGCATATCAAATACGACACGGGTAGCTTGCCAGGCTCTGCCGCGGCACGACAAAACAAGATTACATGCTATAAAACCTTCCTCAAAAGGAGGCCGGTACACCAATAGAAAAAAAAAATCACTGATGCTCAACTAGAGAATAAAACCATTTGTCTAATTTACCACGGGCGTAAACAGCAACCAGAACCATCCGAAGCTTTAACAATTTCTCCTTGCCAATCTCAATGTCTCACACAGAGCCACCAGCAAGTAACTACCTCATCGGAAACTGCTGTTTCTGCTTTCGGTGGCGCCTGTCTTCTTCCCTGTTTATCCATTTCCTCTGTAGAGATCCTTGCCCCAACTGCACGAATCTTCATAAATCTTCCTAAATAAACCTTTGATCTTGCCGTTTTCCAGTCTATGCACTTTTCAAATATGTCCACAGCCCAAGCATAATGGGAAAAACTGTTCTAGACTCGCTTATTCCACCGCCTTCCCCAACCGCCATCTGCACTTTCCTTACAGCCTTCTTAGCACTGCGATCTCTTTTCTCCAATCACTAATTTTCTCAAGTCTAGAACTTTATATCCATGCTCCTTATGCAGAAACCTAGACTCAGGCCCTTCTCATTACCAAACACTGATCTTAATTTTAATTCTGTAATTGAGTACATGGCTACTTGTTTAACATCTGTGTGTATTTGTTCAGGTGTATGTTACTGCACCAGAACACAGTAGGCACTCAATAATGCAGGAATTTATCCTTAAAATGCAGGAATTAGGGGCCCACCAGAGAGTACAGCAGGTAGGGAGCTTGCTTTGCATGCAGCCAACTTAAGCCAACCGGTCCAATCCTCAGTACCACACAGGGTTCCTCAATCCCCATAATGAGCTGTCCCAAAGCATGGGGAAACACTGAGGCACCCCACACAAAATCCGGGAGCAGGGTCAGGGATCCCCTTCTGTCCCAGGGGATCGGCAGATGGAGAAAGTCACAAGAATCCGACGAGGTTTCAAAATGCTTTACATAACACAGGTTTAGGCAAACAAATCAGCAATAGGAAAAACTTCAAACTTAGGATTCCTGGCTGGACCCCAGCCATGTGTAGGCCAAGATGGCGGCCACCACATTTTAAGGCCCTGTAGAGAGCATACAGAGACAATGCACCAGCAGAAAGCAGGAAAGAGAGCACAACCCAAAAGAGAGAGCCAAAAAAGAGAGAAGAGAGGAGGCAACCTAGTTTTATATCCCTGCAACACAGACCTCCCACATGAATAGAAAGCCATCAGGGTCAAATGCCCTCAGGTAATTTCTCCCAGGAACTCACCTAGGCCCTTTGAGATGTTACCTAGCCAAGATCTGCCTAAGAAATGCCTTTGCAGGGTAGAGAGGAGTTTCTGAGGTGAACTGTATATCAGAATACAAAGAAAGCATCTGTACCAAAAAACATACTATAGCCAGTTAAATATTTCTCCAAGCTTTCACCAGAGTCTCGTCTTTGCTTTATGGTTGTTCTGAATATTCGCTTTGAGTTATCAGGGAGCCATGCTTGCTTGCTTGGAGGCAAACAGCATTTCTCTCTGGTCTAATTACTTAGAGATCCAACGTGGCCAGGCAAATATGCTGGTAAGATCTAGCTAGTCCCACAATGATTGTGGCAGCATGAGAGAATATTTATACCAGCCAGTATAGAATACATGGTCAGATAAACTGCTACATTCAAACTGTCCTCCTCCTATCTACAAAGTGACCTGCAGGATACAACTCCAGGCCAGATGCAGAGGCTCTGGGCAGGAGTGTACTACAACACCAAAGCTCTATTACTTTTGCTAAATATTCATCCAATTGTTTCTGTGCTATATTCTAGCACATCAATATTTAAAGCCTTCCAAAAGACTAAAGGGCACATGCATGTACTAAGTTCATATAAAACCTAATAACTAGAGACCAAAGAAATAGTAAAACAGGTACCAAGCTTGCCTTGCAGGAGGCTGACCTGGACTGGATCCCCAATATGGGATATGTCCCCTCAAGTACCACCAAGAGTGATCCCAGAGTGAAGAGTCAGGAGTAAGCCCTGAGCACTGCCAGGAGTGGCCCAAAAACCAAAAACACGTAATAAACACGTAATAAAACCTAACAATATATAAAATCTGTAAACTATAGATCTTAACTAGAAGTCATGAACTAAAAGCTTCACAAAATTATGGGTTGTTTTTTTTTTTTACAAGAATCATCTATGGACTTAATTATCATACTACAGTACTTGGCAAGAACAATCCAGCATCAACTTTAAACATTTAAAGAGAGGGGGTTGGAGTGACAGTAGAGGGTAAGGCACTTGCCTTGCTTGCCGCTGACCCAGGTTCAATCCTCAGCATCCCATATGGTCCCCAGAGCCACCAGGAGTGATTCCTGAGTGCAGATCCAGGAGTAACCCCTGAGCACCACAAGGTATGGCAAAACAACAATTTAAAGAGAGGTGCTGAAGCCATAGTACAGCACATAGTGCATGTGTCTTGCAAGCAGCTGACCAGAGTTCAATGTCAGGCACCACATATGGTGTCCCATGCACTACCAGGAGTAATCCCTGAACATACAGCCAGGAGTAAGCCCTTGAGAACCACTAGGTATGGCCCAAAAGCCCCAAAATAAAAACATCCTGCAGTCTCTCCCTTGACCAACTCTATAGGCCCCCCCATTCCTTGTGAAGCTGTAGGAAGAAAATACTGGCTGTGCACCACATGTCCGGGGCTGCTCCCATTAGCCAACATCGTGTGCCTCCCCAGGGCTTCAGCAGTCACGTCTCTCTCCCTTTTCCTCATGCATTCATTCACTAAGCAGTACTGGTAGCCTACAAAGTGTTAGGATTGTTAGAACATCCTTAGGGAGCACTCAGACTCCCCAGACTCCCCTTCTGTTGCAGGACACCTAAAAGCCTCTGCATCTGCCCTGGATTGCCTCCTACAGATCACTTGGTAGATAGGGGTAGTTTAAATGTGGCAGTTTATCTGACCATGTATTCTGTACTGGCTGGTATAAATATTTTCTCATGCTACCACAATCATCGTGGGTCTAGCTAGATCTTACCAGCATATTTGCCTGGCCACGTTGGATCTCTAAGTAATTTTTTTTTTTTTTTGCTTTTTTGGTCACACCCGGCAATGCTCAGGGGTTTCTCCTGGCTCTGCACTCAGGAATTACTCCTGGCGGTGCTCGGGGGACCATATGGGACGCCGGGATCGAACCCAGGCCGGCACAGGCCGGCTGCGTGCAAGGCAAACGCCCTACCCGCTGGGCTATCGCTCCGGCCCAAGGATCTCTAAGTAATTAGACCAGAGAGAAATGCTGTTTGCCTCCAAGCAAGCAAGCATGGCTCCCTGATAACTCAAAGGCAACTAAAATACAAAACTACCGTGAAGTAGATGAGACTCTTGTGAAGGCTTGGAGAAATATTTAACTGGCATTAGTATAGTCTTTGGTACAGAGACATACCGACTCAGAAATCCCCTTTTCTACCCTATAAAGGCATTTCCAGGCAGATCTTGGCTCAAATCATTAGCATATAAAAGGGCCTAGGTGAGTTCCTGGGAGAAATTACCTGAGGGCATTGACCCTCCCTGCTTCCCATAATAGTGGGAGGTCTGAGTTGCAGGGGTATAAAAAGAGGCTGCTTCCTCTCTTACTCTCTCTCTCTTTTTGGATCCCTTTTGGGGCTTGCACTCTTCTTGGGAGTCTTGTCTTTGTCTTCTCTCTACAGGGCCTTAACACGTGGTGGCCACCATTTTGGTCTACATGTGGCTGGGGTTTTAGCAGGGAATCCTAAGCACAGGGTTTTTCCTATTGCTGATTTGTATGCCTGAACCTATGATAAGTAAATCCTTTTAAAACTGCATCGGATTCCTGAGTCTTCATCCATTCCCCGCCGGCTTCAGAGGTAGAAGGGAACTTCGCTTCCGGCACTGTTGGGGGGCCCGGCGGCGCTGACACCTTTCCTTTGAAATATAGCCACTTATTTCTGGACCACTTCTATAAACCCTTCTAATGGCTTCCATTAAGCTTCAAATAAAATCAGTCATTTTTTGTTTTGCTTTTGGGCCCTACTCAGTTGTTCTCAGGGCTTACTCTTGGCTCTGTGCTCAGGGAACCACACAGGGTGCCAGGGAGCAAACCTGGGTCAGCCACAAGCAAGGCAAGTGTCCTACCGACAGTACTCTGGCTCTGGTCTTATAAAAATCTATATTCCAAGAAAACAGCCAACCCCATCGAAAAACGAGAAGAAATGAACAGAAACTTCAATAAAGAAGAAATTGAATGGCCAAAAGTCATATAAAAAACTGCTTATCATCATTAATCATCAGAGAGATGCAAATCAAAACAGTGAGATATCATCTCACACCACAGATACTGGCACATATCCAAAAGAACAAGAACAACAAGTGATGGCGTGGATGTGGGGAAAAGGGACTCTTGTCCATTGTTGGTAGGAATGTCAACTGGTACAGCCTTTTTGGAAAACAATATGGACAATCCTCCAAAGACTAGAAATTGAGTTCCCGTTTGACCCAGCAATACCACTTCTGGGAATATACCCGTAAGACCAAAAGCACATAGTGGAAACACCATCTACACTTCTATGTTCATAGCACCACTATTCACAATAGCCAGAATCTGGAAAAGTGTGACCAAGAACAGATGACTGGATAAAGAAACTGTGTTACAGCTACACAATGGAATACTATGCAGCTGTTAGGAAAAGTGAAGTTATGAAATTTGCCTATAAATGAATTGACATGGAAAGGATCATGTTGAGTGAAATTAGCTAGAGAGGCTGGAGCAATAGTCCAGCAGGTAGGGCATCTGCCTTGCAAGTGGCTGTCCCATACCGGCCCAGGTTCGATCCCCAGCATCCCATATGGTCCCCGAGTGCTTCCAGGAGTAATTCCTGAGTGCAGAGCCAGGAGAAACCCCTGTGCATTGCCAGGTGTGACCCAAAAAAGCAAAATAAATAAATAAATAAATAAATAAATAAATAAGCCAAAGGGAAAAGGACAGATATAGAATGACTGCATTTATTTGTAGAATATAAAAAAATAGCATGAAACCAATATCCACTATCTATCACTATCTTCCCATTAATCATCTATTTGCTAGAGCGGGCACCAGTAATATCTCCATATGTCCCGTCTCATGCTAGTAGAACCCAAAGGCATCCGCCCGCTCCAGGAACATAAAAAGCCTCAAACAATTATAGGAATGACCTAATATAAATGTTACTGGTATTTGGCATATCAAATACTACACGAGCAGCTTGCCAGGCTTGCCGTGCAGGTGGCATACTGTTGTAGTCACCTCTAAATAAAGCATTTATTGATAAACCGCGAGAGCCGGGCTGTAATAGTCTGGTTTGCTGGGTGGAGTTGTGACGAGAGGGAAGTACGGATGTGGAAAATGGCAGGCCCCATGGAGTGGGGAGGGTGGTCTGGCTTGTTGTGAGGCTCAGCTGGGATGGCAGGCCAGGGCTAGAACCCGCCATCCCTCCCGGGCGCCTCACGAGCAGCTGGGCACAGGGAGAGCAGGGAGTAGCTCTGCCCCCATGTCTGAGAGTCTCTGGTTCAGCATACTTGGGCGGATTGAAAAAAAAAAAACTGCTGCAGGGTGGCTGTCGATGATCCGGGCTGTGATAGTCTGGTCTGCTGAGTGAGTTGTGACAAGAGGGAAGTCCGGATGTGGAAAATGGCGGGCCCCTGGAGTGGGGTAGGGTGGTCTGGCTTGTTGTGAGGCTCAGCTGGGATGGCAGGCCCAGGTATGCTGAACCAGAGACTCTCAGACATGGGGCAGAGCTGCTACTTGCTCTCCCTGTGCCCAACTGCTCGTGAGGCACCGGGAGGCATGGCGGGTTCTAGCCCTGGCCTGCCATCCCAGCTGAGCCTCACAACAAGCCAGACCAACAAGCCAGACCAATATCCAAGTCCAGACAAAACATAGATCAGGAGGTCTTATCAGTAGATAGAACCTACTGCAAATGTGTGGGAGTCAGAGGTTAGGCAATACAGAGAAAGTAACAGTGTGCTAATAATTATAGTAAATGATAATACCAGCGTAAAACTGAGCATTGAAAGTAGGCAAAAGGATATACATGATAACATCTAAATGTATGTATTGCAAGTCACAATGTGTGTGAGAGAGAAAAGAGAAAGAGAGGGAGGGAGAGAGGGAGAGAGAGAGAGAAAGAGAGAAAGAGAGAGAGGGAAAGAGAGGTGAAAATTGCCTGCCATAGACGCAGGCTGGGAGGGGGAATCAGGGGACATTGGTGGTGGTAAATGGGCACTGGTAGAGGGATGGATGCTGGAACACTGTATGACTGAAACCCAAATATGAATACTTTTGTAACTGTATAGTTCACGATGGTATAATAAAATAAATTTTTAAAATTCATATTCCTGATGGCTCACAAAGATGTCTCAGATGGGGCTATCGCTAGGAACTCATCTGCCACATCACACACTTGGCCTCAGACCTTACATCCTAAGCTTTTTCATCTGACTTTCTCACTGGGCAATCCCTCTAAACCTTCTCCTCAGTTCACCAAAATGCTTTGTTCCTTCCCATCTTCTTAGGCCTTAGTTTAAATGAGCCTTACTGGGACAGTCTTATCCATTAAAGTAAGTTCTAGGGCTGGGGAGTGTACGGGTTAATGTGCTTCTTCCATACAGCTGAGCCCTGTTTAGTAAGAGCCAGGACTAAGGCCTGAGCACCACCAGGTGTGGCCCAAAAACCAAAGAAACAGAAACATTCCAGAGTCTCTTCCCTTGATAACTCTGAAGCCTTCCACTCCTTGTGAAGCTCTAAGAATAGAAGAATTGTTGAAATCACTCATTAGGGAGCTCCACCAACCACTGCAAGGGAATAGTTCTGCTTTACTAGGTGGAACAGGAACATTTAAACTGGGGAAAAGTCAGCCAATCAGCTGAGGGATTAAAACAGGGTGTGTGCTTAATCCTGATCAGGGAGGGCAGGAAAGGGGATGACTGAAAACAGGGTGTGTGCTTCTGTATATAGTGGAGTGCCAGAAATGATCATTGTACAGTCAGGAGTAAGCAAGCCCTGAGGACCGCTGGGTCCAAACCCTCCCCACCCCCTCAAAAGCAGCCATCTACGTAGTCTATTCTTGCATACACCTCAGCTCATTTCTTTGGCAGTATTTGTTTGGTTTACTGGGCTGTATCAAGGTCCTCGATGAGCAAAGTACATGGAGATAAGTTACATGCTAAATGTATAAAATGATTTGTCTTTGCATACAATGAAATACACCTTCCCAGGTGAGATAGCACAGTGGGCAGGGCACTTGACGCAACTGCTCTGAGTTCAATTCCCAGCCCTATATGGTGCCCAAAGTCCTGCCAGGAGTAATCCCAGAGCACTGCCAGGTATGGTTTAAAAAAAAGTTCCTTAAAGCTCAATCCAGTGATCCTGATTTTCACTTCTGAAATACGCTGAAAAAAAATTACATTTTCTTGCATGAACTCCAAAACTTAATAAAAATTTAAAACTCTTGGGGCCAGAGAGATAGTACGATGGGTAAGGTGCTTGCCCTGCACATGGCTGACCTAGGTTCCATCCCCAGCACTCCAGTATGGTTCCCAATCCCAGGCAGGAGTGATCCATGAGTGCAGACCAGGACTAAGCCCTGAGCACAGCTGGATGTAGTCCTCAAAAAACACAGGAAAAATTTAAACTTATTCTTTTTGCATTTATGAGCCCTGGGTACGTGCGTGCGTACATACATACATGCATGCATGCATACATACATACGCATGCGCACACACAATTACTCTTTTATAACACACACCTGTTCTTAGCAACTGCTTCTGTTACTGGAGATTGCCAATGAGCTGTTAGGAGGGTAGAATTTCTTTTAACACAGCAGGACTGCAACACTACCCTAACTACCCTACAACCCTTACAATTACTAAACAGATCTCACCTGTGTGGTCTGGTGGCTCTAGCCTCTCTGTACCTCAATCGCCTCAACTGGAAAATTGGAATAAGATTTTAACTTTTTTAACTTTGCCAGAGTTAAATGAGAAATTTGTTTTTAAAAAATAAATAACCTAGTTTCTGCCTGGGACAAAAATATTGTCAGACCAAAAAAAAAAAAAAAAACCTTGAATATGTAACATCTGCATCTCTAAAATCTAGCTCAGAGAAGTTTCAACAATTCTAGATTTATAGTCATTAGCCCAGATTTCTGGCCACGGAGTCCCTTCCACTTTTCTCTACTAATACTCTGAACTAGTAGCCCCTACTGCTTACCCTCTCATACTTTAATGTTAGGAGAAAATATTTTACTATTCTCTCTACAAACTGAGTCATAGGGGCCGGCTTTTCTCTTACTCATTATACTATATCTAACACCTGCAACAACAAACATTTGATAATTAAATTCCTCTGGAGAGGGGGATCCGGAGATGCCTACAGGGCTCTGCACGCTAGAGCCAAGCCCCAGATCAGCACCAAAGACTCCAGGTGCTCTGAAACACTGGCTGTCAATCCTGACCTGTTCACTACTGCACGTGCTACATCCTAGTGGGTCATAGCAAAGGCTTCAAACTGTTTATTCACCAAATGAAAAACTACGTCATGTAGCACCCAGACTGCCCACGGTCTCCTTCGGGGGGTTCAGCGATCGCAGGGGGAGACCAGCGGCTTCCCTCCCACACCTGCCCACCAGTGACCCGAGGGCCTTTCAGTACGAAAAACCGGTAGAAAGAGCTAAGGCAGCAAGATTCTGCAGTCCGGTAGCCCAGCTGACCGCCCCGCACTCACCACCAGCGAGGCTGTCAGCCCAGGCCGATCCATAACCCGCAGATTCCGTGCAGGCTATGCTCGCAGGGTGAGCCGCAGCGGGTCACAGCACCAGGCACTGGGCGCCGCCATCTTGGGGCGGGGCCTGAGGCTCGCGCACTTCCGTGGTCACGTGCTCTTGCCCACAACAACTCCACGTGCGACTGGGGCTGCGGGGCGGCGACTTGCTTTCAGGAGGAGGAGCGAAGCCGGGCGGGGGAGCGCGGAGAACCCGAGAGCCAAGTCTCGCGACTCTTTTCCATTTCCGGAAGCAACCTTCAGACCGCAGGATGCAGAAATCTCGCGAGCAAGTGAGCCTTCGCTACCCTGTCGGAGTCGAGGCACGCGCTAAGGGCTGAGAGGGGCTTTACGTTAGGGCGCGGGAGATGTCGCGTGCAGCGGGTGGGAAGCGGCAGGTAGCTAGGGGCTAGGCTTGTGCTTTCCAGTCGTTTACTTTTGTTGTTTTGGTTTGGTTTTTTTTGCCTTTTGGGTCACACCCGGCGGTGCTCAGGGGTTACTCCTGGCGCTGCTCCGGGGACCACATGGATGCCTGAGCTCGAGCGCGGGTCCAGGGTGGGCTGCGTACAAGGCAAACGCTTCCCCGCTGTGCTGTCGCTATGTATTTTTTGGTCGTATCTCCTGATTCTAACCAGGACATATTTGGTTTTATTTTCTATGAAACTATCAGATTAAAGATGTGGATACATAAGTAGAAAAAACACTTTAAGTTTCTTTATTCAGGCTAAAAGTTAGCATTCTCCACTTTTACTGGCAGTTACTGTACCGAAAACCTTTGTTCATTGTACTTTCTAGTTCTCTATGCTAGCAGCATGCTCACTTTGTTTTTAATTTTCCTTAATTTTTATTATACCACTGTGAGATAAACAATTACAAGGATGTTCACAACTGGGTCTCTGTCATACAGTGTCCCAGCACCCATCCCTCAACCAGTGCCCCATTCCCACCACCAATGCCCAAACACTCCCCCACCCAACCTAGCCTGCCCCATAGCAGGCTCTCTCTCTCTCTCTCTCTCTCTCTCTCTCTCTCTCTCTCTCTCTCTCTCTCTCTCTCTCTCTCTCTCTCTCTCTCTCTCTCTTTCTCCTCTCCTCTTATACTTTATGAATTGCCCTGCAGATATTAACAGTTTATGTCTCTGTATATTCAGTAGTGAGTTCTAGCGTGACATTGTAATTCCCCATCAATCTCCCCAGTTTGTTGGGACTAGAATAAATCATTACAGTGTATAAATGTGAAAGATCCTGGGAAGGGCCTGGTCCTAACCTATTATTGTCTAAGTTTGTCGCTGCTCCCTAGCACAGGTGTGGGTTTGGTTTGTCTCTCGTCTGGCGTTGCTGGCTGTGGACGCTGCGAGCCCGCAGCCACACCCGCCAACGTGGAGGTGGAGGAATGGGGGAGGAGTCCAAATCCCCACTCCAAGTCTGGCCAGCATCCCCCCACCCCGCACGTGTGAGTGATCCCTAGGAGCTGGCAACATGCTTACTTTGAAGCCCACTTTATTAAGTACTTAGAATTAGAGTGGACCTGCCTTTTCCTTTAGCAAGTACCATCTAACTGTATATAATACATGTGTGTATGTATATAAGGGCCAACTGCATCTCAGAGATGGTGCTAATGATTGACAGACATCCCTCAGTTAGTATAACCAACTGGTAAACACCATTACAAGCTTCCTAAGTCTCCTGGTGCTCAGATGTGCGTTTCCACTTCAGAACTACAGAGAACAGCAGAGACCGGCCTGAAATTTTGCTTAGTGTCTTCATCCTTTTTCCTCAAAACCCTTGCATACAGCCTGTTTTTTTGCTTTCTTCAATCTTTCATCCTACTACTAGGATCTGTATCTTTTCTAGATAAAGTGACATATAAATGATTGACAGAATACCTGTAGGGCTTCAGATGCTAAGTAATCGCTACTGGATTTGGGCATAACCCTTGAGATTGCGTTTCCTCTCTTGTGAGGATAAAGGTAATACTTTCTTCACTGGACACTTACAGACTAAATAAGAAAATGGCAATGTCTTAGTTTCTAGCTTATAGGTACTACACTCTGAAAATGATAATGTCACTTGTGTGCTTAGTGATTCCCTATTCCTGTCCATGAGAACCAGATTTGTTTTTTTAACATGGTACTTACCTCTCAGCTGGTCTCTCCCATCACTGTTCACATTGACTGTCCTCTAGACTTTAGGCATGTTCACGCCTCCTTTTATCCATATTTTCCCCTCTACCACGTACACATTTTGCTGAGGCTCCCAGCAAGCCATCTCTTATTTGCCCCAAGGCCCCCTCCCTAGATCATCTCATAATTAGTTCCTAAAGACCACCAGGAGCATTTCCAAAATTTCTGTCTTTTGTTTATTTTATTCTTAGGTGACATCTGGCAGTGCTTATCGGTTACTCCTGGCCCAGTGCTCAGGACCACTCCTGGTGGGCTCTGAGGATAATATGGGTCAGGGACGAACCTGGGTCAGCCATATGCAAGGAAACAGGCCTTCTCATTTTTATAACAAACAATCTGTAAAGTAAGCGCCAGCCCCTGTGTCTGCCTCTTCTAAAAATTTAAACGTATCTTTATTGTGAATGGAAGGATGTGAAAAAGAAGGAAAAAAACAGGCACTCAGAGTATTGTGGGCCAAAGCCAGAAGTGCCCAGGGCCCACTTCTGGAAATGGCTCAACCAGAGCTGACCCATGCAAGGCAAGCACATTAACCCCTATACTGTATCTCTCAGTCCCTGAGTATTTCATCTTTGTACTATCTCTGACTCAATCCAGTTCTCTAGAAGAGCCTGTCCTCTGCATCTTTTCCCTCCATCTGACCTTTGGTTATGCACCTTCCAACCCCTACCTCCTTCAGTCAAAAACGACATTGGCTTCCCACCATTTTAAGCCCTGGCTGCCCCTTTATGCCTCATTGATTTTATAAACACTGATTACAATTCTTTTCCAAATCACTTGCATGTCCTCTGTATGGAATAGAATTATGACAAATGGGAAGACAGTCTAATTTTAGTAAACATATACATCTTAGTTATTTGTAGCTCATAACACACTGACAACTTAGGGCAGCTTAAAACAACAAACATTAGCTATCTTGGAGTTTTTGTGGATCTGAAACGTAGACTTGGTTTATGTTACCAGTACTGCTGGCTGGAAGTCTCTCAGGAGACCAGTTCTGCTGTCGGCATGAGGCATGGTCTCCTCAGAAGTCTTGGAGGCTTGGGGAGGATCCAATTCTGCGTTTATTCTCTAGTGAGTTCCATTGGACTGCAGTTCTAAATTCCTGTCTGTTGACTAAGTCATCTCATATTCCAATGTCACATGGACCTTTCCCATATGAGAGCTTGCAAAATGGCCTCTAGTTTCCATTAGTGAGCAAGAAGAAGGAGAGAACACCCAAGATGAATGCCCTGGACTGTTGTAGCTTAATCTTTAAGGAAGTCGACTTGTCATCACTTTTGTCAGCAGACAGGGCAAGCAGATCATAGTACATGGTAACAGGAATCATTGGGGACAATCTTAGTGGAATATGAACTTACAAATATCCCAGGAAACGGCCAGAGAGAGAGAGAGAGAGGTACAGTGGTTAGGCACTTGCCTTACATACAGTTAAGCCTGCATCATATGTGGTCCCTGAGTACTGCCAGACTAAGTGTGGCATAGAGCATAGAGCCAGTCTAAGTCCTAAGTACCACCATATGTGGCCCCCAAACCAAAAAACAACTACAAAACCAAAAGCCATGGAGAAATTTTATGTGATGACTATCCTTGGGAACATTAAAGATGATTTTTTCCAGGACTAAAGAGATAGTACAGTAGGTAGGGTACTTGCCTTGCATGAACCAGCCAGGGTTCAATTCTTAGCACTCCATACAGTCCCAAGACTGCAGATATGTGATTCCTGATCACAGAGCAAGGAGTAAGCCCTGACCATGGCAGATGTGGCTTGAAAAAAAAGGAAAAAAGGTTTTTCCTGTTTTCCTTCTACTCTGCTGGGCATTTCTTATTTATTACTACTACAATGACTTTATTATCATTAAATCATTGGCTGTTGACCTAGTTTTAGTTGACAGCCTCTAGATAAAGCTAGGTCATGAGCAAATAATTTATATTGCATAATGTCTTAACCCTCCGTATAATTAAGTTTATATAAACCTGCCTAGACTTTACAAAGAGTGAATCAATTATCTGCCACAATTGGGTTTTGTCCAATATTTGACCCAAGTCAAAGACTTGACTAGGTTTCTGATTATTATACATACATATATAAATGTAAAATACGTGTGTGTATGTATTTGTGTCTATCCAGTATATTTGTGTGTGTATATGTAGCTAAATATATGAGTTCTATCACTTGTCTTCCTATTGTTCATCGATTTTCTCGAGTGTGCACCAGTAACATCTCCATATGTCCTGTCTCGTGCTAGTGTAGCCCAAGGACATGTGCTCATTCCAGGAACATGAAGAGCCTCAAACCATTCCTTCCAGTCATGGGAATGAGGTCTATAATTGTTACTGGTTTTTGGCATATCAAATATGACACAGGTAGATTGCCAGGCTCTGCCAGGCGGGTGGTATACTCTCAGTAGTAGGCTCTCATCTTGTGCATTTACTGATGAACCACAACAGGGAGAGATCGGCTTTTCTCTTGGGTGGAGCTCTGAGGAGCTGTGGAGTCCGGATGTTGAAAATGACTGCCCTCGTGGTGTGGGGGGGCTCCTTTAAATGTAAAAGCTAAATGCATATATGTGTATATATATATATGTGTGTGTGTGTGTATATATATATACACACACACACATATATGTGTGTGTATATATATATACACACACACACATATATATATATATTATATATATATATATAATATATATATTATATATATATATATATATATATATATATATATAAAGTTGTGTGTGTGTTTGTGTTTCTAAAATTTACTGGTTTTGGCATATTGAATCCGCATCAGACAGCTTGCCAGGCTCTGCTGTGCGGGCAGTATACTCTTAGTAGCTTGCTGGGCTAAGCACTGCCAGGAGTAATTCCTGTCTGTAGAGCCAGGAGTAACCCCTGAGCATCACTGAATATGCCGTCGCTCTCCGCCCTAGCAAACAGGACATGCCCTTCAGCCGCTCCACGCAGCTGGAGAACAAATGGCCTGTGCCCCGGTCGCCCCACTGCTGGTCCTTATTGAGTGCGGCGAACATGGCGGCGGTAAAGATGGTAAAGAAAGATGACCTCCTGTGTCAGTCATCGTGTTGCCCCGCGGACCGGGCCTGAGGCCCCACCGGAGTTGCCCGGGAACGGGGGGCCACAAGCCAAGGGGCTTCCCGTCCTCACTCACTGCCTCCGCGCTGCACTGCTGCCTGCAAGGCCAGTCCCAGGCCCATGCCGATGCTTTTGGAATGCCTTCAAAAGCATCCTGGAAATAGCTAAAACGACAAAGAACCTCCAGCTCCGCAAACATCTCTTCGACTCCACAGTTCTCCCTGCATTAACATATGCCTCAGAGACCTGGGCCCTATGAAAGCAGGATGAGAATGTTATTCGGGTCTCCCAAAGAGGAATTGAAAGAGCTATGCTTGGAATATCATGCCTCACTCAAGTGAGAGAAGGAATCCAGAGTTCCGACCTCCATTGCTGTACCAGAGTCAGGGACGCTGTCTTCGTTTGCCAAGGCATCAAAAATCAGATGGGCTGGACATGTAATGCTATTTTTTTTTTTTTTTTGCTTTTTTGGGTCACACCCGGCGATGCTCAGGGGTTACTCCTGGCTCTGCACTCAGGAATTACTCCTGGCGGTGCTCGGGGGACCATATGGGGTGCCGGGGATCGAACCCAAGCCGGCACAGGCCGGCCGCGTGCAAGGCAAAGCCCTACCCGCTGGGCTATCGCTCCGGCCCTGTAATGCTATTTGGAGACGACAGCTGGACTAGAGCCGTTACCGACTGGATCCCATGGGATGTCAAAAGATCAAGTGACCGCCCATCTACAAATGGTCAGACTCCTTCGTCAAGACCCTGACGGTTTGAGGCTCTTTGTATTCCCGAAGCAAGCAGATGCCATTGGGCTACACTGGCACGTGATAGGGTCCAATGGAAATGTTACTGGTGCCTGCTCGAGCAAATTGATGAATAATGGGATATCAAGTGATCAAGTGAAAATTTACATTTTCTAACACAGATCCCCACTTTGTGGATGGAGAAATTATCCTAAAATCATATGCCTTGTGTACTGAGGCCCCATCAGTGTGGTGTGTCTGTCACATTGAAACAGCACTGAAGTGTCCATGCTGTGATTGTTCTCCTCTGTCGAAGTGACAACTGATAATTACAGGTTACCCTGTAACATCTAACCCAGATGATGACAGTAAGTGATCTCACTCAGCCATTAACCATTGTTATATTCAATGACAAATTTATGCAGTATATAAAATAATGTTGAAATCTAAATGGAGGTTGTGATCTTCCCATTATATCACCATTAAATCAGTCTTTTAACTAAGCACAAATAAGAATTTTTATATTCTTGAGATTAATTCCATTAATGTGTGATTAGCAAATTAAGTATTCCTGTGCTTAGCAAGTCCAAAAACACACCTATTGTGATATACATGAACTATTTCTTTTTTTCACAAGGTGCTCAGGTTACCATGCTATACTGGAAATCGAACCCAGGATTCCCACATGCAAACCTGCAGTCATGCCCTTTATATCATCTTCACAGTGCTCCACACTTAACCTTTTTTTAATAAACATCTTATTCTCCAATTCTTTTTTTTAATCATAGCTCAAAAAAACATATAACCAAGATAAAGAATTCAGCCTCCTGTCCAGTATATTTTTCTTTGATCTTTATCCTTCAGAGACAGCCATTCTTCTCTCCTTTTACTCTGCTAAACACTTTGTTTGAGGTCTTCAAAATCATAATGGAATGACTGAACTGATCATAAGAACCTTGTCTTGGGCAGGAATAAAGCTCAAGGGACTGGCACACGTACTTTCCTTGAGGGAGACCAAAACTCAATACCCAGCACCTCATGGTCCACTGGGTAGTGTGCTGGTAATAGGCCCCTAAACACTGCCAGTGTGGCCCCCAAATCCAAAACAAATAAAACTGCTCCTAGTACCATAGCCCAATCTGGATATTTCTGCATGAGTAAGAAAAATTAGAACCATTTTGTGCTATACCCTAAGTACATGTCTATTCCCCCTTCTGCACTCTAACTTAATCCAAATTGCCACCTTATGAAATGTATGGACATGGAGAGGATCATGTTGAGTGAAATTAGCCAGAAGGAAAAAAGTCAGATATAGAATGACTGCATTTATTTGCATGACATAAACACACACACATTATGATACCAATATCTCCAAGGTCAGGCGAATCGTGGATCAGGATGTCTTGTCAAAGGTGGAAATTACCACAAATGTGTGCGAGTCAGAGGTTAGGTAAGACAGAAAAGGGAACAGTGTGCTATTAACTGTTGAAAGTATTAATACCAACCTAGAACTGAGCATTAAATACAGGCAAAAAGATAAACATGATAACCTCTTAATGTATGTATTACAATCCACAATATGTAAGAGAAGGAAGAGAGAAAGAGAAAAAAGATAAAGAACCTGCCATGGAGGCAGGGAGGGGGAGGGAACTGGAGACATTGGTGGTGGAAAATGGGCACTGGTGGAGGAATGGGTGCTGGAACACTGTATGACCGAAACCCAAACATGAACTTCTTTGTAATTGTATATCTCACAGTAGTATAATAAAATATTTTTTTTAAATTTCCACCTTTTTTTTTAAATTTTTTATTATACCACTGTGAGACATACAATCACAAAGGTGTTCACAATTGGTTCTTGGTGATACAGTATTCCAGCACCCATCCCTCCACCAGTGCCCCATTTCCACCACCAATGTATCCCCCCCCCTCCCGTCCACCCCCAGTCTGCCTCAACAGCATGTAGCCCTGTTTCCTCTCTTTCTCTCTCTGTCTCTCTCTCTCTGTCTCTGCATCTCTCTCCCTCTTGTTTTACACATTGTGGCTAGCCCTGCAGATATTTAGAGTTTAAAACTTAAGTCTCTTTGTGTATATTCAATGGTGAGTTTGAATCTGCCGTTACCATTTCACACATTTAGTAAAACACTGGTATATATTTATATCCTATTAATGAATGCAGTCATTCTATATCTGTCCTTTTCCTTCTGACTAATTTCACTCAGCATGATAGTCTCCATGTCCATCCATTTGCATGCAAATTTCATAATTTCATCTTTTCTGACAGCTGCATAGTATTCCATAGTGTAGATGAACCACAGTTTCTTTAGCCAGTCCTCTGTTCTCAGGCATTTAGGTTGTTTCCAGATTCTAGCTATAATGAATAGCGCAGAGATGAATAAAGAAGTACAGATAGTGTTTCTGCTATGTGTTTTTCGGTCTCTCGGGTATATTCCCAAATTGCCACCTTCTGACTTAGCTATTGTAATCAAACCTGTACTCCTGGGTTCCAAAAGGAAACATAAAAGCAGAAAGAAAGCCATTTCCATTTTGGAAGATAGTTTGGCATTTTATTGCAAAGTAACATATACGATATGGTGATCATGTTATTTGGTATTTTATCAAATAAACTGATAATTTGTGTACACATAAAAACCTGCACATTGAGCCAGAGATAGAGTACAGGGTTAATACACTTGCCTTGCATGCAGCTAATACTGGTTCAGTTCTTGGAACACTGCATATGGTCCTCTGAGCACTGCCAAAAGCCATGAGTAAGCTCTGAGCACTGCTGTGTGTGGCCTCAAAACTAAAATGCACAAAAACAAAAACACTGGGTTCTGAAGCAATAATACAGCAGATATAGCTTTTACCCTGCATGCAGCAGACACAGGTTCAATCTCTAGTATCCAAGTACCACCAGGAGTAATTTCTTAGTCAAAAGTCAGGAGTTACCCCTGAGCATTGCTGGGTGTGAACCCCCAAAAAAACCTATTGTGCTTTACTCATAATTACCCAAAATTGGACATAACCAAGATGTTCTCAATGGATAGTTAATATATGGTGACACATTCAGACAATAAAATTTTCTCTTAAAAAGAAATGTAAAGATCTGGGTATGTAGTTCAGCTGGAGAGTGCTTGCCTAGCATGTGTGAGGCATGAGTCTGATCCCTGGCATTGCAAAATAAATAATAATAATAATAATAATAATAATAATTATTATTATTATTATTATTATTATTATTATTCACTGTATCACTGTCTTCCCTTTCATCATCGATTTGCTTGAGCGGGCCCCAGTAACATCTCCATATGTCCTGTCTCATGCTAGTAGAGCCCAAGGCATCTGCTTGCTCCAGGAACATAAAGAGCCTCAATCCATTCTGGAATGAGGTCTATAATTGTTACTGGTATTTGGCATATATATCAAATAAAACACGGGTAGCTTGCCAGGCTCTGCCGTGCAGGTAGCATACTCTTGTAGGCATCTCTAAGTCCAGCATTTATTGATGAACCCGCGCCGCGCGGAGCCAGGCGCTGATAAGCTGGTCTGCTGGGTGGAGGTCTGACGAGAGAGGTCCTGATGTGGAAAATGGAGGCCCCTAATGGAGTGGGGGGGGGTCGCCTGGCTTGTTGCGAGGCTCTGCTGGGATGGTGGGCCAGGGCTAGAACCCACCATCCCTCCCGGCGCCTTGTGAGCAGCTGGTCACAGGGAGAGCCAGTGAGCCAGTAGCAGCTCTGCCCCATGTCTGCGAGTCATATTATTATTATTATTATTATTATTATTATTATTATTATTATTATTATCCCATATAATTCCATATGACCCAACTATCATGTTTCTTGGAATATACTCCAAGGTTTTTAACATCCAGTCTTCCCTCTCATCAGAACTCCACCCAGCAGGCGAGCCTATCACAGCCCGGATCATGGACACCTACCCTGCAGCAGTTTTTTTCAATAAAAAAAAACTGTGAGTCTTTGGATCAGTCCAGGTATGCTGATCCAAAGACTCACAGACATGGAACAGAGCTGCTACTGGTTCTCCCTGTGCCCAGCCGCTCACAAGGCACCTGGGAGGGATAGCGGGTTCTAGCCCTGGCCCGCCACCCCAGCAGAGCCTCACAGCAAGCCAGATGACCCCCTACTCCATGAGGGCCGCCATTTTCCACATCTGGACTACCCTCTCATCGGAACTCCACCCAGCAGACGAGTCTATCACAGCCCAGCTCATGCGGGGTTCATCAATAAATGCTGGATTTAGAGGTGACTACAAGGGTATGCCACCCGCACAGCAAGCCTAGCAAGCTACCCATGTCATATTTTATATGCCAAATACCAGTAACAATTATAGACCTCATTCCCATGACCTAATATAATGGTTTGAGGCTCTTTATGTTCCTGGAGCAAACAGATGCCCTTGGACTCTACTAGCATGAGACAGGACATATGGAGATGTTACTGGTGCCCACTCGAGCAAATTGATGATGAACGGGAAGACAGTGATACAGAGATACAGTGAATGATGATGATGATGATGATGATGACTACTACTACTAATAATAATAAAGGACAAAAGGGAAAATGAAATGCAAGTCTAAGTTAAAAGTCAACCTGAAAAGGCTTCTTTGTGACATTCTAAAGGCAGAACTATAGGGACAGTAGAAATATTAGTGGCTGCCATGGGCTAAGGGTGAAAATAGACAGGCAGGGCATAGATGATGTTACAGGAACTGAACTAGTTTGTATAATGCTATAATGATGGACACATGTTCTATCTGTTAGGAACCATAAAATTACACCAGGAGTTATTTCCCTGGTATAAACTATGGAGTTTGGATGATACTGTTTCATCATAGGTTTTTATCAGTCATAACAAATCATGACAAATGTGCCACTAACGGGGGTAAGATTAAAGCTGAAGGTGAGGGTGGGACTTTGATAGTCAAGGAGCCTCTTGGGGGGCAGGACAGGGTTTGAGTTCTTGGCAGCAAATACACAGGAACTCTTATGCTTTTTTGTTTCAATTCTTTTGTGAACCTAAAACTGCTCTACAAAATCAAGTTATTAGAAAATAATTTAACAATTATTAAATTGTTATTTAAAGCAACAATGGGCCATGGGGATAAGTCAAAAGGGCGGAGTGCATACTTTTGCATGTCTAAGGCCCCAAGTGTGTCCCTGGCACATATGGCCTCCCCAGCACTGCTGGGTGGTAGCTCTGGTGGCCCCCAGCACCGCCTAGCAGAGACCAAGCAGCTCTAGTAGATTCTGCCTCCTAAACTAGAAGGAAGAGTCAGCCTCTCAGTTCTATACTAGAAAGACTGTTATTTAAAGAGAAAAGAAAGTCTCAGGGCCAGAGCATAGTAAAGCAGGTGGGGCATTTACCTTGCATGTGGCCAACCTGGGTTTGATCCCCAGCATCCCATATGTTTCCTGAGCCTTCCAGGAGTGATTCCTGAGAACAGAGTCGGTAGTAAGCCCTGAGAACTGCCAAAGTGTGACCCTGCAAAGTAAAAATGGAACACAATTCAAAATTCTTTTTTTTTTTGGAATAAAATTCTTACATCTTGCAGTATAACTGAACCCTGAAAATATTAGGCAAAAGTAAAATAAGCCTGTCACAAAAGGACAAATTCCATATGATTATGTTTATAATTTGTTCTTAGGGAGTCAGATTGTCAGAGGATAGAATGGTGTTACCAAAGGCCAGGAGGAGGGAAAGTGTTTAATGAGTACAGAGCAATAGGAAGGCTGAAACCATGCTGGGGTGGAGAGTAGTGATCATTGGACAAGGATGTGGAATGTTCTTACTCTGAGCCCTGAATGGTGAAAGTGCTTGTTTTAATATTAAAAAAACCATAATTATCAAAAGACACTTTATCTTCACAGAAGGTAGAACATAGTCTACGTATTTCAGTTAAGAGATGAAGCATTCTCAGGCTAGAGAGCTAGTACAAATAAGGTGCTTGCCTTCCTTGTGCCTGATCTGGATTCGATAAGCAGAACAAAAAGGATGAAACATTCTTACCCCAAAAAACTCACTTGTCTTCCGTTGTTCATCAATTTGCTCGGCGGGCGCCAGTAACATCTCCATTAAGTCGGGAATGAGGTCCATTATTGTTACTGTTTTTGGCGTATCGAATACACCACGGGTAGCTTGCCAGGCTCTGCCATGGCTCTGGGTTCATCCCAGGGGGTCCAGTATGTATCCCCAAAAAAGTAAAATATTACATTCTTTAATCAACATTCAGTGAAAATTCGATCCTTTCTTGCCATTTTGTTCCTATATCAAGCTGCAAGAGGGGAAAAAAAGAAGGGAGAAGTAGTAAGAGCTCTGTTAGGCACACAAAGTTCCTTGATCATTCTTTTGGTCTGGAAAGCTTTCTACAAATAACATGTTTGTGTTTAGTTTCCATTCACCATTCGCCTCATCATTAGATGCTTCCCTGACATTTTCTACCTTCCTCATTGCAAAATTCCCCACTGTGGCACTTTGGTCTTTTTATTTCTTACCTTTTGTCAGGCAGACAGCAGCCCTCCACTCGAAAGGGCACGCCCTTTATTCTTCTGAGCTACTGGCTTGGGTCCTAAATGAATGTGTTAGGCTTAATAAGCCAGAGGCCAAACATCTTGATCTGTTCCCAGCCGATTCCACTTTGAGTTCAAAGACTCTCTTGAAAAAATGTGAGGTGATATCTCCGTTTGGTCAGTTTTCTGATTCAGTGCTGCTGACGTTGTGAAATGGTCGCATCCCCCAAAACATTACAGAGGCCATGTACCACCTATTGGATAATGTGTTTGACAGGTGCAGCCCAGGACCCTCTTTTGATGCATGTGGAGGCCCTTTCAAAACTGAATAGCTACTTTCTATTTTTACCTTTAGCCTGAGTGATCTGCCCCCTGGCTGTTGCTTCCACTCCACTGCCCACAAGGTGATGTTTCTTTCTTCATGGAAACTGAGCAGTGTTTCACTTCTCACATGAGCCCATTTTATCACTCTTGTATTTCACAGCCTAGCATATGCACATGACCCACATTCTTCCTTACATGACTTTCCTGAAGGGCTCAGCTTCAAGTGCTCCCAACAAGGTCCCACATCATCATATCACACTAGTCCCAGTTTTCTTCTGTAGCATCTTTTCCCCATCCAATGATTCTCTCAGCTTATGATTCACATTTGTGTACTGATCTCTTTCATATCAACCACAAGGTTATAAAATCCATGAAGGAACAGTGTCTAGCAAGTTAATCACTGGGATTCAGTGGAAGACACACAGGATGGGCACAATTGTTGGAATGAAGGGAAGGAATGAGGAAGGTAATGACAGATTAGAGAAGCCAAGGTGACACCATTGCTTCTTTAATTCTTCACCAGATGTGTTGTGCATTAAGAAGGCTCGTTAGGTATCTGAGACTCCTAGAGACCTAGCCTAAGAGTTTGTAATTCTATTGAAATTTTCAGGCATGCTTTTCCCAAGAAACTATCCCTCTCTTAGATTTGACAATTGGAAACAAAGGATTTCCATTTGCATTATGTGTTCCTGGCTTGGGAACTGGTGGAATCCATATCATCATCAGTATCTGAATGTCCCTGATCCTTGCCTCCACAACTCTCACCATTATTGACTGCCCATGATTTGCTTTCAAGAAATGAGCTTTTGGGTCAGGGAGATGGTTCAAAGGGTTACTGCACAGCTTGGTATGTGGGAATGCTGGATTGGAACACTGACACTGTATACATCAGACACACACCATGACTAGGGGCAATGGCGTGAGACTGGGGCAGGGGGCAACCAGACAGAAGAGGGAAAACACAGGAAGGAAATAAGATTGGAAAGTGGCATGGTCAAAAAAATGACTAAGAAACATTGCTCTAAGCCTAGTTTTTTTAACAGACTATCTGGGTTTGTGTAACTACACGCTATTATCTGCACAGCAAAGCTGCCCAATGTATCCTGGGATACATTCCCAGGATGTATCCACTTCATTAAACGATGTATAACTCTAAGCAGTTAGAGTACTTTACTGTCCACATAGAAATTCAGTGTGCTCACTTTATGCTTATATATAAAATGGGGTTTTGATTCATGGAAGAACTATTTTTGTAATTTGATAAGCGGTTTCAATAATTGATAGATATTAACAGTTATTATTACACCACCTTTCTTTTCCACCTCTATTTCTCCTTACCTTCTAATGAAGTCCTCTAAAACAAGAAATCTAGGACACGGAACTATCATCAAGAATTAGGGCCCAGACCCTGAGAGATAGTACACTGGATAGGACACTTGTCTTGCACGTAATCAATCCAGGTTCGACCCCTGGCACCGTATGGTCCCTGAGCTCTGCCCAGGAGTGATCTTGGAATGCAGATCCAGGAGTATGCCTTGAACAGCTCTGGATGCGCTCCCAAAAAAGACAAAAAAGATTCAGGGATCCATACAGAGTATTGCAAGTAGAGCTACTTGCCTTGCACTTGGCTGACCCAGGATCTATCCCCAGAACCACAAATGGTTGCCTACAAACTTCCAGGACTGATCCCTCACCACAGCTGGATGTGGCCCAAAACAAACAAAACTGGAAATAGTGAACAGAGGCTGAAGGGATAATACAGTGCGCAAGGCTCCTGCCTTTGCACTTGGCTGTCCCGAGTTCAATCTCCAGTACCCCATATGGTACCACCCACTGCCAAAAAATAAAAGCCAAACAAAAATCTAAAAAAACATTCCCAAGTCTTTTGTCTTACAGTCTATTTTAGAATAACCCACATTAAGATAGATGCTGTTAGAGATAATGAGCCTAGTTGATTCTGTAACTTTAGTGCTGGCCCAGGGCTAAATATTTGCCAAAAGAATGAACCAATAGTTCTCCCACAGGTGCAATGGACTGTGAGTTCTCATACCTCAAACTGTCTTGTGCCAGTGTGACAGAAAAATTCAACTACCCCTCATGAATGCAAGAAATAACAAAGTATGCTCTGAGTCCCAGATATTAACGAGTGCTACTTTGTACAGCACAGGCATAATTCTTACTGGGTAGGGAGAGGTATCAAATCCTCTGCATTTATGCTATAAGATGCCTTCTTCTACCGCAAATTATTTTTAATTTTGGGACCTGAGAGACAGTACAGCCGGTAGGTTGCTTGCCTTGCACGTGGTCAATCTGGGTTCTAGCTTCCGTATCCCACATGGTTTCTCAAGCCCACCAAGAATAAATTCCACCAAGAGAGTAGAACAAGCAATAATCCCTGCATACTACTGAGTGTGGCCCCAAAATAATCAAATATACTTTCAATTTCTCAAAAAATACTTGCAAATACCCTCATTCTGGGATTGTGGATACAAAGCCTTCAGATAATTAGTTTTTGGAAAGGTGATGCAAGCACCTGCTTTTTAACTAAAGAAAGATATTTTAATTTTATTTATTTTGGCTTTTGGGGCCACACCAGGTGATGCTTAGGAGTTACTCCTGGCCCTGCATTCAGGAATTACTCCTGGTGGTGCTCAGAGGACCATATGGGATGCTGAGGATCGAACCCAAGTATCATAAACACCCTACACGCTGTAATAGTAAACACCCTACCTGCCATACTAGTAACTCCCTACCTGCTGTACTAGTAAACACCCTACCTGCCATACTAGTAAACACCCTACCCACTGGACTATAGCTCTAGTCCCTAACTAGAGAATGATGAAAGATTCTGGGGACTGGACAGTTTAAATCCATCCCTCTGTACTGAAAAACCATTCCTGGAGCACAAGAGCTAGTGCAGGGATAAGGTGCTTTTAGCTCACCCGTGTTGGATTCCCAGAATGACACATGGTCCCCTGAACACCACCAGGAATGATCGCTGAGCACAGAGTTAGAAGTATGCCCTGAGCATACTTGGGTCAACTGACTTATGGCACAAAAACTGAAGTAAAAAGAAGAAAGTTCTCAATAGAATGTGACTCTCCAAGTTTGATGACATTTATAAAAGTAATTTGGGGGCCAGAGTCATAACACAGTGGGCTCTTGTTTTGTATACAACTTGTCTAGTTCAATTTCCAGCATCCCATATGGTCATTCAGGCCCCGTGAGGAATGATCTCTGAGCACAGAGTCGGGAGTAAAAACTGAGTACCTCAGGACTGTAGCCACAAAACCAAAGTAAATAAAAGTAATTTCTAGTTCAGATTTTGTAAGCACTAATGTCAGGTTTATGGTGAGGAAAAAAAGGTGAGAATGGAGTATGGGGTTAAAGGCGAGAACCAGGTCCTTTCTATTCTGCCATTGAAGTTTACCCCAACCCTGACCATACTGTTGGCCTGATGATGACACTCACATAGTCAATTGACCTTTACTTAATCCTCAACGTCACTTTCACCATCATATTGTAGTTGACCCCTAATTCCATGCAAATGATAAAGTAGACTGTCACTGTCAGTGTCAAGGTAAAGACAAGTCAAGTGATATTCCAGGTCTTTTCCAGAAACCTGCTTTAAGTTTCAGTGTGAGAATGAGAATCAGAATCAAGGTCAGGTCAGGGAAGAATTAGAGACTATTTGGACTCTGTTCTGTGCAAAGACCAGAGTTTAATTGAAAGTTGATATGAGAAATATGTCCGTCATGTTTAGAATCAGCATTAGTGGGGCGGAGCAATAACACAGAGGGTAAAGCATTTGCATTTGCCTTGCACACAGCTCACCCCGGTTCAATCCCTGGCATTCCATATGGTTCCCTGAGCACTGCCAGGAATGATTGCTGTGTACAGAACCAGAAGTAATCCCTGAGCATTTCCAGGTATGACCCAAAGAAGAAAAACAGAGAAAAAGAATCAGTGTTAGAGAATCATGTTGAGAATCAATTTGAAAGTCAACATGGTCCTAGTATAGGTTCAGATTAGAGAGAGGGGTGAGGTGCAGAGGAATAGTTTAGAAAACAAGCAAAAAAATAGGTTGTTCAAAGTCAGAGCCAGTATAATGCCAGCCTATGCAGGAGTCATGTTTCTGGGGGAAGGTTACAGTCAAGAAAAACTTTTTTCTTTGGCTTTTTGGGGGTCACACCTGATGATGCTCGGGGTATACCTGATTCTGCACTCAGGAATTACTCCTGGCGGGTGCTCAGGGAACCATATGGAATTACAACCTACAGGATGCCAGGGATCAAACCCGGTTAGAGCCGCATGCAAGGAAAACACCCTACCCACTGTACTATCTTGCTGGCCCTCGGGTTAAGGGCTTTGCACTTGCTCTCTTGTGTCACTGGATTCCTCATGATTCATTATAATGTCCTTTTGAGAGTCTGGAAAGATAGCACAAGGACCCCAGTTTCATTCCCTTTACTGCATATGGTCCCCCTTACACCATCAGAGTATTCCCTGAGCACAGAACCAAGAGTAAGCATTGGGCATCACCAGGTGTGGCAATGCCCACACCCTTTTGTTTAAAGAGCTTACAATAATCATTTTACATTGGCTCCACATCCCTTAAGTATCAGCGAGTTAACAAAATATCGGTCTTTGAATGATAATTTCTAATTTGTATTTGCCTTCTCAAAAATTTAAGTCCATAAGAAAAAGTTCCTGAAAATTGACCTGGATGATTTTTCACTTTCTGTCCTCTAGGTGTCACTTATGTCTAAAAAAAAAAAAATAATAATAAAGAATGACGAGACCCATTACTGCAATTAAGCTTAACAAATAATAGAGATATTTTACTGTAATTATACTGGGTACAAGAATGATCTGAATTTCTATTTGTTTCATTTTTTAAATTTTTTAGGCCACCCATATTTGGTAACGTTGGTAATTTTGGTAACTTTGGTAACATTGGTTTCTTTAGTACACTGAGAAGTTATATTTTATAACTAGTTAAACTTTTCAAGATCATTGCCTAGTTTTATATCTGAATGTGCTCAATAATGAAACTGAGACCACTTTCTAACACTTCTCTTTCTAAGGAAAATATTTATTTCTTTAGAACTGCCCCAAATTACTCCCCCCAAAGATGATCAAGTTCCATAACTTTCACGTATCCGGCTACTCAGTTTCTATGTGCTTCCCACTGGTGGGAATTCTTCCCTCAAAGCAACCAGTAAGAAAGAACCTATGTATTCAAGTGCAAGTGTGTTCTGGGGTCTTTAACTGTGGGATTGATGACTCACAATCACACATGAGCACAGAAGCTAGGGAGGCGGCTAGGAGTATATTTCTTCTTTTTTTACTATTTTAAATCTTTTAAATAATAGGACATCAGAGGCTGGAGATTATACAGCAGGTAGGACACTTGCCTTGCACACAGCTGACCTGAGTTCAGTTCCTGAAGTTCAAATCTGAGTGCTGAACCCAAATGGTCCCCTGAGCCCTGCCATTGATCCCTGAGCATAGGTCCAGGAGTTAGCCCTGAGGACCTCCAGGTGTAGGCACAAAAGCAAAACAAAATAAAATAACAGAGCGTCAAACACTTTTAAAAAGCTGGAAGGCTCGGATTTTCTGCCCTCTGTGTATCTCTCATATCACTATCACTATCACTATCTTCCTGTTCATTATCTATTTGCTCGAATGGGCACCAGTAACATCTCCATATGTCCTGTCTCATGCAAGTAGAGCCCAAGGGCACTTGCTTGCTCCAGGAACATAAAGACCCTCAAAACCATTCCATCAGGTCATGGGAATGAGGTCTATAATTGTTACTGGTATTTGGCATATCAAATATGACACGGGTAGCTTGTCAGGCTCTTCTGTGCGGGTAGTATACTCTTATAGTCGTGGAAAGAGTAGATAACTAGAATTAAATCAATATAAATATTGGTTTTATAAATATAAATAATGCTATAAGTATTAACAGAACATTCAGGCCTACATCTAGTATAACTGAATTTTAATGCTATAGTCAGAAACATCAAATTATTATCTTGTTTATGTAACTGTATGTATGTCTAAATTTGCATGATTAGATACCTATCAATAGCTTCTTTGCTCAAGTTGTTAGATAAATAACATGCCAAAGGAATAAATTAGGATGTATATGTTTCATATACAATTACTAAGTTGGTTTATCTGTCTATTCAGATCCTTTGGGTCATCAAATTATTATTATTATTGTTGTTGTTGTTGTTGTTGTTGTTGTTGTATCACTTGTCTTCCCGTTATTCATTGATTTGCTCAAGTGGGCACCAATAACATCTCCATACATCCTGTCACATGCTAGTGTATCCCGAGGGGCATCTGCTCGCTTCAGGAACACGAAGAGTCTCAGACCATTCCTTAAGGTCATGGGAAGGAGGTCTATAATTGTTACTGGTTTTTGGCATATCATATATGACACAGGTAGCTTGCCAGGCTCTGCCATGCAGGTGGTACACTCTCAGTAGCAGGCTCTCATCTCGTGCATTTGGGGAGATGAGCTTTTCTCTTGGGTGGAGTCTGACAAGCTGTGGAGTCGGATGTTGAAAATGGTGGCCCCTCATGGTGTGGGGGTTCCTCTAGCTTCTTGCGAGGCTCTACTGGGATGGCGGGTCAGGGCTAGAAATCGCCGTCCCTCCTGGGCGGCTCATGATCAGCTGAGCACAGGGAGAGCCGTGGCAGCTCTGCCCCCGTGTGTCTGAGCAAAAGCTATTATTTATTAATAAAAATTACTTGTATTTATTATTATTTGGCTTTTTGGGTCACACCCAGCAATGCTCAGAGGTTATTCATGGCTCTACACTCAGGAATTACTCCTGGGATGCTGGGGAATCAAACTCTGGTCAGCTGCATACAAAGGAAACGCCCTACCCGCTGGACTGTCGTTCCAGCCCACTATTTTTCTCCTTGGCTTTTCCGAGTCCTTCGCCATTCCGTTGAGACTCTCTTATTTGTTGATTTTGGGGGTCGTGGGACACCCAGTGTGCTAATAACCTCCAACCAGTTAGTGCTCTGGGAACCAATCCCAGTGCCTCCAGCTGCAAAGCACCTCCAGTCCTTCCAGCTACTTTCCTGCAGGAACCTGTTTATAGTTTTATTAATTTGGGGGAACTTAAGGCCACACCTGGAGATACGCGGGCTTACTCCTGGCCCTGACTCAGGGATCACTCTTGGCGGGGGCTCAGGGCATGCGCCCTATTGGGCGTTCGTTGGTTGTTTCTAGTCTTGGGCGTGCTATCGTTCTAAGAGCCCCAGCAAACGTCCCCGCCTGCAAGCACCGGTCTACACAGCCAGCAGGTGGAGATGCTGCGCGCTGCGGGGGACATCCCGGGGCGCGCCGCCGTCCCTGGGACCACCAGCCCAGGTCCTTGGAGTAAGATCAAGGGAGTCGAGATCCGATTTGACTCAGCGCCAGGAACGTGCCACAGATGCTGGTCTTCTCCCTTTTTAAGGAAAGGCGGATGCAGTCACTGTCCCTTTAGCCCCGTCCTCGGAGGTTGCAGCCGCTCGGAGGTTGCGCAAAGATTCAGGTTCTGGCCTCTCCGGGTGGGGACCGACCGCCGGGGCCCATCACCTCAATAGCTAGGTGGGGAGTTTCAGCAAGGTCGGTCATTAGCAAGCCCCGCTGAGTCGTGACCACCGAAAGTGCAGAGGCGGGGGAGCACGCCCTCGGGGGTCTGTGGGTGGCCGACTCAGGACCCGAGACAGTCAACTGCAAAGGCGGCTGGGTGGAGGAGGTTTGCTTCGCTGAAGGAAGTAGGGCTGCGAGGGCAGAGATCCCGCGCGCGAAGTTCCCCCTCTGCCTCTAAGGGAGCGATACAGAGGGTCGCGACCCCTGTTGGTCCCCGGGGATCCCTTGCTGATGGCCCTTGACGAGTAAGGCGGGACAACGTCAGACCCCAAAGGAGGGACTTGATAGATTGGCAAACTAATGAGGGTAGTTAGGCAATGTGGGTTGGAGGTTTCTGAGAGCTTCGTTTTCTAGACCTCCACTGGTTTTGTTCTGTTTCTCCGTATGGAGAGAAGTATAACAGTTCTAGTAAATCAGTGTCTGGTATTACAGCGCTAAGAAGGAATTCTCAGACCACGGGCACCTTCTCCCGCAGGTATGGAAGATCTATTTCCCTAGCCAGGAACATATTTCTATGTTGTTCTAATCTATGAAGCTACATCGATTAGGAGACTGTGGCCAATGCACATCTTGTAAGGGGAAGGGCGAAGCTTCAACGAGACTGCGGTGCTTGAGATTCACCTTCATAAGAGCGCCTGCACAGCAGAGCCTGGCAAGCTACCCGTGTGGTATCTGATATGCCAAAAACAGTAACAATAATAGACCTCGGGGGCCCGAGGGATAGCCCAACAGGTAGGGCGTTTGCCTTGCACACGGCCAGCCCATGCTGGCCGGGTTCGATCCCGGCATTCCATATGGTCCCCCGAGCACCACCAGGAGTAATTTCTGAGTGCAGAGCCAGGAGAAACCCCTGAGCATTGCCGGGTGTGACCCAAAAATAAAAAAAAAAGACCTCATTCCCATGACCTGAAAGAATGGTTTGAGGCTCTTTATGTTCCTGGAGCAAGCAAAGGCCCTTGGGCTATGCTAGTACACAACAGGGACAAATGGAGATGTTACTGGCGCCTGCTCTAGCAAATCGATGAGCAATGGGAAGACAAGTGATACAAAAAGTATGTCTATGAAGTCCAGTGGGGCGTCTATGAACTCAAAGCGGGTTCCAGGCTTTGATCCGCCCCTGTCAGGTTTGTTTGCCTGGTTTTGGGTTTGGGGCCACACCTGACAGTGCTCATGGCTTACTCCTGGCTCTATGCCCAGAGCTTACTCCTGATGGGGAATGGGGGACCATGCGGGATGCCAGAATTCAAATCCTGGTCAGGTGTGTGCCAGGCAAGCACCCCTACCTGCTGTACTATCTCTCCGCATCAGTCTTGTCAGGTTTTTACCTTTGGTAGGGAACACTTTCTTGGGAAACATCCTTTGAGTCTATAACTAAAATTAAGCCATCCACAATGGTTTGATAGTGATGCCAATTTATCTTTTTTTGTTTGTTTGTTTTTCAGTCACAACAGGTGGTGTTCAGGACTTACTCCTGGTGACCTGGAGGGGTGGGGGGCATATTGGGTGCTGGGAATCGAGTCTAGGTTGGCAGAGTGCAGGGCAAACAATGCCCTGCCCACTAGACTATCCCTCCAGTTCCAACAATTTATCTTTGCTTTAAGGGTAATCTGAATTTTTGTTAACTCCATTTTTCAGGTGTTTTCGGTTAGCTATTTTAAGATGTAATGAGATTCCTAGAATGGATAAGGACTTGTTTCTGACAGTTAATTATAACCTTTTTGAATTTTCAAGACTGTGAGGTCTGTGTAATTCTGAGATTATTTAGTGAGGTTAACACTGTTCAACAATGCACATCTAATGCATTTCTGTGAGATTCTAGGTGTTTGTCGTTTGCCTTTTATTTGACCTTTTATTTTTTGTAATAAGTAATGGTTGGGGCAAAAGAGTTAACTCAACATTAACTAACCTAAGCTCATGGTTTGCAAGCAGGACTACTGACAGGAGCCAACCCTGAAAGCTGGGTGCACCCAGAAAACCTGGAGAGAAAAAGAAAGTTGGTGACAAATAGGACTTCCTGGGGCCAGAGAGAATCATACGGCATGTGGGGCACTTGCCTTTCATGCCACTGACCAGGGTTCAATCACTGGCAACACATATGGTCCCTAGAACACTGCTAGAAGTGACCTCAATGCAAAGTTGAGGTAAGCCCTGAGTACCACTCATATGCATATGTATATGAGAACCACTCATATGCATATGGATATGCATTCTGAATCACACAGCATACGATCCAGAAAATCAAAAGTGATCTTCTAGTAATCACTTGATCACTTGACATTCCGGTATTCATTGATTTGCTCAAGCGGGTGCCAGTAACATTTCCATTCGATCCTATCACGTGCCAGTGTAGCCCAATGGCATCTGCTTGCTTCAGGAATATGAAGAGCCTCAAACCATTCGATCAGGGCCTTGATGAAGAAGTCTGACCATTTGTAGGTGGGTGGCCACGTGATCTTTTGACATCCCGTGGGATCCAGTCGGTAATGGCTCTAGTCCAGCAGTCCAAATTGCATTACATGTCCAGCCCATCTGATTTTTTGATGCCTTGGCAAATGAGACAGTGTCCCTGACTCTGGAACAGCGATGGAGGTCGGAACTCTGGATTCCTTCTCTCACTTGAGTGAGGCGTGATATTCCAAGCATAGCTCTTTCGATTCCTCTTTGGGAGACCAGAATAGCGTTCTCATCCTGCTTTCGTAGGGCCCAGGTCTCTGAGGCGTATGTTAATGCAGGGAGAACGGTGGAGTTGAAGAGATGCCGGAGCTGGAGGTTCTTTGTGCTTTTAGCTATTTCTTCTATGCTCTGAAGGCATTCCATGCCACTCTCTTCCTCCTGCGCAGCTCAGGTTTTGGGGTCGTCCATCATATTGACTTCTCGAGCTAGGTATACATTACTGCTGCATTCAGAGATTTTTTGTTCCATTGAGAGTGAACAGGGCCTCAGGAACTAGTTCATTTTTCATGAACATAGTTTTCTTCAGATTCAGCTGTAGACCTACCTTTCCACATTCTCGGTCAAAGTCAGCCAGCATTTGTGCCGCTTGGCTAATGTTTGGTGTTATTAGAACAATGTTATCAGCGAAGCGGAGGTGGTGTATTGCCGACCATCTATCTTCACTCCCATTCATTCCCATTCTAATTGTCGCATGATGTTCTCGAGGGTGGCGCTGAAGAGTTTTGGTGAAATGGTATCACCCTGCTGAACCCCTCTTTTGACATCAATGATCACTTCCTTGTAGAATGATCCTGGTGGCGAATCCGTAATACAGTTCATGAAGGATCTTGATGTATTGGGTTTGAACACCCTGTTTGGCTTGGGCTTCAATGACCGCTTGGGCCTCAACAGAATCAAAGGCTTTCTGTAAATCAATGAATGTGAGACAGAGTGACATTTTGAACTCCCTCACTGTATCACTGTCTTCCCGTTCATCATCGATTTGCTCGAGCGGGCCCCAGTAACATCTCCATATGTCCTGTCTCATGCTAGTAGAGCCCAAGGCATCTGCTTGCTCCAGGAACATAAAGAGCCTCAATCCATTCAGGAATGAGGTCTATAATTGTTACTGGTATTTGGCATATATATCAAATACAACACGGGTAGCTTGCCAGGCTCTGCCGTGCAGGTAGCATACTATTGTAGGCATCTCTAAGTCCAGCATTTATTGATGAACCGCTCGGCCACTTGCAACGGCGCTGGTCTCCCTACAAACTTCAATGAGCTTGGTTACCGTGTGGATATGGTCGATTGTGCTGAATCCTTTTCGGGAGCCAGCTTGCTCGCATGGTTGTCCTTCATCTAGTGTTCTGCCAATCCTGTTCAGGATGACTTGAGTGAACAGCATGTAGATGATGGACAATAGGCAGATGGGGCAATAGTTGCCAATGTTGTGAATGTCTCCCTTCTTGAACAGTAGAACTGTCCTGCTGGTTTTCCATTGGAAGGGCACCTTGCATTCAGACAGGTAGTGTGTGAAGAGCCGAGCCAGTGTATTGATGAGTACCAATGGCAGATTCTTAAGGTGTTCGGGTCTGACTTTTTCTGGGTCTGGTGCTGTTCTTTTTCTTTACCGACAAAGCGGCATGTCGGATTTCAGAAGGGAGAACGTTTTGAATGACATATCCATCCTGCGGAATTTGGTACAATGGAATTTCATCATGTCCACCAAGACCATTCATGGGAACTCACAGTTCCAGGAGGAGGAATGGAAACATTGTACCTGGGACTCTCCTGGTGGACAGACCCACAATGAAATTGACCACATCATCTTCAATCGACAGTTTTGCCTGACTGAAGTCACTGTCGTCCCAAAATTCCAAACAGGATCGGACCACTGTCTCCTTCGGGTGCAAAATTTTACTTCACGCAATGGAGGAAAAAGGCTGCAAAGTTTAAGAAGAGAACTCCCCAGAACGACCACCAACTGGAAACTCTTTGGCACCATTGCAGCAACATGGGAAGATACCATCATTGGCGACATCGCTGAAGAATACAACCATCTGGTTCCAGCACCTCCATGATTGTGCGTAGAATGCCGAGAGAAAGACACAAAAGGATGCCTGTCTTCAAAAACTCTAGAGCTCATTCGCCAATGTGGCAAGACGTGAACCTCAGGCGACCAAATGTTAACGTCCAAGCTTGCAAAGCAGTGCAGAGAAGTGATAAACGAAGACTCAAAGAGAGAAGAGCAGAAATAATGGAAGATGCCCAGAAGCCGGGAAAAGCACTCGCAATGCCTGCCTGTCCTTTGCCAACTATAAGACCAAGATGACTGCCCTCCGATGTCCTGATGGATCTATCACATATTCCAGAAAGGCAATGGAGTTTATCCATGACTTCTACTCAGATCTTGTTGATAGCCACGTCCACCCGCCCACATACCAAATTCCAGCAGGATCTTCTAGTGATATAAAACAAGTCACATTACATGAAAGCCCAAATTCTAATTCTTTTTTTTGGTATATTGCGTATGTAGCATATTGTAATATAGAGTATTTCTTTTTCTCTGTGTATCAAGAATACATGTAAGTATATAACTTAAAATTATGGCTAAGGATGGGGGGTTTGGGGGCCACACCTGGAGGTGCTCAGATGCTCGGAGGACTACCCCCCAATTCTGTGCTTGGCATTTCCAGAAGGGCCCCCTTGTGGGACCAGGGATATAACCAGGGTCATCCCCATGCAAAGCAGGTGCCTGAATCCCTGTACAATCTCATTGACACATAATTTAATATTTAAAGCTTAGTTTTAAAAAATAAGCTATCAGTAAGCTACAACAATTTGCTATTTTAATTTTATGGTGTGGAATGGTCATCCCAACTTTAAAAAATGGTCACTTCTCATCATATACTACATCTCTCTGCAATGCATACACTGTAATAGTCAGCCATCTACCCTAAATGATATCTCAATTTTTTTTTTTTTTTTTTGGGTCACACCTGGCAATGCTCATGGGTTTCTCCTGGCTCTGCACTCAGTAATTACTCCTGGCGGTGCTCGGGGGACCATATGGGATCCGCGGGATCGAACCCGGGCCGGCACAGGCCGGCCGCGTGCAAGGCAAACGCCCTACCCGCTGGGCTATCACTCTGGCCCGATATCTCAAATTAATCATTCTTTATTTCCTCTTCTAGTTTTGAAACCTTTAGAGAAAAGAACATTAAAAATCACCATGGTAATTTTTCATGAACATTTATTTTATATTAAAACATTTGAGAAGGTAAATACAAAAAATATAGCATTTTCCATTCAAAAATTATATATATATATATAGTTAACTTGTGACATTTAATAAGGTCAATTAAAACTATGCTAAGTAAGCAGTACATTTTATTATTTTTTTTTTAAGTAAGAAGGCATAATGCATTTAAAATGTATTTTTCGAGGTCCAGGAAGACTGGCCCATGGTCAAGGTGAGATGATGGTATTCAGATCTTTGAGAGGAGTCCTGGTGTCAGGCTCTCAGCGCAGGTCAAGGTGAGATGATGGTATTGAGACCTCTGAGAGAGGCACTGTCAAGCTGACAGCACAGGTCAAGGTAAGATCATGACCAGGGTGTAAGTGTGGCTCACAGTAACTTTTTTAAGTGGTGAGAAAGTTACTGTCAAGGTGATAATCAGGATGGGAGATAGTTTTAGGCGCATGATAAAAATGAGAGGAAAAGGGGTCGGAGTGATAGCACAGCGGATAAGGTGTTTGCCTGGCCCACGGCTGATCCGAGTTCGACCCCTAGCATCCATATGGTCCCCAAGCACCACCAGGAGTAATTCCAAGGTGCAGAGCCAGGAATAACCCCTGAAGATCACTGGGTGTGACCCAAAAAAGCAGGAAAAAATGAGAGATAAAGAGAGAGAACCACAGAGCCAAGAAAAAGCCTAGAGCACCACTGGGCATGCCCATCACCTCCCTGCCAAAAACATAGGATCAGGTAACTATACAGCAAAACCATGAACACCAACACACCTTTTTTTTATTGTAAACATGTTACCCCAGCTACAATGAAAAATATTAGTATATAAAAAAAAACAGAATCAAAGCTCATGATTTTCATATGGGAGGTCCAGGTTTGACCTGGATCCCACAGTCTCCCTGATCATGGCCAGGAACAACCCTTGAGGAGTAGCCCCTGACATAACTAGGTTTGTCCTCCCTCAACCCCAAAAGGAGGATCGGATTCGGGTTAGGGGCAGTGATGGTTAATATATGGGAGGCTAGTAGTAGTGTCACGGTCAGTACTGGAGGCTAGGGGCAGTGCCCACGGTTAGCATATGGGTCAAGCTCAGTGTCAGGGAAAAAGTGAGACATAGTTACTGTCAATGTGAGTCTGAGTCTGTATGAGCTGAGTCATAGTGTCTGGAAATGATTAAGGACTCAGTCATGACCCATGTCAGAGTGAAAATGAGATCAGGTCCATCAGGCCAAGACTCTGGTTTAGGGGCCAGAGCAACAGATAATGCAGCTGATAGGGTGTTTGCCTTGCACAAGGCCAACCTGGGTTCGATCCCTGGCATCCAAAACCCCCGAGCACTCAGAACAATTCCTGAGTGCAGAGCTAGGAGTAACCCCTGAGCATTGCTGAATGTGATCCAAAAAAGAAAAAAAAAACTGGTTTAATATGAAACTCAAATTCAGGGTCAAAATGTCAAGCTCAAGGATAGGGTGAAGAATAGACTGTTTAGATTGCTAAGGATGATTCGCCTTCACACTGCGTCAGGTCAAGGTCAGACTGGTCACAGGGTGAGTGTGGGGGACTGTTCCCTTCGGAGTGGTTAAAATTCTATTCTAGAGAGGGCATCTGAAATATACTCAGTAATTAATTTTGTGTTCTTTGTTATACATAGTCTGCTGATATATGGTAGAGAAATATTTTCTTAGAAGAAGGTTAATAAGGTTTGTTCAATCTCCCAGTGGAACCATCAGGCCATTGAGCCCTTTGTATAAGAAATTACTGATATGTTGTTACAGATTAGACTTTGTGGCTACACATTTTGTTATTGGGCCAGGCTAGAAAGTTAGAATCATCCCTATCTCTTCACTTTCCTCACAATTGCGACAGTAAAAATGGACTTGAACTGTATATAACTCTTGTTGCCTCCCGCACGGCAGAGCCTGGCAAGCTACCTGTGTCGTATTTGATATGCCAAAACCCAGTAACAATTATAGACCTCATTCCCATGACCTGATGGAATGGTTTGAGACTCTTTATGTTCCTGGAGCAAGCAGATGCCCTTGGGCTACACTAGCATGTGACAGGACGTATGGAGATGTTACTGGTGCCCGCTCGAGCAAATCGATGATGAACAGGAAGACAGTGACAGTGACAGAGAGGGCATAATTTATCCACCCAGACAACTGATGCCTGCTTCATGACTCTCCTCTCCCCACTGACGCATCCTCTACTGCTCCGTGGAGAAATGTGCCTGAACCATGACTCTGGGAACTCTGTAGAATAGCAGAAATAAACGTTGGTATGTGGCTGCTGCCCTCAGTCTCTTCCTGTCAGCCCTTTGGATGGATGTCCCGGAATGGTGCCCCCACCTCCTAAAGAGACAACTGAACTATTTGCATTAGGATTGGAGAATGCTCGCTGGAGGTTTCCTTAGTCTTGCACCGACAACTACTCTACCTCCACTCCTTTTCTCCGGGTGAATTAAGTGCTGGGCAGGGCACATACAGCCCCAACCATCTGCCCTTATACCTGTGTTCTCTTTCAAATCTTTGCTGCCTGTTCTGTAAAATAAAAGGATGTGGATGAATTTTTTTTAAAGCATGGACCCATTTAATGGTGGTCAGGAGCTCCAGGGCCACTCCCAGTGGTGTATGCATGCTGGAGGGCCTTGAGACTCTGGGAAGGCAAAAGGTGGGCATGCATGTAGTATTGAACACACAACCTCACACATGTTAAGCGTGTGCTCTACTGCTTGAGTCCTCTCCCCAGCCCATATTTAAAACTCTAAGGCAACCGTCCAGGCACTCACACCTTTCAACATTTCAGTCCTGCGGCTCTCCTAAAGACTCTGCCACAGAATGGCTCTCAGCTTTTAAAGTTCACGTCCCAAATGGCCAAAATGGCAGGGTAATGGTCTCACCTCACAATTCAGAGCCTATCTTCCGCTCCATGGGGCCTGAGCATTACATCTACAAAGCTTCACAGGTCAAGAAGACACTGCAGAGGTTTAATTTCTGCCACTTGTACTATGAGAGTAAGAGCTCTCTTTGACATTTTTCCAAAAATAAAAATTATGATCTGGAATCTGCTGTTTCAGACCACACTCTAATGCTTCACTCCCTCCAACGAGGCTTCTCAGGCTGTCATGTAACGTCAGGTCGATCCTTCCTCCCTTTTTGGGAATCTCAGTTCTTTGTATCATTGAAAGATATTGATTATCTGCTCCACCACTGACCCTGTTTCTTCTGTTTTGTTCTGGTTGCCTGGTGTCAGTTTTCAGATAAGAAAAGAGAAAGCTGTCCAGACTCTATTTATAAAATGTCCTTGGAGTGCTGACTTTGAGCTGGAACAACTGGCAGGTAGGGAGGGGAGACGCAGGCAGAGTTGAGGCCAGTGAGGACAGGCCAGGGTGAAAGCACGGGCTCATGGTACCTACATTGGTGCGTATGAAGATACACATCTGATCCACTCGGAGTATCCACAGCAAATGGCAGCAAAGAAAAAAAATCCGGGGGTCTCAAGAAAGAGGATGTGCCAGGACCATGCTAGACAGTGCTTTGTGTTTGTTCAGTGAAAAGAAAAGAAATGGAGAGGTGGGGGTGAGGGGAGGAATTCCAAGAGAGCAAATTCTACCAGGAAGCACTGAACTGGAGTCAGGGGACCTTCATTTGAACCCCAACTTTCTGCTTGCTAGAGTCATTCGATTTATTAGAAATCTGAGCTCTGGCAAGTTTCTTGGCCTCTCTGAATTGGGGTTTCCTCTTCCCTCCAGTGGTATCGGATTTCCTTCCCCTCCAACTTCATCAGACTGCTATAAAAATCAAGAAAAATAATGGTCATGAGAGAACTCTGTAAACAGAAAGGACCATCAACAAAAGAGGCTCTTGGCATCATTATCAGACCCACTATTTGTCAGCCACCATGAAAAGCGTTGTGTGCATTAAAGCATTTCACCTCATATCAATCTTACAAGCAGAAGAAACTCTTATTCGTCCTGTACAGATGAAGAAACATACAGAGAAACTGCAATTTGCTGGAGGTTACACACATATTAAATAGTATTCTGGTCTGCTGCAGTTCACCAGTTCTCTTCACCCTCTGCCACTTCTCAGAACCCACTACACAACCAGAGTCATTCAGCAGACTCAGATGAAATTAATCCACCTCCTGATAAAAGATAGTGTACTAGTCACTTCAGGCAACATGATAGAGTAACACTGATTGGATGCTTTATTTTTGTTTTTATTTTCTAGTATTTGGGGCTAACTTGGCTGTGCTCAGGGCTTATTCTTGGTTCCTATGACCAGGGATCACTCCTGGCAGTGCTTGGGGACCATCTGTAGTTAGTTCTGGGGCTAGAAACCAGAACAGTTGCATGCAAGACAAGCACCCTACCTTCTTACTAGGGCTTTGGCCCAGATTGGGTGCTTAAAACAGTACTGAGGGCTGGAAGCTGAAGATCAAGGTAGCTGCAGGGTTGATTTCTGGTGAATGCTGGCTTACAGATGGCCGCTTATTTGCTGGGCCTTCACATGACCCTTTCTTACACACACACACACACACACACACACACACACACACACCACGCCCCCACCCCACACACACTTCTAATGTCTCTTCCTCTTATTACAAGGACTCCAGTGCTGTTAGAGCCCAACTTTATGACCTCATTTAATGTTAATTACCTCCCTACAGGCCCCAACTCCAAATATAGCCTCCTATGGGGGTTAGGGTTTCAACACATAGGTTTGGGCTGAGGAGAATGTAATACAGTATAATGGACAAATAAAAATTGCACCTATCCCTACCCCCTTGGGGATTAAAAAAATCCCTTAGCCAAAAGTAGGCACTGCAGCAACATTTTTGAGCTGTGAGACCTGCCCAGATAAGTGCTCTCCCATAATGCCAAGCAGCTCTGCTGGAGAGGAATGAAGAAGGTTTTGTGCAAAATATTTAAAACATTCCCGCCTCCCTTCTGCTCCAGCAATTTTGAAGAAGGGAAAGGTCTGCCACCCCTGCCCCCCCACCTCCATCACAGACATTCCTATTAATAGTTTCTGCTGCTAGCAGGTCTGGAGTTTTAGAATCACTTTGCAGCATGCTTCTTGTTCCCATGGGGTCAGGGTGGGGGAAGAAGGGAAATAAAGAAAAGAAAGATTTGCAGCGTGCAAAGCTGCAGTTCCTTTCTGCAGAGCCTCAGAAGAAAATAAGTTGTGATTTTTGTCCTGGTAGTTTTCTCTTTTGGTCTGCTGGAACCCTCCTGGTCTGCTCCTAAAAAACTCAAGGAAAGCATTTCCTGTGGGCTTCCTTCTCTGGTCCTACATCGCAGAGATGCTGATGAGCCTGGGCTCAAGGGAGAAAGGCCAGAAAGGTTTGATGCCGGGATGCGCAATTCATCTCTCTACTCCTAGCTGCCCATGATGAATTACTGGCATCAATCTAGCCAACGTACCAGGCTTCAGGACTTGTGGACCATATGCTCCTGTCACTGCTTTGTGCAAATACTCTCAAAATGCAACGATCTGACACATTTCATGGGTATTCATCAAAATTCTCTTGTCTCCCAACACGTACATTAATAAAAATAATACCAAGTACTACCAGACTGCAGCCATGCACACATTCTAAAGTGTAGGTTTAGTCTGCAGAGTTAATGAAGTCTATTTATAATCATAAAAAGAAAAAAGTCCAGCCATCAGATGTTCTTCTAGAAGACAGAATAAAGTTTGCATGGAAATGTGGTTGAACTTGATTTATCCCCAATAAAACCCCTTGGTGTTCAGCATCTGGGGAAAGGTTACACTGAAACCCTACATGTGTGACCATGAAATAAGTCACATATACTCTCAGTGCTCATTTTGTATTTCCTAGGCAAGAAAATAACATAATTAAAATGTTTCTGTTAATAATACTTCCTCCCTGGAAACCATAGTCAGCAATAGAAGTTCTAAGTTTTTTTTTTTTTTTTTTGCCTTTTTGTGCCACACCCGAGATGCTCAGGGGTTACTCCTGACTCTGCACTCAGGAATTACTCCTGGCGGTGCATGGGGGACCATATGGGATGCCGGGATCGAACCGGGGTCAGCCGCATTCAAAGCAAACGCCCTCCCCACTGGACTATTGCTCCGACCCCAAGTTCTAAGTTTTTAAAGATCACAAAACTAATGGCTGTATTTCAAGTTAACAAATATTAAATTAGTAACAAGAATGAAGGAATCAGGAATATAGTTCAAAAGGGCTGGGCCCATGCATTGACTCTGGGAACCCTGTGTTTCATCCCTGGCACTGTCCCCAAATGCCCCTGGGAGAGATTCCTGAGGATGAGGCAGGACCAAGCCTCAAACTCTGCCAGGTGTGGCACCAAAAACAAAGTCTGGAGGGGTACCGTAATTGGCATATATTAGTGTATGAGTGGAGTAAGTTTATATCGATTTTCAACACTTTGAGTTTGCTAAATTTTATCAGGAATCAAGGGGCTAGAGAGATAGTACAGCAGGTAGGGCATCTGCCTTGCACGTGGCCAACCTGGGTGTGATCCACAGCATCCCGTATGGTCTCCCCGAGCACCACAGCAGTGATTCCTGAGTGCAGACACAGGAGTAATCAACCCCTGGGCACTGCCGGGTGTGCACCCCCCTGACCCTCAAAAGGGATCAATTTAAGTTTCTTTACTTTTGTTTTTACCATTTCAAATTGGAACAAGTAAAAAATAATGGAAAAAATATAACAAATGCATGCATGCTTTCCAGCCAAAATGAACATATGTGAACAATAGGTTAACTATTCTAATATTTTCTTTAAGATACATGACAGCCAGGAGTGATCCCTGAGCATAAAGCTTGAGCACCACTGGGTTTGGCCCCAAAACCAAATAAATAAGTAAAATGAACTACATGACAAAAATTAGATGCAGTTGAAATCTTCTATTTCTTGCAAGCCATTATCCTGACTCCTTTCCCCATGGAGTGTATCCTTTAGTCACAAATATACATAGTCATCCACTCCATAAAATGCTGCCTGTATGTCTTTAAACAATTTCTGTATTATTCTTCACTTTTTATTTTTCAATTCAGCATCACATCTTCTTGTAAGGTCATTTGCCATCCTGTTCATGATGGCACTTTAAAAATAGGGATTTGGGAGCTGGAAGACAGTACTGAGGGTAGGGTATGTTCCTTGACTGCAGCTAACGTGGTTGAGCCCCAGCACTCCCTGTGATCCCCTGAGCCCTGCCAACAGTGATCCCTGAGCCAGGAGTAAGTCCTGATCCAGGAAAAAGTCCTGAGCCAGCAGCTGGGTGTTTTCTAAAAAACAAAACAAAATTAAAATAAGGTTTTTTGGGGGAGCTCTGGAGTGATAGCCCAGCGGGTAGGGCATTTGCCTTGCACGCAGCTGGCCCATGCAGACCTGGGTTCGATCCCCGGCATTCCACATGGTCCCCCGAGCACCGCCAGGAGTAATTCCTGAGTGCAGAGCCAGGAGTAAACTCTGAGCATTGCCGGGTGTGACCCAAAAAAGCAAAAAAATAAAATAAAATAAAATAAAATAAGGTTATTTTTGAAAAAAATCTAAATATGTATATATATACATATATATTTTGGGGGCAAACCTAGCAATGCAGAGAAATTAATCCTGCTTTGGGCTCAGGGATCACTGCTGACGGGCTCGATGTGGTGCCGGGATTGAACCCTTGCCACCTGTGTGCAGGCCAGTACCCCATCCATTGTACTATCATCTCTCTGACCCTAAACCATTTATATTTTTTAACCAAAAGTTTATTTCTTATCTTATGTAAATTGTGAGATGCCTACTAGTCCCACATTAGAACTATGGAGAATGCTGTCCCCTTGACATCTGTTTGGAACTTCATAGGAGCAAGACATGGCCTCGGTTGATCTGTGAGGGGAATTCCGGAAACCAGAGTGAGGAACAGGAGGGCAGCACGAATGTGCATTCTTGAACACTGGGTGGGGAAAAGGGCTGGGCTCCACAGGAACCTCCTTAGTAGCAGGTGGAGGGTTAGGCCACATATGGGGTGCTCACAGGATCATTTGTGGGGCTGGGGATGGCAGCATGCAAACAAGTGCTTTTTCTCCTATACAAATCTTCAGCTCACCAGAACCTCTTTTAAAGTGGCGGAATGAATGCCAAGAGCAGAGTGTCTAATGCAGTGTTTTCCAAGTGAGCTTTATTGGACTTCTTAATTAAATCACACAGTCACAAAGGTGTTCATGATTGGGTTTCAGTCACACAGTGTTCCAACACCTTCTCCAGCGCACATTTCCCACTACCATTGTCTCCAGGTTACTTCCTTCCCAGGTCCTCGCCTGCCTCTAAGGCACGCATTTTTCCTTCCTCTGTCTTTTTCTATCTCTCTGTCTCTGTCTCTCTGTCTCTTTGTCTCTCTCTCTCTCTCTCATCTCTCTGTCTCTGTCTCTTTGTCTCTCTGTCTCTGTCTTTGTCTCTCTTTTTCTCATTCTCTCTCTTCCCTCCTGGACCTTATGGCATGCAATACAGACACTGAAAGGTTATTAGTAAATTCCTTTGCCTACTTTAAACACTCATGCCTGTCCACAATGATCATTCACAACTATTACTGTCACTCTGGTCCCTTCAAGTGCTTTCTTTTCTTCAGTTACAGAAGTAGACTGAAAGGTTGGAGGAGGATGAGTAATTTTTTTTTCTTTAAAGGGGTGGCAAGTTGATAAGAATGGGAACTTCAGTCAAGAAAAGGAGTCTGGAATATTACATTGCAAACTTCCCTGTAGTTGAAAGGGCCCCATGCTTTTGGGCTGTGCCTCCACTGTACCGAGGTAATTTTAGGAAAGGCTCAGGGCCAGAGAGTGGGTAGGGAATTTGCACTGTAAGTGACTGAACTGGCTTCTAGCCCCAATACCACATATAGTCCCCTGATCCCAGCAGGAGTGATCTCTGGGTAAATTCTGAACACATATAGTCCCCTGATCCCAGCAGGAGTGATCCCTGGGTAAATTCTGAACATAGCTGGGTATGGCCCAAAAACTAAAATAAAAAGAAATAATAAATAAGTAAATTAACAACCATGAAAATAAATGAGCCAGAACTATCTAGAAAATTCCAGGTGAGCAGCCAGAGCGATAGTACAGTGGGTAGGGTATTTGCCGCCAACCCGGGTTCAATCCCCAGCATCCCATATGGTTCCTGAGCACTGCCAGGAGTAGATCCTGAGTGCAGAGTCATGAGTAACCCCTGAGCATTGCTGGGTGTCACCCTAAAAATAAAAAAAATAAAGAAAATTCCAGGTGAGTTCATAGATGATGATCCCACTACATGCCTGCCTAAAAGCGCCCAACGTGCTATGACACTTCTGTGCTCCATCCAGGTGACCCACAGCTCATAGGGATTAGAGGGTGGGGACCTGGTGGACCCACCTGAAGTGCTTTAGTGCTGTGTAGGACAGAGGGTAACAGTGGGTATTATGTGGGAGAAAAGGAAGACGCAGAGCATGAGAGAATGAAACTATGTGAGTTGCTGCTGAACAACAATGTGTGCAATTCTTCGAGGACCCTGTAGATGGAGCAAGGCAACGTATTCCAGCGATCTTTGGACTGATCTCTTTGTTTTCTGAGCCACACCTAGCGGTGCTCAGGTATTCCTCCTAGCTCTGCACACAGGGATCACTACTGGTGATACTAGGGATGCCATATAGAATGCCAAATCAAGCCTGAGTTCACCATGTGCAAGTCAAGCATTGTACTTGCGGTACTATCACTATCACTCCAGGCCCTGGCCAGATTTCGTGTGTGTGCGCACATGTGCATGCGTGTGTACAGTATTCTTGTTATATTTTCTCGTAACTAAGATTGCTCACACCCAAAACACAACCTACTTTATTCTGTCCAGCCCTGTCAGCTCTGCCCAAATGCTGCAGGTTGGAGATCACGTGTGCTGGCATTCACAGTAGTCCCCAGGCCACCTGCCCTTCTCAGTGAGCCTGTGAGTGCTCCTTGCACTCAATCCAGAGAGCCTTTCTTTAGAATGAACCCACCAGGCTTCCAGTGTCAAAGGAAGCAAGAGGATTACAGTAATTATCTGCATGGCTCTGACCAAACCACAATTTTTTTTTCTCCCTAACTGCATTCTTACCTTAATTGCCTTGATAGCAAGAAAGAGATTTTATTCTTGGAATTACAAAAAGTACAGGGTTAGAAAGAGATCTAAGAAGGTCATTTGTCATTGAGATAACAGGCTCAATTATCTGATACAAAAAGAGACCAGACACTTGTTCCTTTTCATGCCTTGTTATGGGAGGTAAGACTCTTAGCATCTTCCATTATCCATTTGGGGAGTTGGGACAGGGGCTCTGTCAGACCTGCCATTGCACGGACCATGTGAGGTGCCAAGTACCAAACCTGGATTAGCTGCACTCAAGCAAAGTACCTTAACCCTTTATTTTCTCTCCACCCCTCACCCCCACATTCCATCTTTTCTTCTTTCACTCTATTGAGTGAAACTCCAAATAACATCTTATTTGATCTTACCAAAAAAAAGAGGAATTCATTATAAAAGGACAGGGGCCAGAGAAATCATTCAGCAAGAAATATGCCTATCTTGCACACAGCTGACCCAGGTTCGATCCCTGGCACCCAAAATGCCCCCTGAGCCCACCAAAAGTGATCCCTAAGTTCAGAGCCTGGTGTAAGCTCTGAGCACAGCCAGGTACCCCCCACCCCACCCCCGCAAAAAAAAGCAGACAGTATTATCTCTATCTATAACAATACCATTTCTTTTATTGATTAAACAAAATCAATGGTTTAGATTTTGAAATGCTGAATCAGGTAAACACCACACTCTAAATTCCAACTTCCTGGTTTGAGCTGGCACGTTTTTCTTCAATAAGCTAAAATTTCAGGTAATCTCCTGTAACTGCAAAGAGGTTTCAAAAGAAGACTGATTTGATATTTTAAATTTAATCAATAAGGTTCAAATGTATTTGTGATTTACTAGGCTCCAAGGCATCCCCTGCATTTCTATGAGAGCCGCATATTATAGGGAACAAGGACCGTGGCTGGTAAAGAATGCCACCTTCCTCAGACTCCCGGTGGCCCTTCCACCCCCCCCCAAACCCCCCACCCACAGCAAAGGTGTTCATCACTCTTATTTCTTGTACTTATATAACAGCTCAACACTTTTCTCAGGTTCAATGGAAGCTGCCAGAATATTTGCTCCGACTTTTTTCTTAAAGAACTCTGTACTATATAAAAGCAATTACTTGGAGAGAGAACTTACCTTTAACTACAAAGTAAGCATGTAATAAAACAGTCCCTTTGCAACTTGAGAGGGTACCTCTTTTAAGGTTAAAAAACTATCCAGGGGTAGTACTTCAAATCTGTTTATCTAAACATCACATTAAAGCAAAAAGGATCAAGGGTACTATGGTTTCCTGATTGTTAAAAAGGAAAAATTGTAGATTATTATTATATATGTATTTTTACTCTAGTGATTGACATTTTGCTGAGCATTTTTCTACAGACAAACTATACTGTGGGATTTCCCGGACTCATCTTTTTTCCTCCAAATAGCCTTCGGAGCCATATTTACATCTTTGAAGTAGACAGGGAAACTGGAGCAGTTTAGTCACTTGATCCAAGAGTGGAAGACTTGAGTTGGGATTCGAACCAGGATACATGATTTAAACACCACGTTGGCACACAGCCTTTATGCTCAGTCCATTCATCATGTTTCGTTTAACGGATAAGCCCATAGGCAACACTTTTCCCTTCCCGGATTAGCTCAAGTCTGAGGCTAAGTAGACCAGACTGTACTGTATCTTTAAAACTTTAAGTGGCGTTCTCTGCCAAGCAATAGTTGGTGACTTTTCACAATACATTTTCATTAGCTTGACAACATCATCTTGTTTAGGCCTTCATTTAGAAATAATGATGAATATTAATAAGTGCTCAAGGCATAGTGTCTTTTCTTATGAGAGTCTTGTCACATGAGTGAGTGAGCTCTAGAAAGTTTGATTCGAAATGGAAATACAGATTTAAGTGTTAAGTGAAGAGCTGTGGTTGCTGTCAACTTAGGAGTAAATTCCAAATTCCTGCTTATCTCTGTGGAGTTTATGGACAACCTGGATTTTAAAATTTATAAGTAGAAATCACTCCTGGTTGTGTTCAGGGATCCCTCCAGGCAGTGACCTGGAATGGTGTCTGGATGACCACAGATAGTGCCAGAATCAAACCAACATCAGCAGGCACGGAGCAAGTGCCTTAACTCCTATACTATTGCTCCTTAATATTTTAAGGGAGGCACCTTCCAAGGAATGCCAACGATTGCCAGCAAATGCCAGAAGCAAAGAAAGAAGTCTGGACACATTCTCCCTCGCAGCATGAGAAGGAACCAACGGGCTGGAGAGATAAAGTTAAGGCACTTGCTTTGCATGCTGTTGACCCCAGTCCAATTCCTGACAGCGTCAGGAGTGAGCTTGAAGTCAGGAGTAAGCTCTGAGCACTGCTGAGTGAGGCCCTTAACCCTCCCCCCACACACACACGAAAACTAGATAATCAAGCTCACACATTCATCTCAGACATCTCAGACAAGCTCACACATTCATCTCAGACATCTAGTCTCCAAAACAGAGAAAGCAAGTTTGTTTCAGGCGCAGGCCACCCACAGCTCCTGGTGGAAGCAGCAGGACACAGGGAGATGGTGGAGGTGGTACAGCTAATCAGTCTCCTGATTCATGCGCCTACATCCGTCAGTTGTGGAACCAATTTCCTTAGCGTAACTGGACTGCATTTCCAGCACTGGTCATGTAAGTGTCTTCACAACACCACGTTCACCTACAGAGACTAGGGATGAGAGGGACAGGCTGCTGGAGCCCAGAACAGGCAGAAATGACAACTCCCCTGCAGAAAGAGGCAGCAGCTACTTATACACTTGCCCTGGGAGGAACAGAGATGTGTTTCCTGTGGTTCCCTGCTGTGTCCCCAGGCCTGGCAAACAGCAGCTGCTCTCTAAGCATCTGATGAAACATGAAATTAAGACCTCTGAGTCCTTTGCTGCCATCAATATAACATCACTTGATCACGTGACATCCCGTTATTCATCGATTTGCTCAAGCGGGCGCCAGTAACACATCCACTTGACCCTATCACATGCCAGTGTAGTCCAATGGCATCTGCTTGCTTCAGGAATACGAAGAGCCTCAAACAGTTTGTTCAGGGTCTTGAACCCTGAACCCTGAACAAGACCCATTATAACATATTTCAGAAAAAAAACGAAAATAGGTATTAAGTAAACTGAGCTGTTGCTGGGTGTGGCCTGAGAACCTGGTTAGAGCCTGCACCTGTTATGGGTTCCAGCATCAATGTGACGTCATAAATCCAAATGTGAGCACTCCCCACTGCTCCCACAATGCCACAAGTCATAGTAGGGGCCACTTTTGAGAGAAAGTTTAAAAAAAATTTTTTTCTTTTCATTTGGGCGACACCCAGCAGTGCGCACGCATCACTCCTGGTTCTCAACTCACAGGATGCACAGGATCAAACAGGGTTGGCCACATACAGGGCAAGCGAAGTGCCTTAAGTCTTTGACTACATCTCAACCCAACCAAAGACTGTGCAGTTCAAGCTTAATTTATCATATTGCATTATTGAAATTTTGCAAAGCTAAATATGTCTTCACTCTGGAATGTCAGTACAGCAATGGGGTGCTTGCCTCACCCAAGGTCACCCAGCATTCCATAAGGCCTCATGAACACCACATGGAGTGATTCCTGAGTGCAGTAAGGAGTAACCCCAGAGCTGTTCCGGGCATGGCCCCAAATAATAACAGTAACATCTTAACGGACTGAGCTACATTTGGGGTGGCTCTGCACCCACCATTCCAACATGAAGAATTGTTTTGAATGAAATAATCCTATCTATTAAATGTTTGTTCTGTGTGAGGTTCTGTTTCCTATATTTTTGACTGATGAATAATGACTAACCATAGTATGGATATTAATTTTTAGGCATTCAATGTCATAAACCATACACACCACCAAAGTGCCAACATCCACTACAGTGTCCAGGTCCCTTCTCAGCTGCCCCTTTCACACCTGTTCCCTGCCCTCACCCTCTGTCACTGCACAGATTCTGTTCTGCAGACAGGATCTCAGGGATTGTTTCACTGTCTACTATCAATTCCCTTACTGTGTTCATCCAATAATGATCCTTCTCCTTCTGACTTAGTACCGCCCACTTTTATCCAAGTTGTAGTGAAATGCAATGTTTTGGTTCATATGTTTTTGGGGCTACACTCAACTATGCTCAGGACTTAATCTTGGCTCAGGGTCATGCCTGGAAGGCTCAGGGGGCCAGAAGGAGTGCCAGGGATCAAACCCTGGTCAGCCGTGTGCAAGGTAAGCTTACCCACCTCCTTCTCTGGCCCCTCATTTTTTCTTACGGCTGAGCAGTATTTCATTGTATCCACTCATCTATTGTTGGGCACTTGGTTGTTTCTACATTTTCTACAACTAGAAACGTAGTTTTTTTCTACATCTTGGCTATTGTAAATGCAATAAACATTGGTGTATCTTTTCCGATGAAAGTTGGTGTTCTCGGTGCAGGCACTACGGACCATATGCAGTGCCAGGGATGGAATTCCAGCTGATCACTTGTAAGGAAGTGCCTTTCTTGCTGCATTCTCTCTGGCCCTTCTTTTTTTAATGTTTGAGAAGTCCCCCTACTGTTGTCCACAGAGGCTGAACACGTGACTTTTCTAACAACAATGTTCGGGGACTCATTTCCCCCACCCTCCCACCCCCATCCTCACCAGGACTGTTTGTTTCTGAACTTTCTTTCCCCTTCACACCCAGCAGAGCTCAGGGTGACTTCCGGTGGTGCTCAGGAGACCATGTGTGATGCTAAGGCTTGGAACTAGAGTTACAGCCACATGCAAAGCAAGTGTCTCCTTTTTGGTTTTGTTTATTTATGGAAAGGAGAAAAGCCCATTTTCTGAATCACACCTAGCTGTAAGCTTGTCACCGGAGAGACCTTCCCCATGCCAGGCAGCACAGACCCCATCGAAACGACTCAGAACAAGAAGAGGTCACCCACGTGGGGGTCCAGCAGGTCAGCGGGTAGGTCAGGCAGCAAGTGGGGTGGTGATGACCACGGTGCCGCCTGGACATTCCCTCAGCTGTGGGGGTTGCGAGTGACGACTACAGCCCCTGCTGTGATGCTCACACACAGGGCTCTCTGGAGGCTGCACTCCCCCACCGGAAGCTCACCTGGCTTCTTTGCCACGTAAGTTCTATTGTGTCACACACCTGGTGTCAGTGAGACTGGAAATCACTTAGGACACCAGGACGGCCAGACAGCAGAACTTTCAGCGAGCACCGAGAGCAGAAGCAGCAACAGCAGGAGCCCCACACCTACAAGCCTGGTCCGTCAGCCCCTGAGACGTCAGAAGGTCTCGTTCATCCAAGCCCTCACCATGATTTTTCAGTTGAGTAAAAGCATCACTGTCCATCTCTGCTACCTGTCCCCTGTGTCCCAGTACCTGCATGCAAGTGCATAAAGTTGCGTGGAAGTCAGATGTGATTCACACACAAGTGCTTGTGCATGAAGCAGATTTTGGCATTGTTTCCAGGCGCTTTTGGTACAGATGTGAGGCGAGAGAGATTAATAAGATCCTTGGTTTTATGGAAATGGAATTACTGGGATCCATATGACAAACATAAAACATAGCATGTAAAATGAGACAAGGGTGACAACTCTCAGACACGAGTGGGTGGTTCTTTTAATGGGTGGAGAAAGCATCCTAAAGAGTCACTTTGGCTGGTACCAAAGTGACAATATAAAGTCAAGTGTGGAAAGAGCTAAGAAACCACATTTCTCAGTAAAAATGGACAAGACCGTATAATGGTAATGAATGGCTCTGTTTTAGAGGTAAGGGGAGGTGGGATACACCTGGCTCTGCTCAGGGATCACTCAGGAAGGGCTCAAGAGACATATATGGTGCTGCGGATCAAATTCTGATCAGCCACATGCAAGGCACACACCGTACCCTATCTGCTGCAAGTCCCCAAAAGGTGGTCTTGCCGAGGAAGAGACAGAAACTGTTCAGGTCTCCAGGTGGCACCTTCTAAATTAATATAATTTGAGGCTAACAGTACACCATGTTGTTTCTGAATAGATGTGAATACATACATAGTAAGTTCTTTATAGGTTTTTAGGACTGGACTCTGTATCATACTAAAAATTCAGAACCTCAAAAACCCTTATAAAGGAACAATTTTTTTTTCCAGTTATTAGTGCCTTGTCAGAGAGATTTGTGGATCACAAATTTATGTTTAGGGAATTGCTGAGCCAGATGGATTTTTATGCACTTAAAATCAGCTTCATAGTTGGGAGTTCAGATCCACCAAACTTCCCTTTGTTTTTTTAAATTTTTGGGGGGGTCACATCCGGCAATACTCAGGGGTTTCTCCTGGCTCTGCACTCAGGAATTACTCCTGGCGGTGCTTGGGAGAACATATAGGATGCCGGGGATTAAACCCGGGCGGCACAGGCGGTCGCGTACAAGGCAAATGCCCTACCTGCTGCGCTATTGCTCCGGCCCTCTTTGTTTGTTTTTGAACCATAACTGACACCCACCCTGCAGCAGTCTATCAATTCGGCTCAGGTATGCTGATCCAGAGACTCACAGACATGGGGCAGAGCTACTACCAGTTCTCCCTGTGCCCAGCCGCTCATGAGGCACCCGGGAGGGATGGTGGGTTCTAGCCCTGTCCACCACCCCAGTAGAGCCTACGCAACAAGCCAGATGACCCCCCACTCCCTGAGGGCCTCCATTTTCCACATCCGGACTTCCCTCTCTTCAGAACTCCACCCAGCAGACGAGCTTATCACAGCCCGGCTAAAGTGGCCACGCAGTTCATCAATAAATGCTGTATTTAGAAGTGACTACAAAAGTATGCCACCTGCACGGCAAGCCTGGCAAGCTACCAGTATTGTAATTGATATGCCATATACCAGTAACAATTATATTAGGTCATTCCCATGACCTGATGGAATGGTTTGAGGCTCTTTATGTTCCTGGAGCAAGCAGATGCCCTTGGGCTCTACTAGCATGAGACAGGACATATGGAGATGTTACTGGTGCCTGCTCGAGCAAATCAATGATGAATGGGAAGATAGTGATAGTGATAGTGAACTGACTGTACACAGGGCTCACCTGTGGCAGTGCTCCAAGGACCATATGCAGTGCTGGGGACCAACCCCAGGCTGCATGCAAGGCAAGTTCCTTACTTGCTATAGAATCTCTCTGATCCTCAACTCTACCAAACTTTTAGATCCCATTCAGTTCCTTCTTTTTACTTCAACTATTAAATCTTCAACATCTCTAAATGATATTAGAAACACATCTCTCCTTTGGGAGTAAAAAACAAGGGTTCACGTTTCAGCAGAAAAAATACCAAGTTTAAGAGAAACTTTAGACCAATCACAGATTTGGCTGTAAGTCAAGTCTCCAATACGACTTCCAACGAAGTACTTTTATTTATTTCACATATGTGAGTGTGTATGTTTGTGTGTATATGTTTTGGGGTCACACCTGGCAGTACACTGAGACTATTCCTGACTCTGTGCTCAGGGGTTACTTCTGGCAGTGCTAAAGGGGACCATGTGAGGAAGTAAAGAATAGAAGGAACAGACCCATTCCTGGTTCTAGGGATAGAAGCATGGTTGGCTATATGCTAGATAAGCACCTTACCTCCTATATTACTCCAGTCCTATTTTTATTTTAAAACTAATATTTCTCATTTGTTGGCTCTCAAATGTATAACTTTCTAAATGCACATTTAGGGACAGAGACATAATACAGGGTACAAGTATAATACAGTTTATATTATACATAATATAAATAGATAATACCTAAATAATACAGGTACAGTTGTTTGCTTTGCAATGTGGCTAACTAACCCCGGTTCAATTCCTGGAAGCAGCTATGGTTCATGGAGCCCTGCCAGCAGCCGGGGTCTCTCACGAATTCAGTGCAGTAATAACCCCTAAGAGCCCAGTGTGCCTCCCAACTTCCAATGTAATTCCTTCTAAAGCTCACAGGGGGTAGGGGTGGGGGCAGAGATTAATTTAAACTGGCTCAACATTTGCAAAAGTTTCTATCCTGGACCAGAATTCCAGGACACTAAAATAGATTCATCCAATGCCTATAAAACCATGAGCAGTGGACAACGAAATATTCCATCATCCCAACGGCAGCTGTTTCACTATAATTTAAGAAAATTATCAAGGGAGCAGTGTTCTTCTAGATAGTAGTGCAAAAAAAATTCAGCACACTTAACTTGAATGATTACGCATCTATAACTCATACTGAAGGAACACAGCAATTTTTTTTCTATTATTATTTAGTTCACTGAGAAGTTTAATAAATGAAGTGCATTGGCTTATTAACAGAGGAAGGAGAACTGAAGGTTTTCTCTATCACCAGTGATTCGAGATGCCTGGAATGGTATTTATTAAGCACTTAGAGAAATATGGAGAGTGTGAAGAATTAGTTCCCAGAGAACATTAATGTAGATTTTTATATTTCATGTTTAACAGTCTTTGAAATATTTTTCTTGGTTTTTATAATAACTCTTATAGTTTGTCTTACAGTTAGCTCACTTATAGTTAGCATTTGCTTGCTTAGTCTATGAATAAAAGAAACACATCTTAAATGTGCTTAAGCATAAAAGGAATTTATTAGCTAATACAAGATGGGGATACATTCACATTTAGTTTGATCCAGAGAACAAACTTCACTCTTTCTACCTCTTTCTACCTTTACACCATTATACTCTTTGATTACACTTTTCCTTCCTCTCTGTATATTGGCTTCTTTTTCTTTTCTAACATGTAAGTTAGAATAACTAACATGTTAGTTATATTTATTGTAAATGGGTTCCTACAAGAAGCTAAAGGTTTGCATATATCCTTTTTTTTTTTTTGTTTTATTTTTTATTTTATTTTTTTAATTTTTTTATTATACCACAGTGAAACATACAATTACAAAGGTGATCATAATTGGTTCTTGGTAATACAATATACCAGCACCCATCCCTCCACCAGTGCCCCATTTCCACCACCAATGTACCCCACCCCTCCTGCCCGCCCCATGCTGCTTTAATAGCAGGTACCCCAGTTTCCTCTCTTTCTCTCTCTGTCTCTCTCTCTGTCTCTGCATCTCTCTGCCTCTTCTTTTTACACATTGTGGCTAGCCCTGCAGATAGAGTTTAGAAGTACAGATAGAGTTTATCACTTAAGTCTCTTTGTTTATATTCAATGTTTATATTCAATGGTGAGTCTTAATCTGCCATTACCATTTCCCCACATTTAGTAAAACCCTGGTATCTATTTATGTCGTATTAATGAATGCAGTCATTCTATATCTGTCCTTTTCCTTCTGACTAATTTCACTCAGCATGATAGTCTCCATGTCCCTCCATTTGCAGGTAAATTTCATAATGTCATCTTTTCTGACAGCCGCATAGTATTCCATAGTGTAGATGAACCACAGTTTCTTTAGCCAGTCCTCTGTTCTCGGGCATTTAGGTTGTTTCCAGATTCTAGCTATAGTGAATAGCGCAGAGATGAATAAAGAAGTACAGATAGTGTTTCTGCTATGTGTTTTTCGGTCTCTCGGGTATATTCCCAGGAGTGCTATTGCTGGATCAAATGGGAGCTCAATATCTAGTTTTCGGAGGAATGCCCATATTGTTTTCCAAAAGGGCTGGACCAGTCGGCACTCCCACCAACAGTGGATGAGAGTCCCTTTTTCCCCACATCCACGCCAGCACTGGTTGTTCTTGCTGTTTTGTATGTGTGCCAGTCTCTGTGGTGTGAGATGGTACCTCATTGTTGTTTTGATTTGCATCTCCCTGATGATTAAAGATGAAGAACACTTTTTCATATGCCTTTTGGCCATTCGAATTTCTTCTTTTTGGAAGCTTCTGTTCATTTCTTCTCCCCATTTTTTGATGGGGTTGGCTGTCTTTTTCTTGTGGAGTGCTACCAGTGCCTGATATATCCTGGATATTAACCCCTTGTCAGATGGGTATTGGGTGAATATCCTTTCCCACTCTGTGGATTGTCTTTGTATCTTGGTCACCGTTTCTTTTGAGGTGCAGAAGCTTTTTAGTTTTATATAATCCCATTTGTTTATCTTTGCTTCCATTTGCTTGGTCAGTGGTGTGTCATCTTTAAAGATACTTTTCGTTTCGATGTCGTAGAGCGTTTCTCCTATGTTTTCTTCAATGTACCTTATAGATTCATGTCTGATGTTGAGATGTAGAATCCATTTTGATCTGACTTTTGTGCATGGCGTTAGAAGGAGGTCTAAGTTCATTTTTTTACATGTAGCTGCCCAGTTTTCCCAGCACCATTTGTTGAAGAGGCTTTCTTTGCTCCACTTAATATTTTTTGCTCCTTTATCGAAGATTAAGTGGTTGTATATTTGAGAATGTGTTTCAGGATACTCAGTTCTATTCCATAGGTCTACAGGTCTGTCTCTATACCAATACCACACTGTCTTAATTACAACTGCTCTGTAGTAGAGCTTGAGGTTGGGGAAAGTGATACCTCCCATCTTCTTTTTCCCAAGGATTGCTTTAGCTATTCGTGGAGTTTTATTATTCCATACAAATTTCAGGAGTGTTTGTTCAATTTCTTTGAAGAACATCATGGGTATCTTGATAGGGACCGCATTGAATCTGTATAAAGCTCTAGGGAGTATTACCATTTTGATAATGTTGATCCTTCCGATCCATGAGCAGGGAATATGTCTCCATTTCCTCAGGTCTTCTTTTATTTCCTGAAGTAACGTTTTGTAGTTTTCTTTGTAGAGATCCTTTACATTCTTTGTCAAACTGATTCCTAGGTATTTGATTTTCTGCGGCGCAATTGTGAATGGGATAGTTTCTTTAATGTCCCTTTCTTCTCTTTCGCTGTTTGCATATAGGAAGGCCATTGACTTTTGGGTATTGATTTTGTACCCTGCTACTCTGCTATAGGAATGTATTATTTCTAGGAGCCTCTTGGTAGAGAGTTTTGGGTTTTCCAGGTATAATATCATTTTGAGTTGATATTTTATTGTTTTGGGGGAATGTGCAAGATATAATTCAGAGGAAGGAGAAGGGGAAGTAGAAGGAGGAGAAGGAAGAAGAGGAGGAGGAGGAGGAGGAGGAGGAGGAGAAAGAGGAGACAGAGATGGAGATGGAGACGGAGACGACAACGGCGGCGATGAAGACAACAAAGAAGACGAAGAAGATGAAGAAGACAAAGAAGCAGAAAAGAAGAAGGAGGAGGAGGAGGAGAAGGAGGAGGAGGACCTAGAGGAGGAATAGGAGGAAGAAATCAGGTTATGGGGAGAGAATCTAAGTGACCCTGCTTTGGACATGCATACTTCTGACCTATTTGCATAAACAATGGAAACATTTACTGTCATTTTCTAAGCTCAGCTCATGTCTGTGATATTCCAATGGTCAGGCAGCAGACTGCAACTGATAGGCCAACTAAAGTCACAGGAATCTTGTTTTTGTCTTTTTTAGTTTGGAGGTCACAACTGGCAGAGTTGGGGTGTGATTCCTGAGTCTATAGTTAGGACTGACTCCTGCTGGTGCTCAGGGGATCACATATGGAACCAGAGATTCCAACCAGAGTAGTAGCTGATGCAGTCTCAATCAAAACAAGTTTCATACCTCCCAAATCTCTATGGCCCAAGCTTAAAGAACCATTTCAGTAATGAAAAATAGAACGGAGGGCAGCTGGAGAGATAGCATAGCAGGTAGGGCGTTTGCCTTGCACGCGGCTGACCCGGGTTCGATCCCTGGCATCCTATATGGTCCCCTGAGCACTGCCAGGAGTAATTCCTATTGCCGAGTGTGACTCAAAAAAGCCAAAAAAAAAAAGAAAAATAGAATGGTAACAAAAGGTATACACAGACAATGTCAATATTGCCAACCCCATTTTACAGATGAAGAAGCTTTAAGATAAGGCTGTTTCAACTTTCGTTAGGATCTGGAGAAACAGTACAGGTTTAGGGTGCTTGTCTTGTATGTAGCCAACTTGGGTTTGACCACCAGCACACACACAGTCCCCTAAGCACATCCAGGGATCACTCCTGAGTACAGAGCCAGGAATCACCCGAGCACCCCCAACTGTGGTTCAAACACCCCTCCAAAATAAAATAAATGAACAAATAAATTCTACACACAAAGTCTCTTAATGATGGCCTCAATTTTGTTTCACAAAACAAAGAGCCTTAATGGAACAGTGTGCTAACTATTGTCGAAAGTACAAATACCAACCTAGAATTTGAGTATTAAATACAGGCAAAAAGATACACATGACAACCCTTTAATGTATGTTCTGTAATCCGCAATCTGGAAGGGAAGGAAAAGAGAAAAAGATAGAAAGGGAAATAAATAAAGAACCTGCCATGGAGGTGGGAGGGAACCGGGGACATTGGTGGTGGGAGTTGGGCACTGGTGGAGGGATGGGTCCTGGAACACTGTAAGACCAAAACCCAAGTATGAACATCTTTGTAATTGTATATCTCACGGTGGTATAATAAAATACGTATTAAAAAAAAAACAAAGAGCCTTCCCGTTTATAAGATAGTCAAGGTATGTTTTCATTTAATTAATTTTTATTTTGTTTTGGCCATCCCTGGAAGTACTTGGGGATTACTCTTGGTTTAATGTTTCTTCATCACTGCCAGGAATGATTCCCACAAGAATAAAGTCCAGAGAGAGAGCATTTGCCTTAGATGTTAGCCACACATAGTTCTCTGAGAACTAAGCACAGATCAAGTAGTAAGTAAGAGCCCTGTTAGATGCGGCCAACATCACTCCCCACAAAGTAAAGTACACAGTAACTGCTGTACTATACACATCAATTAAAGAAATATCTACTGATCAGGATGCAGCTCAATGGTAGAGCAATTGGCTCATGGACATATTTACCTCATGATAAACCCAGTGTTTTATCACTATCACAAAGAGAGAAAGGAGAAGAAGGAAGGGAAGGGGAGGGAGGGATAGAGGGAGGGAGAGAAGGAGGGAGGGAGCGAAGAAGGAAGGAAAGAAGGAGAGAGGGAGGGAGGAAGGAAGGAGGAAGGAAGGGTGGATTAAAAACAAAGATGACCGCATAAGAAAATTACTCATCATCACTTACCAGGAAATTCAATAGAAACTACAACACATTATTACCTCACATTTGTGAATATAACTTATATCCAAACAGTGAAAACCAACAGGAGCTCATTAGGGTGTGAAGAGAAAGGAACCTTTACCCTGCTGGTAGGAGTGTTTATTGTGTATGCACATGGAGAATAAAATCCATAGATCTACAATATCATCCAGTAATCCCACTTCTAGATATCTATATAAACATAGAAAATAGTCATTACAAATAACAAAAGAGAAGAAAGGGAGATTAAGAAAACTATTCTATTCATAATTGTGCCACAGAAAATCAAATACCAAAGAACCAGCTTAACCAAGTGTGTAAAGGACCTGTACAAAGAAAACTACAAGGCACTGCTACAAGAAATAAAAGAGGACACGAGGAAATGGAAACAAATGCCTTGCTCATGGGAGGAGGGAATCAACATTGTTAAAATGGTAATACTCCATAGAGCTTTGTACAGATTCAATGCGGTTCCTATAAGGATACCCATGACATTCTTCAAAGAAATTGACCAAACAACCCTGAAATTCGTAGGGGAATAATAAACCCCACGGATAGCTAAAGCAATCCTGGGCAAAAAGAAGATGGGAGGCATCACCTTCCCCAACTTCAAACTGTACTACAAAGCAGTAGTAATTAAAACAGCGTGGTATTGTAATAAAAACAGACCCATGGACCTATGGAATAGAGTCGAGTATCCTGACACCCATCCACAAACACATGATCATTTAATTTTTGATAAAGGTGCAAAGAGTCCAAAATGGAGTAAGGAAAGCCTCTTCAACAAGTGGTGCTGGGAAAACTGGGCAGCTATATGTAAGAAAATGAATTTGGACCTCTGTCTAACATCATGCATAAAAGTCAGATCAAAATGGATCAATGATCTCAATATCAGACCCGAATCCAACATGGGTGAAACCGAAGGGGATCGTGTTAATTAAAGTAAGAACAGTGACAAATCCCAGATGATCTCACTCATGTAGCATATAAAGAAATAAAACAGGAAAGAGGAAATGTCCAAGGAAAATAAGCCCTGGGCTCTGACCACAGAGCAGAAGTTAGGGAGAGGGGAAGTAGCAGTGAGCTGCAGGATCCTACAATGTTGGAGGGGACGGGGGCGTTGGTGATGGGTAACTGTAAGCACTTTGGTGCAGACTGCGGTGTGCTAACCTCGTACCTCAACACATATAAGCATGTGCACTCGTTAGCAATGACACCTCAGGAAAAAGGAAACCTAAAATTTTAAATGTCTTTTAGAATATTTCCCTCAGAGTCTATCCTATTTATGGAGAGGAGCACTGTGCGTATATAAAAGAGGAAGGAGGCTTGGAGTAGAGAGAGATATTGGAGTCCTTGTCATCCTCCCCCTAAGTCTGCAAACTTTTAGAAGAGAGACTATGTGACTTCTCATCTTTATCCCCTCCAGGGCTTGGCAAATGATAGCAAGTAGCAGTAAATGTGAGCTGAATAAGGAGGAATAAATTAGCACCTTTGCTTGTCCTATTTTTCCTGGTAAACTGATGTGAATTCAGTATATTACCTTCAACACTTGCCCATCTGATAGACAAGACTGACCTTCTGCGTTAGCAGAAACTGAAGATGTTTGACAGAGGGGTTGAAACCAGCACAGATAACCCAGAATAATGATTTTACACATTAGAGCTGAGTTTTAAAGAGCATGTAATTGAAAGTCCATAATTATTTATACATATACACACAGATGCCTATATATATATGAAAATGTTTTTGGTTTTGTTTTCTGTTTTTTTTTTTCTCTTTGGGTCACACCCAGCTACACACAGGAGTTACTCCTGGCTCTTCACTCAGGATTACTCCTGGTGATGCTCAGGTACCATATGGGATGCCAGGGATTGAACCTGGGTCGGCCGCGTGCAAGGCAAATTCCCTACTCATGGTGCTATCACTCCGGCCCCGACATATGAAAATGTTTTATCAAGAGTAAAGCTTTCTGTCGGGGCTAGTGCTAAGGGGACATCGGCTACTGTCCTTGGTCCTGAACGACTCCACTCCTAACTGTGCCTCTTAACCTGGGGCACTTGCACGTGTGCGACCTCTCCACGTGCTCTGGGTTTTTCAGTTTGATGTCTTTCAAGATGGAAGCAGGCAGACAAGTCATTTACCACCTTAGAGAAAACAGACTTCAGATTTGCATCAGTCATTCTACATACCTCAGGTAGTTCCCTGACTTTTCTGGAAACAATTTATGGAGTTGACTTATGTCATTCATGGAGTTGACTTATATCATCCAAAAAAGCAAATCTATTTGCTCCAAGTTCAGAAATGAACAATCTTGAGTTGTAATCCCTTGGATGCCCTCTACCATGTCACACTGTCTCACTAATATCACCATATTCTCTTCCATGTGGCTCTTTTTGTTTATATGATTTTTTAATTTGTTTGATTTTGGGGGTACACTTGGAGGTGCTTAGGGTTTATTTCTGGCTTCGTGCTCAAGGATCACTCATGGCAGTGCTCAGGTGACCATGTATGGTGCTCAGGTTTTTATTGTTTTTATTTAAGGTTTTGGACCACTCCCAAAAGGGATCACTACTGGCAAGGCTCCAGGGAACATATGAGGTGCAGGAAATTGAATTCAGGTTGGTAGCATGCAAAAGGAGTTCCTATCCTCTATACTACGTCTCTGGTGTCCAAACTAGAATTGTTTTTGTTCTGTTTTTCTTTTGTGTGTATGTGGGGGGTGGGGGTGGCAGTACTCAGTGCTTTCTACTGGTTCTGTGCTCAGTAATCAGTTCTGCCAGGACTTGGGGGACCATATGGCAGCCAGGGATTGAATCCAGGTTGGCTGCATTCGAGGCAAGTGTACTTCCTCTGTACTACTGCTCCAGCCCCAAACCAGGGTAGCTTCCCTCAAGGTGAGCACCTTAACCTCTGTACTCTCTAGCCCACTTTCCCATGTGTTGTTAAGTCACTCCTCTTAGGCACCTGTGGATTTCTTATCTATGATTGCATAACAAAACCCCCAAACTAGAGGGACTGAAAACGTTAAATACGTATTATCTTACTGTTTCTGCAGACCGGCAATTCAGAAGTTGCTCAGCAGAGAAATTCTCATGCAGGGTCTCTGGAGGCTGTAGTCCAGCTAACTGGGAAGAGAGCTTTAGTCCTCTGAAGACGTGTCTGGGACTGACAGGTCTGCTTCCCAGGCTGCAGAGTCACCAGTTGACAAGTGCTGGGCATGGCTGGAAAGTCTCAGTCTCTCTTGTGGGCCTCTCAAAAGTGGGCCCAAGTATTCTGACAATGTAACAGCTGAGGTAATATTGGCAATGTATTTTATTTATTTTCTTTTAAATAATCATTTACTCGGGGGGGTGAATAGAAAACATGTAATGTGCTAATGAATTAAATCCATTACAACAGATATCCCAGATTGCAATCAAGTTGGCCTCTACTCAATGCAACTTATTTTCTGATCTAGCCTTTGAATTATATTGTCATTAGCAATTATTTAAACACACCAACCTGCTAGGATGTTAATAGAAAAAGGCCTAGATAACTGAGCTATCACAGCATCTTTTATGCATTTTTGTTTGGTTTGAAGTCACACTTCACAGCACTCAAGGGCTATTCTGGATTCAGTGCTCAGAGTAACTTCTGGTGGTGCTCAGGGACCTAGGAAGTGCTGGTCATCAAATCCGGGTGTCCTGTTGGGAAAGCATGTGCTCCAGGCCGCTCAGCATCTCTCCAGCCCCTCATTATGGCACTTTCTTCCTTCCTTTTTGCTTCCTGAAATTGGGAAGCACTGGCTTCCCAATATTATTCTTTGGCTTTTTGGATCGCACCCAGTGATGCTCAGGGCTTATTCCTGGCTCTGCACTCAGGAATTACTCCTGGTGGTGCTTGGGGATCAGATGGGATGCTGGGGATCAAACTCAGGTCAGCCACATGCAAGGAAAACACCCTCCCGTCTGTGCTATTGTTCCAGCCCCAGCTTTCCAAATTAAAATAGTTTGTTTTGCTTTTTTGGGTCACACTCAGAGATGCTCAGGGATTACTTCTGGCTCTTTGCTCAGGAATTATTCCTGGCAGTGCTCGGGACCATATGGTATGCCAAGGATTGAACCCGGGTTGGCTGCATGCAAGGCAAATGCCCTACCCACTGTGCTATGGCTCCAGCCCCTTAAAATAGTTTTTTGTGTATCCTGTGATGCACAGCTGCCTTCCAAGGGTTTTCAGAGTCATCACGGCACATTCTCCCTGTTAACCAATAGGATGCTTTCAGCTACTAAAAAAAATATTTTTTGCTGGGGAATCAATAAACTATAACCTGTTTTTGGTAGGCCTATATAGCTAACAATAGCTCTTATTTTTTTTAAATTTGCAAAAAATCAAAAGAAGAATATATAACACAGATCACATATTGCACAAAAATGGCTAAAATATTTTCTGTATAGGCTTTTGCAGGACAATTTATTAATTTCCAGCCTGAGTCACTGAGGAATAGTTATGCAATCCCAATTTTCCCTGAAGTGAAAATAGAAATAGACAGGTGTCTCACTTCTGGCATGAAAAATAGTAAGGGAAACCTATGAAACACTAGAGGAAATTAAATTTCCTAAGTTAGGGATTTATAAACTCAAGCTAGCTAGTAAAGGGGTGGGTTCTTTCCCTTGTAAGGAAAAAAATGAACACATCAAAGGATATTCCATACGTTTCCCCTTTTGTAAATTTTTAATCCTACTTTGCACATTGTCTAGTGGCAGTGGGGCTATGGTAGCTGTTTTACAACTGAAAGGGGAAAGCCAACATTTTTCTGGTGAAACAGACCCAAATATTTAATACTGTTCAGTTGCTCAATTCATCAATTCTAAAATAATCTGCTTTCTGATTCTTGTAACATGAGAAACTTCAAAGTACCTTTAAACTCTACTGAGAACGTTACGTTACTTGCACTCAGACATGCTCCAAGCCTGGAGGAGCAGCGACTTAGAGACCTGCCTTGCAACCTTTCAAGCTCATGGTCGTAAACCCATCTCTGGTGTCCCACACACCCTGAGTGCAATGTTCCCAGTTCTACTGTTCCCTCCTGGCAGCCAGGCCATCTGAGATTCCCAAGTGCCACAAAACAAAGACAAACAAGCACACAAAAACATTCTAAGTAACATAAGACCTTTATACAGTGACTATTGAGAGGTCAAAATGTGTTCTTCACTGAGCATTGAACATAGGCAAAGGGATATACATGATAACCCCAAATGTATGCATTGAAAGCCACAATATGCAAGGGGGAGGGAGGGAGAGAGAGAGAGAGAGAGAGAGAGGAAATAAAAGATAGAGATAGAGGCAGGTTAGAGGAGGGGGAGGAATCTGGGGATACAGGTCTTGGGAAGGGTGGTGAGGGATGGGTGCTGGAACACTGTATGACTCAAGTCCAATCATGAACAGCTTTGTAATTGCATTTCTCGCACTGGTATAATAAAAAAAAATTTAAATGTGTTCTTCAGGGGCCAGAGCAATAGTACGGCAGATAAGCATTTTCCTTGCACACAGCTTTCCCAGATTCAATTCCTGGCACCCCATATGGTCCTCCAAGCATCGCCAGGAGTTTTTCCTGAGTGCAGAGTCAGAGTAAGCCATGAGCACAGCCAGTGTGACCCCAAAACAAATGGCTCTACCCCCAAAAAAGTGGTCTTTTACAATGGGTACCTGTATTTCTACAGTAAAGTGACACAGAACAAAGTCTCAGATATCCATTCATTCTCTAACTCACCATCTCTTTTATGGGGAAGTTGGTGATTCCCACTTGAGACCCACTTCTCCGTGTTGGGGGGCTGGTTTACGCACTGAGGGCCGAGCAGCATGCTCAGCCCCTCCAACTCCATCTGACTAATCCCTTCCCAAAGTTGTGCCCTAACAAAAATGTCCTCAGATTTTCAAATGTCTTGTGGGGACCACATACACTCCCGGTTGGTACGTTGGTCTGAACGAACAATTTGCTGCAATTTAACTTCCAGCATCTATTACTGAAATGCAAAACTTTAACCACGGGTTTGGTCAGAATGGTCGTGGTAGTGAGGCCTTGCAGGCAGCGGCTGCTGGGATTCTGAGCATAAAGAGGAAGGAAGTTTCAACTCTGTCCCCAGCCCACGCGGCACTGAGACAGGCAGTGAGCTCTCTGTATGGATCTTCTGGGGCACGGAGAAGTCACTGGCACAGGGAGAAAGATTTCATGCTCTGTATCCTAGTCAAAATAGTTCTGGGGATCCCAAAGAACCTGACAAGGAAGGCGAGATGAGAGAAACGTGATCCGGCTTAGTGGTACCACAGGGGATACAGCTTCTTGGGGGAAAAGGACCGAAGCAGGAGGGGGTGGGATTAACACCTCATAAAAGTGGCCGAGGAAACAATCCAATAATGAGAAAACTGGGGTGGGGGGGTGGGGAGGAGATAATTTTTTTTTTTAATGAGAAAACTGCACCCAAGGCTCAGAGTGGCTCCCTGTAATGTGCCTCTCTCTTTTGGAAATACAACAGAAAAGTTTCCGTCAAACTGTTTTCTGTCAGCTACTGGCCCCTGACAGATTGTGCCATATGGCATGTGGCTTGTCTCTCGAGTCACTGGGGTTTACTCACTCAGCTTCGCCAAATGGTGGCTGTAATGATGGCAGTAAATGCCTCTCAAATGACAGATTTCCCCCTGAAAAACGTCAACAAGGATGTTGAGGAGACCTCAAATATGAGCTGCAGGGCTTCTTGAGAGAGAGGCTTGAGGAAGGTGTCAGGGCTGCTCCAGAGAGCCTGGGCAAGAGCGGAAAGCCCAGGGCTGCACCCAGCTTCTGCATTTGCTCCCTTCTTCCGGCTGACTCCTGTGTCCTTCCGGCCCACCGAGACTTGGATTTCTTTCTTTTTTTTTTTTTTTTTTTTTTGCTTTTTGGGTCACACCCGGCGATGCTCAGGGGTTTCTCCTGGCTCTGCACCTCAGGAATCACTCCTGGCGGTGCTCGGGGGACCATATGGGATGCCGGGATCGAACCCAGGCAGGCACAGGCCGGCCGTGTGCAAGGCAAATGCCCTACCCGCTGGGTTATCGCTCCGGCCCCAGAGACTTGGATTTCTTAGAGGTGGCCTTCAAGGGTTAAATCACAGCAGGAGAAATAGGAGGCGCACTTTTAGCTGTTCCCACATGTGCAGGGAGGACCGCTGCCCTCCAGTCCCACTGGGGAACAGTGTAGGTATTACTGTGTGTTCATGAGGGCCTTTAGTTATGAATTAATGCAAATCTGTTTCCAAAAATTCCTTCACATGCTTCCTGTTCTCATCTTCACTTGTATGAGTGAAACCCTCCATGGCGTAGCCCATTTCTGCTCCTGCCTCACAACGTCTCCCTTTTTTGTTGTCTTTCTTTTTCATTCTGTCTTTGGGTCACACTGGCAGTGCTCAGGGGCTTGCTCCTGGCTCTGCTCTCAGGGATCGCTTCTGGAGTGCCCAGGGGATCATCTGGGGTGCCAGCCATCAAACCCAGGCTGGCCATTTGCAAGGCAAGTGCCCGATCCCCTGTATCCTCTCTCTCGCACATCCCACCCTGCACCGGCTCCTTGCATGTCCTGGCTGGGCTCTAAGTATCTGCACTTTGCTGCACGAGCTACTTACTGTCACTTCCAGGCCTTGGCACAGAATGTTCTGCAAGTTAATTGGTCTCAATTCCACTTTTTCTTCAAGCAATGTAAAGTTAATTCCCAGGCTTGGCATGCAGCTTAATAGTAAAGCACATGCCTGCATGCCTGAGGCCTGGGTTCGGGTTGCCAGCACCACAAGTGTGTGTGTGCACACACACCCCTCAATTTCCTTCCCTGTGGGGTGGGCCAAATATGTCTTTCTTCAATTCCCAAAATCTCAGAATCTGATATTCAGCGATAAGATCTTTCACATAATAATTTATATCAAATGATGGGCAAGAGTGATAGTCCAGCAGGTAGGACATTTGCCTTGCACGCGGCCAGCCCATGCAGGACCAGGTTTGGTCCCTGGCATCCCATATGGTTCCCTGAGCACCGCCAGGAGTAATTCCTGAGTGCAGAGCCAGGAGAAACCCCTGAGCATTGCCAGGTGTGACCCAAAAAGCAAAAAAAAAAAGAGGGGGTGGGTCCTAATTCATCCTGGTATCTTTAGAAGACAAGATTAGGGGCCAGAGCAATTGTACAGTGGGTAGGGAATTTTTTCTTGCACCTGGCCAACCTGGTTTCAATCCCCAGCACCCCCACATGGTATCCTGACCCATGCCAGGAGTGATCCCTGAGTGTAGAGCAAGGAGGAGGCTCTGAGCATGGCCAGGTGTGGCTCCAAAACAAACAACCAAAAAGAATAAAAGATAAGGACAGACATAAGCTGGGCAAGATCCATGTCTCTGAGGAGCAGGCCTCAGATGCCCTCACTCTCCGATGTGCAGCCACCCGCACTGTGACAAAGCAAGTTTCTGCAACTGCAGCACCCAGTCTGTGGCTGTACCGGTGCACACCGTCATGGGAGCCTCACATCAGTACCGGAAAGAGGCCACAACACCCACGCCACAAGATCCTTTTTCTTTTCATACTACCCGATGAAAATGGCCCCCCTTTGTCTCTTCTCATTTCTGTGTGGTGGGTGTGGAAGGGAGGGAGGCGCTTAGGGTAAGACCAGGGGGTAGAGGAGGCGAAGTCTTCATTCTGGGATGATGAATTCTGTGAGGCCAGGAGGAACGGATATAGATGGACAGGGCCCCTTCCCCAAAGGATCACTAATTCAGATCACTTGGGAAAATGGAAAAACTGTCATTGAAGAAAACACATGGAGTTAGCAGCATTTTCCTAGTTCACCTAAATGCACCAATTTCCCATAAAAGTAGACACACATTACTAAAGCTACGAAGTCATCAATTTTGTTTCCCAAATTTGGTCTTAACATCATTAGTAACTAAAGAAAAATGCTCAGTGGGTTTTCTGTTCTTTATTTTGGTTGTGTCTCAACATTTCACCTTCCTCACAGGAGTGATCTGCTATGGTGAGATGGAAAGAGAAAACAAAGGGTTCTTTTGTGTTTGGGAAGCTACAACAAGGAGACTGTCCAGAAAATATCCTCTGCTGTGGCTCAAATTCATTCTCACATATTCCACAGGAAAGCATTTGGTCTTGATTTTCCAGGCAACCATCCGTCATGGTGCAAATTGGCAATTTAATGGAATAATCCAAGATCGGAGAAGTTATTTTAAAATTAGAATTTGGGGCGGAGTGATAGCACAGCAGGTAGGGCATCTGCCTTGCACACAACCAACCATGTTCGATCCCCAGCATCCCATATGGTCCCCAAAACTGCCAGGAGTAATTCCTGACTGAAGAGCAATGAGTAGCCCCTGAGCATCACCGGGTGTGACCCAAAAAGCAAAAAAAAAAAATTAAATTGTAAAAATTCAGAATTTTAAGGCTAGACACAAGTACAGTGGTAAGGCAACGCCTGGCATGCTGCCAACCTGTTCAATCCTGGGCAGCACATATGCTTCCTTGAACCCTGCACAAGTGACCCCTGAACACAGAGCCAGGAGTAAATAACCAGGTGCCCCATTCCCAAAAATCCATAAGCATTAGAATTCTAGAGCCATAAAGATAGTTCAATTGGGCCGAGTCCACGCTCAGCATAAGGGAGAACTGGACCCAAATTCTGGTGTATATGGTGCCCTGAGCACCTATAGAGCATCCATTGAGTACGGAGAAGGGTGCACTCCCTGAGCACTGCCACGTGTGGCCAAAAAGGGGGATTTAATTTATGCTTTTAGTAATTAAAATCACCCAGTAATGCCCAGACTAGGTCCTCTCCGCCCACTGCCACCCCCACCTCCCCCGCCCCAAACCACACTGTTTATTTTGCTGCTAGAAACCTTTGTGGCACGCTTAGTAATAGCCCTGTAATTATGGGGTTTCATGTAAACCTTTACTACACCAATTCTGACCACCTGCTATTAAGAAAGAAAAGATCAGCTTTCTGTGATATTTGGATAGCAAACAATGAAAAGTTCTTCCAGCGAGAGGGAGTAATGAGTGGAGAGAGAGAAAATTACGAGCTCACAAATATATTTCGTTCTATCAACTTGGTCAGCTAAGTGTTCTCTTTAATTACTATTGATTTTCATAACAGTTTTATTAACCTCATATGTCAGTTCAAGTTTGTCACAGGAACTCTGGGCCTGTAGGATAATTCATTTTGCAGTATCAGGACAGTCCAAAGTATATTGGGCATAAATGCTTACAAAATTAGTGTCCTTCCACACTTAAGCCTGATGTGTAAACCGGTTTGGCTTGGGCAGAACTTGATTTTATTTCAACTCAACAGATCCATCATTCTGACTGTGATTTGGCTCCAAGCTACCTTCTGATGCAATTATTTTCACCCACTGACTTTTGTACAGTAAAAAAATGAGAGACAAAACTGATGTTTTGTTTTGGTGGTGCTGAGGATAGAACCCAGGACCCACATATGCAAGGTATGTGCTTTAACACCGAGTCATATATCCAGCCAAGAGTCAAAAATGATTAGACCAATTAAAGACCAAAAAAAAAAATCACTTTACAAATTTTAGTATTCTTTCTTTCTTTCTTTCTTTCTTTCTTTCTTTCTTTTCTTTCTTTCTTTCTTTCTTTTCTTTCTTTCTTTCTTTCTTTCTTTCTTTCTTTCTTTCTTTCTTTTTCTTCTTTCTTTCTTTCTTTCTTTCTTTCTTTCTTTTCTTTCTTTCTTTCTCTCTCTCTCTCTCTCTCTCTTTCTTTCTTTCTTTCCTCTCTCTCTCT
>JAJIBD010001332.1:0-32799 GCA_021461705.1 Cryptotis parvus | reverse complement strand
TCTACACTGATTCAGAGGACTTGTCCTTAGTTTTAAATTTACTTCTAATTTTAGATGGGGTTGTTACTGATTCTTAAGTTTGCTGTTATTTTTGTAAGGTTTGGGGGATTTGTTATATTGTCTGTTGGCCCAATATGGTTCGAGTAGCTAGGCTGTCATTGTGAGAGTCCAGTCAAAGAATCCAAGACGTTGGTTCAATGAGATATGGAAGGATTACTTGTGACTGTGTGAACAGCAGTTGCCAGCATATCTGAGGGGCATGGGCCATGGGTTGGTGCAAGTTTAAAGTTCTCAGATTCAGTCACTGCCCAGTTTCTGGAATTCTGGGAAGTACAGTTCTTTTGCTTTTATCCCTAGCACATAGCCAGCTTACTGGGCCACACCCTGAACTGAAATTTTGATCAAGAGAAAGAAGTGGACTGGGGCTGAGCTCCAGATAGTACTTGGGGCTGGAGGGGATAGGGTTTTGCCTTGCAAGTGGCCAATATAGGTTCAATCTCTGAGCACCTCCAGGAATAACCCCTGATTATTGCCAGGTATTGCCTAAGAACTGAAAAAAAAAAGAAGTAGACAGGTGTCATGTTTCATTGTTTTCCTTGTCTTTCCAACAGAATCTGAGCAAATGCTTATGTCATCTATATTATAGGTGTACAGGTGCTGGCTATCCCATGAGCGCCACTGAGTTCCCTGAACTTGACAATGGGCTTCCTAATGTGCATCATCCTGTTTACATTTCTTCACCCCTTCATCTGTCCTTGTACTTGGATCCATGTTCTTGCAAGGCAGGTGTTCTAAGCTATTGCACTACTCTTTTGTCCCAGCAGTTAAAAATATTGCTATTAAAATGCTTTTACTGAGATTGTATTAGAGGGCAAGACTTACATATTTTATGGGGTACAATTTTATTTCTTCTCAAAGTATATGTTGGCACTACATTGTTGTGAGAGATCTCTCAATCAGAGGCGCAGAGACAAGACATCACAAGCAGAATGACTTTTATATTTCTTTGGTCCAGAGGGTCAAGTACCGACATTGAGTCTTGACCCTCCTGAGATTTCTCACAACACTACATCAATTAACCTATCTCCCTCCACCCAGCCTGTTGAATTCCCTCCTTCGCAGTCCCTTCTCTGACCTCCAATAACTTTAGCTTTATGATTTAAGGACAGGGATTGTTTCTGTTGTTTTTACTATTCCTGTCTTTGCTTCTTTTGTATTCAGTGCATGAAACAAATAACCTATTATTTATCTTCCTTCTAACTTATTTCACTTAACATGACACTCTCAGTTTCAAAACAAGTTGTAACCAAAGGAAAGATTTTTCCCCTATGAGTAGTAAGATACTATGCAGATAGACCTTTTCTCTATCCATTCATATATCTTTGGACAAGAAGTGATAGTTTATTAAAGATTGGTTGTAGTATAAAACTTAAAACTTTTAATGTTTTGTTACATTAAAATCATTGACACTGGACCAGTGAGATGGTACAGTGGGTAGAGTGCTTGCTTTGCATGCAGCCAACCTAGTTTTGACCCTAGTACTATATGAGGTCCCATGAGCTTGCCAGAGCATAGAGAAAGAAATAATACCTGAGCAAAGCTGGATGTGGACCAAAAAAACATTGGTCCTTTTGTACATTGGGCACTAATTTATTCATGCATGATCATGCCATGGTTATTTGAAATTTATTGGTTCATTTAATAAGATCTTCCAAATATGGAGCTGTATAATTGTTCAATGTCAAAATATCCCAGTACTAACTTTACTCAAAAAACTATTAAATATAGGGAAGTTATATAGTTTATTCTGAACATAAGTTTTTCAGAATTCTAATTTTGTCTGAACCTCAAAATTTATCTTTGATGACAAGTTCTATGAGCTGTTTTCCTAGAAGTGACAGATTTAATTTGTTGATGGTTAAGGAAAAAGGCTGCCAAATACCTGTATAAAGAATCATAGCTTGCCTAGTATTCATTCTTTTAAGTAAAAATGGGCTATATGGTAAATAGTCCACCTTCTAGGACTGCTAAGCTCGAAACTCTGGAGCCTGTGAATTTAACTGTACAAAGCAAAGGAGATTTTGTTGATGTAATGAAGCTGAGTATTTTGTTCTGGATTGTCTGAAACCCATGTAACTAACCACAAAATTATTTTTTAGTATAATGTTATAGGATATTTGAAAATTCTACTATGCTGGTTTTGATCATGAAGTCATAAGTCACAAGCTTTATAATGCAGGTGTGTATTAGAAGCTTGAAAAGGCTTTCTTTTTTTTCACCTTAAGAGTTTCCCAAAAGAACTTTCTACTAATATATTGATATATTAATTTTTAGCTCATTACTATCTGTTTTAGACTTCTGATCTCTAGAAGCATAAGAAAAATATGCATGCAATTTTCTGATACTGAATTTGTGGCACTTTGTTATAGCAGTGATAGGAAATGTATACAGTATGATGAAAGCAACCATTTCTTAAAACTCAAACCATCACTTAAATATTTTTCTTGAAGATAACCTGGTCTTCAATATGCAGCCAAAGTTCTTTATGTTACTTCCCATTCAATTTCATGTTTAACATTAGAAAGGAGTCAGGTGATAAGATACAATGAGACTAATAATTTTTAGACTGCTTAATTATGAATCCTCGGGCAAACCATTTTTTTTCACCCTTTTACTGTGCTTGGTGATAAGGAGTACAGGAATTCTACTTTAGTCTTGATTTATGTGGAAACACTAGTGAATTCATTTTCTGTTGCTTCTGAACTATAAGTGCAAATATCAATACATTTAAATGCCAAATCACGTCCCAGCATACTCATGTAATAAGCTCATTTTTGACTAGTAAAGCCTCTGAGAGTATTTGGGATGAATCCAGTGTAAAGACTTCTAGGGTCAATCTTCATCTTCCAAGATTCTCTCATCCCCAGTGATGAGATTGTTGCTTTTTTAGCAATAGTGTTGCTTCCTCCCAAGGAGAAGTGGAAAAGCCAAAACATTCTCCATGGACTTCTGAAAGTCCCCAACCTGTTTTTGGAGAGACAGCTAGTGTACTTGGGGGACCTTAGTGCTCCACAATGAGGATTGCTCTTTTGTGGTGCTTAGTGGACCTGTGGTGCCAGGGATTGAACCCAGGAGTTCCACATGAAAATCACGTATTACAGCCCTTTGAGTAATATGCCTGGCCCCCTCCAGTATTCTTTTTATGACTAGGAAGTGGGTGATACCAGAACAGTGGGTTATGCTAGTGGGATTGGCACTGGAAAAGGGAATGTGCTCAGGGACAGTGAATCTCTTTTTTCCCTCAAGTTTGAGACTACTTAATATTCAGTTTAAGCAGTTCTGACTTCTGCTGTGGGGTTTCAGTTACAAATGAACTTCTCTTCCTTTCTTCCTTCCTCTCCCTCCCTCTTCCTCCCTCCCTCCCTCCCTCCCTCCCTCCCTCCTCCCTCCCTCTCTCCTCCCTTCCTTCCTTCCTTCCTTCCTTCCTTCCTTCCTTCCTTCCTTCCTTCCTTCCTTCCTTCCTTCCTTCCTTCCTTCCTTCCTTCCTTCCTTCCTTCCTCCTTCCCTCCCTCCCTCCCTCTCTCTTTCTTTCTCTTTCCTTCTTCCCTCCTTCCTCTTTCCTCCTTTCTCTCCCTCTCTTACTCCTCCTCCTTTTCCTCCCTTCTTACATTCCCACCTGTCAGTTCTCAGGGATTAATTCTGGCTCTGTGCTCAGGGATCACTCCTGGTAGACTTTGGGGGTTCATATGTGGAACCAGGGAGGAAATGGGGTTGGCTGCATGCAAGGAGAGTATCTTACCTGCTGTACTATCTCTCTACGCTCTGAATGTTCTCTTTTCAAGAGAATGACTGGTTCTGATTATTTATGACATAAAGACCCTTTGAGATCATGCTGTATTTTAAAAACTGATTCCAGGGACCAGAGAGATGGTAGAGGGGTTAAGATGCTTTCCTTATACACAGTTCCATTTTGGCATTGCTATTTATGGTCCTACCTAGAGTTATCCCTTAATTACTGAGCCAGGAGTAAGCTCTCAGCACTGCAGTGTGTGGTCCAAAACCAACCAACCAAACAAACAAAAATGAGTACAAATGAGGAAGTAATTTAGAAAATGTTTTGTATAATCCATTGTTAATTCTGTTCAGAAGGACAGATGTACTCCTGGAAAAGTAAGAAAGTGAACTGGTGCAAATGAAAGGATTTTCCCTAACTAAGGCTAAAGACTATTCCGAGTTCCTGAATAAAGAATATTCAGAGCAATATCAAACTTCTGTTTGAGTTCCTGTACTCAGGGTTGATGACAGGTATGTCACTGGCCGACTGGAGCAAAGACTAGGAGACATGTGCTGTGTATTGATGCTGGCAGTGTTTGAAGTGGGGTAAGTGGATTCCTTGCACTTTGACCCTTCCCGGAAGCACAGGCTCAGGAATCGGATGTGTGAGTTTGTGCACAGCTTTCACACTTCCTTGCATGGTTATGTGGACAAATGCGCACTGTGAGTCACATTTCAATCTTTCCTGAAATAAGATATGACATATATAGCATATCTAACATCTATGATGGGGGATATAATAATCTGATGGGAATATTGAAGTATATTGAACCATGCGCCATGCATACTTTCAATCTAATATAATATTTCACTTAGACGACTTTGAGGATTAAGTGTGAAGGCAGCCTGACAGCGTGATGCCAGGTGCAGAAGGGCTACGGCCCTAATGTTTCCTTGCCTCCCTGAACGGAAGCTGTTAGTGAGGGGTGCACTATTACTATTTCTGCCTATGTGACCCTGGGGAGAGTGTTCATTATTTCATAGTGTATTTTGGAGACCATTTGATCAGAATCTTCTTGGGGGTGATTGTTTAATATCCAGATTATGCCTCCTGGAAGCAGATTCCTGCCTTCCTCTCCAGTTCCACTCAGAATTTCTGTGCCTGGAGTCAAGGGAGTTTCATTTGTCAACAAGGTTTTTGTTTCCCTCTCTTTTTCTGGTTTTGGAGACACATTTGGTGATGTGTAGGGGCTATGTTCTGCTTGGTGCTTGAGAGTCATGCCTGGCAGTGTCTGGGGGACCAGGCAGTGAAGGAACTCAAACCCAGGCCTCCCATACACAAACCACATCCTCTCCCCATGGCTCTCAGTGTACCCTGGCAGAGTTCTTTAACCTTTTTCTTGTAATGCGGATCAATACAGACCAGCAGTTGTAACCCAGGCAGTAAGCCTATGGGTTCAACCTCCCTACATCTATGGAGCAATGGTCTCTGGACTGGTGGCTGAAGACCACAGTTTTAAACTATCCTGATGAACGTTAAAGGTTTAGACCCACTGTCTAGCTTTTTGTGACCCAAGTTCCTTATCCAAGAAAGACCATATCTTACTACATGTTTCAGGTCTCCCAGAGGAACTGAAATGATCAATTTAATTTTTAAGCATGTTATCTTTAATTACCAAGAAGTCAGCATATCAATTTTTATATTAAAAAAGTTTTTACACTTTCTGATCCTGCTTTGATTTTTACTTAAAATATATTACATTAAATTATATTTTATACTTGGATCTCATTATTGAAATAATCATGTCTCATCTGTCATTAATAAAACTTTTAAAGCAATTCTGTGTTAATATATTGTGGAGCTTACATGAAATAGGCAAGGCCTATATATGTAGAAATTTACCCTACAATTTGTATAAATACTGTTTACAAAGTTTTTTCATGATTTGTTGCAGGAATTAAATATTATAACACCACTCTTGCCACCATTATACCTTCCCTACAATATTATCTCCAATTTTCCCAATCACCCCATAAGCCTGACCCCATAGTAGGCCCTCAATAATATTTTATAAGTATTTTATTATACCATCATGAGATATACAATTACAAAGATGTTCATATTTGGGTTTTGGTCATACAGTGTTCCAGCACCCATCCCTACACCAGTGCCCATCTCCCACCACCAATATCCAAAGTTCCCTGCCCCCTCTCCCAGCCCACCTCCATGGAAGGTTCCTTATTTCTTTCCCTTTCTCTCTCTTTCTCTTTTCCTTCCTTTCCAGATTTCGGATTACAGAACATACATTAAAGGGTTGTCATGTGTATCTTTTGCCTGTATTTAATGCTCAGTTCTAGGTAGGTGTTAGTACTTTTCGACAATTGTTAGCACACTGTTCTATTTTCTGTCTTACCAAGCCTCTGACTCCCACACGTTTGTAATAATTTCCACCATTGACAAAACCTCCTGATACATGTTTCACTTGACCTTGGATATTGGTATCATAATATATCCATATATATTTATGTCATGCAAATAAATGCAGTCATTCTATATCAGTCTCTCTCCTTCTGGCTAATTTCACTCAACATAATCTTCTCCATGTCCATCCATTTATAGGCAAATTTCATAACTTCATTTTTCCTAACAGCTGCATAGTATTCCATTGTGTAGATATACCAAAGCTTCTTTATCCAGTCATCGATTCTCGGGCACTCTGGTTGTTTCCAGATTCTGGCTATTGTGAATAATGCTGCTATGAACATAAAAGTAGGGATGGTGTTTCCGCTGCGTATTTTTGGCTTTCCAGAGTAGATTCCCAGGAATGGTATGGCTGGGTCAAGTGGGAGTTCAATTTCTAGTCTTTGGAGGAATGTCCATATTGTTTTCCAAAAAGGCTGTACCAGCTGGCATTCCAACCAACAATGGATGAGTGTCCCCTTTTCCCCACATCCACGCCAGCACTTGTTGTTCTTGCTCTTTTGGATATGTGCCAGTCTCTGTGGTGTAAAGTAGTATCTCATTGTTGTTTTGATTTGCATCTCTATGATGATTAGTAATGATGAACATTTTTTTCATATGTTTTTTGCCCATTCGAATTTCTTCCTTGTTGAAGTTTCTGTTCATTTCTTCTCTCCAGTTTTTGTTGGGGTTGTTTGTTTTCTTCTTGTAAAATTCTACCAGTGCCTGATATATCCTGGATATTAACCCCTTATCAGATGGGTATTGGGTGAATATTCTTTCCCATTCTGTGGACTGCCTTTGCATCTTAGTCACTGTTTCTTTTGAGGTGCAGAAGCTTTTTAGTTTCATGTAATCCCATATGTTTATCTTTTCTTCTAGTTGCTTTGTTAGTGATGTTTCACCTTTGAAGATGCCTTTAGCTTCAATGTCGTGGAGGGTTTTTCCTATATTTTCTTCAATGTACTTTATGGATTCAAGTCTGATATTGAGATCTTTAATCCATTTAGATCTGATTTTTGTGCATGGTATTAGACACAGGTCCAAATTCATTTCTTTTACATGTAGTTTTCCAGTTTTCCCAACACCACTTGTTGAAGAGGCTTTCCTTACTCCATTTTGGACTCTTTGCACCTTTATCAACGATTAAACGATCATGTGTTTGAGGTTGGGTGTCAGGATATTCAATTCTATTCCATAGATTCACAGGTCTGTTTTTATTCCAATATCACACTGTTTTAATTACTACTGCCTTGTAGTATAGTCTGAAGTTAGGAAAAGTGATACCTCCCATTTTCTTTTTCCCGAGGATTGCTTTAGCTATCCGTGGGGGGTTTCAATAATTTATTTTATTTTTTATTTTACATTTCTTGTTATCAGTAATTTGCTGACAGTATGATAAAAAACTTCTTAGATCTGCTAAAATGAAGTATATTGGTATACGGTGGCGAGTAAAGAATGCAAATAAAGTTTATTTTCTTTAAAAATTTTGAATTTCTATGGTTCAGCTGATATATTTGGCTCATATGTTAATATTTATGGCTTTGATGGACACAATAAACACACCTCACCACAAGCAAAATACTCCAGACTCCACGTAAATGTCCGTTCTTCCAGTCTCAAGACCCCACATAAATGTAGTTTCTTCCATTCTGCTTCTTTATATCCTGCAACCCCTACACTTAAGTCCCCTTGCTCTGTGTTCTCAATTTTGTTATTGAGGATCAAAGATTTGTTACCATTTGATAGGTATATTCTCTTCTAAAGTTATTTCATATACCACGGAGAGTGAGATAATTTGGTATTTTCTCTTCTCTGTCACTTATATTGTTTATCAAGATATCCTCCAGTTCTTTCCAGGTTTCAGTGAACATCATAATTTCATCTTTTTCATTTGACTGTATATATACTACAACTACTTCATCCACTTTACCTGTTGTTGGCCTTTTGGGTTGTTCCTATATCCTAGGTATTGTACATAATGCTATAATAAACATAAATGCACATATATCTTTTTAAAGTTTCTGTGTTTGGGGATTATGCCAATAATCCGAATTTCTGGGTCATATGGGAGCTTTATTCATTCATTTTTGAGAATTCTTCATACTGTTTTCCATAGGCGCTAAGCCAGATGGCATTCCCACCAATAGTGAATAGGGGTGGATTTTTTTTCCAACTTATTCCCACAACAATGATTGTTTCCAGTATTTTTGATGACTGCCATTCTCAATGGTATGTGATGATACCTCACTGTCATTTTGATTTGCATTTCCCTTATAATAAGTGACCATGATGACTTTTTCATGTGCCCACAAACAATAATGCTTATTTTCTCTAATGATTGAAGTCATCATCAATTTCCATTCACTGGGTTGGAAATAGGCACTCTCTTGCTCTGGCCAAAATGGTCATCTGCTGAAGAATCAATTTGAGATGCAAGGCACAAGATGTATCTAACAGAAAGAGCAAACATACAGAAAAGGCCAACTTGCAGTGAGCTCTGTTGGAAAGAATCCCTTTCTCAGACAGCATGAATATACTTAGGATGGAAAGAAGCAGGGAGCTGCTGCCAGCAGTGGGGGTGTACAAATGCAGGCAAAGGAATTGCAGGCCATGAGTGCTTTGCTAAAGCACATAGAATTGTGCTTTTTCCATTATCATCTACAGAGGATAGTTTGTCTTCCTTGTCATGGAATGCTGAGCTGGCCCCAGCACTCCCAGTGGTCAATTTTGCTGAGGCAAATTCCTGTGTTGTCAGAAGAAGGATCTCTTTCCAGATCACGGCTGCTCTCTCCTCTAGAAAGCCCAATTTTCCTCAACGGATGACCATTGGTTCTGAGTTTCCTAGTTGAGGCTCTTCATGTAGTTTTTCTTTTACATAAGTGAATTAATTAAATCTATAACTAGAGCTTACATAATTGGTCCTTATAAAGCTTGTAAATTTTGTAAATATATATATATATATATATATATATATATATATATATATACAGGTCAGGAAAAATAGATTTCTTTGTAAGATTAGAGGTTGCAAATTTTGGTTCCAAAATCATAGCCCTGTATGTATAAGGTCAGGCAGAAGGCAAGAAACCGGTGCTGATCCTTGATAGCTGCCAATCAGCGAGTGGCTCAAAAAGCATACAGGTCAGTCTTGTTGTCAAAGATGGCTTTACAACAAGTGCTGGCGTGGATGTGGGGAAAAGGGGATTCTCATACATTGTTGGTGGGAATGTCGACTTGTTCAACCTTTCTGGAAAACAATATGGACATTCCTCCAAAGACTAGAAATTGAGCTCCCCTTTGACCCAGCCATACCACTCCTGGGAATATACCCTGGGAAGCCAAAAACACACAGTGGAAACACAATCCGCACTTTTATTTGCATAGCAGCACTATTCACAATAGCCAGAACCTGGAAACAACCAGTATGCCCGAGAACTGATGACTGGATAAAGAAACTGTGGTACATCTACACAATGGAATACTATGCAGCTGTCAGGAAAAATGAATTTATGAAATTTGCCTATAGATGGATGGACATGGAAAGAATCATGTTGAGTGAAATTAGTCAGAAGAAAAGAGAGACATAGAATGACTGCATTTATTTGCATGACATAAATATACCAGGTGATCTTACCAAAAGTGGAAATTACCACAAGCGTGTGGGAGTCAAAGGTTAGGTAATAAAGAGAAGAGAACATGTGTGAATAAATGTCAAAAGGTCTGATACCAACATAGAACTGAGCATTAAATACACACACAAAAATGCAAATGATGGCTTCTAAGTATATGTAGTGCAACCTACAATGTGTAGGAGAAGGAAGAGAGAGAGAGGGGAGAGAGAGGAGATAAAGAACCTGCCATTTAGGCAGGTCGTGGAAGGGGGAGGAAACTGGGGACATGGGTGGTGGGTGATGGGCACTGCTGGAGGGCGGGTGCTGGAACACTGTGTGACCGATACCTCCAAACGTGAACAACATTGTAATTGTATATCTCATGGTGGTATAATAAAACGTTTAAAAAAGATGGCTTTAGTTTTTATAAACATGTATAAATACATATCCATTAACTTGATGCTTCTTTAAAAGTAGTTTTGTTAATGAAAAGAACATTTATTTATAGCAGGGGGAGCTACTCACAGTTAAGATAATGTTGGTAGATGGCTATATGAAAAATAGCAAGAATAGCCTTTCTACCATTAGGATCCTTTTTTTAATGATACCTTTCTTTGCATGCCTTTGATAGCACTTTTCAGTATTGGTTTTTATGGGCAAGAGATGATCAGTCATTATTATTCCAAGTTCCCTAGTCAAGCTATCATATCTATTGTTGCTCTGACTTCCCTAGTCATGCTATTATAATCATTGTTCTGAGTTCCCATATTATGTTATTTTATTCTCAATACCATCATTTGCCACATATATTTTATTTTCATCTTATATAAAATATTTTCTTTTTTTGGGCCACTATACAGTGTTGCTTAGTGTCTACTCCTGGTACTGTGCTCAGGGATAGATCTGCTTGGGTGAGTGGTGCTGGGGATCTGATCTTGGTCTTCTGCATGCAGTTTATGTGCTAAGTATTGAAATATCTCTCTAGCCAGATCCCTCCTCTTTTTTTAACTGAATCACTGTGAGACAGACCATTACAAAGTACATGTATTGGATTCATGATTGAGTTCAGCCATACAGTGTTACAACACCCACCCCTTCACCAGTGCACATGACCCAATACCAATGTCCCCAGTTTGTCTTCCACTCCCCCACATTCCCCACCCCCTCCTCTATGGCAGACACCTCTCTCTCTCTCTCTCTCTCTCCTCTCCCTCTCCTTATCCCTCTCTCTTTATCTCCATATTTTTAATGAGCAGCTCCATATTTTATTTGAGCCCATGTTTAGTTCTGGGGTTAGAATGATAACTCAGGTGTCACTTTTTTAAAAAAAATTAACTACCCCCTACCCCTTTGCTTCCCTCTTCTGATGTTGTGTGAAGAGGGGTTGCATCCATACTCAGTTGTGATACAAGGCGTTGCATATCAGGTTGCAGTTCTTACACACTTGTTGTTCACTAAGGATTGTACACTGCCAATGGTGAAGCTTATTTGTGTGCTCACAAGGGTTCATATTTCCTGGCAGTGATTTTCACATACCTTTTAATTTCATTTAATTTTGATTTAATTTGGGCTCCCAAGCAATGCTCAGGAAGACTGCGAGGCATCTTCCTGTGAGCCTTGCCAATGGGCCTGAGGACATGGTACTGCTCAGACCTTCTGGTAATGCTTGGGGTCTGGATACTGGATCCAACAGTGTTTGAGGTGGGCTATGTGATGCTGAGGCATGAACCTGGGCAGGCCATGTATTTATAAGGCAGCTTACCCCCTGTGCTCTCTGGTTTTACACACTTAGATCACTGTAAGTTGTTGCCATATCATGCATTACTCACAAACACCTGCTGCAGAGCAGCCAGGCATTGCTGAAAGAGCAAAGGGATCACAGCAGAACCAACAGCCCAGCTGTCAGGAACGTGCTTGGTACATGTGGCAACACTGGGATGCAATGAGCCATCTTACATAGCAAGCAGCTGCTCAATGTCTGAGCTATCCCCTCAGCCCCTTGCTTCTTTATTATGTGCAATGAGCAGTTGACAAAAGCCAGATCTTTGGTTCTGGGTTTCAACTCACACTGAATTTTAGTACTTGTCCTCTTGGTTCTCTTAGAATCTTTAATTGTTTTTGCTTGTTACTGGATTTCTTGGTGATGACGAAGTCTGAAAAAAGCTGAAGGTGTAATAGGAGAAGGAGCATGTTTTTCCGATTGGTGCATGTATTGACAGCATATGTGTTGGGAAGGACCCCATATCCTTGGCTTTAATAGGTGTCTGTTGAGGTGGCTCCTCGGCTATCCATGACTCTATGAGGCTCTTCCCACTGATGCTTCACCACATCTGGATTACAGAAATATCTGGGGTCGTTTGAGGCTTCTGCCAAAAGTGTTTCCTCTCTGTCATCTGTCTACCCCCTTAATTGAACTGGGAAAACAACAACAACAACAACAACAGCAAAACCCCCTATATTTTTTCTTTCCATCCCAAAGCATCTTCTCTCCTTAGGGCAGGAGTGAGATTTTTTTTTTTTGAGGTGTTCACTTTTATTTTTATTTTTTATTTATTTTTTTTAACATTTTATTATACCACCGCGAGATATAAAATTACAATGCTGTTCACGCTTGGAGGTTTCGGTCACACAGTGTTCCAGCATCCCGCCCTCCACCAGTGCCCCCGAAGCCACCACCCATGTCCCCAATTCCCTCCCCCTCCCACATCCTGCCTAAATGGCAGGTTCTTTATCTCCTCTCCTCTCCCTCTCTCTCAGGAGTGAGATTTTTGTCTCTAAATATTTTCCCAAGGTGTCTCTCTACACCTTATTTTCTACCCTCATGGAACACAAAATTTAGAGTTAATTCTCAACTGCTGCTGTCTGCCCTATCTAAAGTCTCTCTGGCAGTGGCCAGCTGACGGGGGCTGGGGAACAATGGACACATCACGTTAGTCTCTTGGAAGTACTGTACTGTATCACTATTTATGTGAGTTCTCTTTTGAGATCTCCAGATTCCCCTTGTCTAGTATTTTATAAGGATCTTCTGTCTCACGATACTCACTATGGAACTCAAACAGATTTTCAGTCCTGGCTGAGATTTTCGTGTTTGCAAATAGTCTTTTTTTCTTTCTACTAACTCTGATATAAACCGTTACATACACAATTTTTATGGTTTTAGTTCTTTTTGCTAAACAAATTTTGAAAGCAAATTTAAAAGGAAGTTTGTAAATATTTATGGGTTGAATTGTACTTGCCCCAAATATGGAAGACCTGTCCACCAGCCATCTCAGAAAGTGACTTTTTCTGAAAAGAAGACTGTTGTAAACATCACTGGTAAAGATGTGGTGGTATGTGAAAAGTGGTCCCTAATTCAGTGTGACTCATGTCCTTCTAAGAAGACAGAGTTACGGAGTGAAGTATCTGCAAGCCAAGGAGGGGTCAGTGTTTTTCAGCAAACTGCCGGAAACCCAGAGACACGGAAGGACCCGCTTCGGGCTGTTGGTAGGTGCAGGCAGGGAATGTGACCTGCACACTGGTTAAAGGCTATGTTCAACAGCGGCAGCCTCTTTGTGGAACTTGCTTGTGGAAGCGATGATATAAACCATAGCTTTAGAACTTCTGGGGTTTAAAACAAACTCAAGGTGTAAGGTAACAAACAGTTAAGAACATAAAAAAGGGCAGAAGTGTGCATTGTAATTTTTTATATTTACCTTTTCATTGTTTCTTACATTACCTATGCCATTTTTATATTTATAATGGAAATTATTAGCCAGACCAACAGATAAATTACCCCCACGACCCTTAAAAGACCTACATAGGTTACTGCTCAATCAATGTCATTTTTCCTCATTCTAAGAGATATTATTATTTTGACTTTTATCTCTTTTAGTTTTTTTTTTTTGCATAAGTTGAATCAGAAAAACTTATTTGTGTTGGGTGCCTCTACTCAACAAATTAACTGAGAGATTCATTCATATTTGTGTATGCTTGAATTTCATTAACTTTAAACTTAAACCAATAATCAATTTTTTTTCCAGAAATTGATGTCATATTATGGCAATTTAATGAACTGGAAACGACTAGAACTGTAAGTTTAAAAGAGTTGCAATGACTGATTAAAAGAAAATTAAAAGTACATGTGCTTGACATGTGTCACTTGGCTGAATGAAATTAGAAACTGCAAATCAATTGTGCAAGAAGAGATCTGCATGTAAATGGAGTTGCAGCTCTTAAAAACTAACATAATGGGTCTCTGGAAAGTAACATTTTAAGACTCAATTGGAATTTAAATAAAGCCAATGTCTTTTATTAAAAAAATCCTAGCTATATCTTAAATATAAAAAAACCAAAAAAACTAACATAAAACTCCTGCTTAATTCTTGATCTGCTTAGTTCAGAAAGTGTCAGTAGTTTTTTTGACCTAGCAGGTGCACTTCTAGTACTACATTTAAAAGAAGTAATTAGGGGCTGGAGCGATAGTCCATCAGGTAGGGCGTTTGCCTTACACGCATTCAGCCTGTGCCGGCCCAGGTTCGATCCCCGGCATCCCATATGGTCCCCCGAGCACTGCCAGGAGTGCAGAGCCAGGAGTATCCCCTAAGCATTGCTGGGTGTGACCCAAAAAGCAAAAAAAAAAAAAAAAGGAGTAAATAGATGTGCGAAAGATTTAGCTTTATGTATTACAATTATTAATAACAGAGGTGAGTAGGGAGAAAAATAATAAGTAATGATTTGAATTGTCAGTAGTTGAAGCATTGTTAAATAAAGTAAGGAATAGTCACAAAACAGGAGCCAATTAATTGTGTGTGAACACAGTAGCCAAGTCTGCCACCCCGTAGTGAGCAATGCAGCCAGCTGTGTGAGCACCACTAAGAGGACATGGCAGCAGCAACAAAAAGGGAAGGGAAGTAGGACAAGATAGAAATGAGCAAAGTGTTAAGGTCCCTAAGGTCGGATTAAGGTGAATCTGTGCTTATCTCATTTTTTACATAAATCTACACCAAAATAAAGGTTAGTCTATAGAAGAGAACTTGAAGCCCCAACTGTCGGGAAAGCTGTCGGGGTCCCCGACAGTGTCAGGACAGAGGTTGTCTTCTACCTCCGAGGACGCCGGAGAACAGATGAAATCTCACGAGTCCGGTGCAGTTCCAAAAATGGTTTTTAATAGTACAAAAAGCTCTTCCACAGCAATCCAATATAATGAACAAACTCTAGCTCTGGTCCGAACTTAGACCATACAAAAGAGCCTAAGTCTCCCACCAAAGAGAGAGGGATCTCACCCGAGCTGAGTCCTACCCAGAAGAAGGAGCAAAGGCCAAAGAGCAAAAGGCCAAAAGCCACAGGAGCCAAAAGCTGAAGGCTGAGGAACCAAAAGGCAAAAGGTGAAGGGGCCTCAAGTCAGCCCCTTATATACACCAAAGTAATCCAATCGGGAGGTTGTCATGCCAACAAAGAACCCTAAACAGAGTGTAGTGCCACACCCTATTGCAGGTATAAACAAAGGTTACACCAAGGACTAATCCCGAGATTATCTCTTATGTAAAACACTGGAGAGAGGGGGGGCTGATATAAAGTAATACATCTTAACTTCATGAGCTTCATGTAATCTAGATGGTACCCACAAGGTCCTTCTTATTATTATCTGCACCAGGGTGATTCTGAGTATCTTGTTCTCATGTACTGAAAGGGTCACATTCGCCTGCTTAGAGCAAACTAGTATGATCCTTCCTATAGTCTTCCTATAGTCTCAACGTAGCCAGGGTGGTAGTCTCCTGGTAAATTCTAACTGTCCCATGTTGGGTGCAGTGGGTATAAAGAGGAGCTGTGCCCAATCTAGAAAACATAGAAGTCTTAGTAGATGTATAAGTCAGAAGTTATTCAATCAAGGTGACTTCTGTAACTGCCACACCCTCTAGCAGTGTTTACATAGAAGAGAGATCTCATTAGAATGAACCTTGGCTTAAATAAGATTAATCTGGGAGTGAGCAAAACAACAAAACTCCCAGATTAGCTAAACATGTCCTCCAACACCCAACAAGTGACCTTTTACAGTAAGGGATAACGAAGCAACAAACTATGGGCTGAAGCCACAGCATGCACCTGACCCGAGTCCTCCCAACAATATTTTTTGGAGTTGGGGTGGGTCACCCATACTTCTGGAAGCCCTGGCAGCCACGCTCTCTTCCCATACCCTCCACCATGTGAACTCTTTGGCCCAGACCATCGGTCCTGAAGTCTCTGTGATCAGATAAAACAATGTTCACATAAATTTCTTTACTAGATTTATTTTAATATTGCAACTTTGTTATCTAATTTTAATTCTAGAATAGTTGTGCTGTTAATACAAATTTTTTTAAAAGCAAAAAACCAGACAGAGAGGACAGAGAAAAGAACTCTGTCCAAGAAACAATGGGGGCAATCTGGCACAACTGAGAAGGGAACATAAAGGTGCAGACTATTTCTTTGTGGAAAAAGTGGAGACTAGACCAGTCCTTGTTAAACCCGGGCACAGATTCATTTGCCTTGGGATCCATAACACCTCATCCAACCCAAAAGAAGAAATCCCAGACTCACGCATGCCTTGGTTCTGTGGCAGGAGGAAAGTTAGGGGAGTAGCCTGAGGTCAAGGTCAACCCTGTTGATAGCTATATTGGAATCAACCAGCCACATTACACATTCCCCATCAGTGTTCCACTAAGAAGAAGCCTCTGTAGCTTTGATTACAAAACTGAATAACGAAGAGTGGGGAGTGCAGTTGGGGGGATGGAGGGTGTGACCATCAGGTCACATGTGAACTAGGGACAGACCTGATCTAGTGGTGGGTCAGGGGATTCGGAGGTAGGGAATACAATTACTTTCTACATCAATATGATATATTTGAGCACTACTATAATTATATTATCTAAACTATAATAAAACTGAGGGTATATCCCCGTCAGGCAAACAAACCTGATCCTTGCTAGCCTCCATCTGTCTGCTAGCAAACAAACTGCTTTTCTACAAACATTGAACACCATAGACTGTACAAAGCACAGAAAGTGGGTCCCAGCCCCCTACAAGAATGTCCATGGCCCCAGCCCCTAGCAGTTCCTGCTGTGTGCGGAGCCTGTCACACCTATATCCTGAGGGTATTACAAGGCCTATATTATTTGTATTTCCAGCTTGGAACTTGCTGGCACAAGATAGCTTATTGTCCCTGGAAATCTTTATTCCCCCTCACACAACTCTGCTTGTTTCTGAGGCATTGGTTTGCTGGTGGTGACTAACTCCTCTGGGGAAAATTGGGAGAGCCAGATGAAGGCAGGTAGAATCTGTCTATCAAAACACTAACCCTGGGACCGGAGCGATAGCTCAGTGGGTAGGGCATTTGCCTTGCCACGGCCGGCCTCCATGCCGGCCTGGGTTCGATCCCGGCATCCCATATGGTCCCCTGAGCACCGCCAGGAGTAATTCCTGAGTGCAGAGCCAGGAATAACCCCTGAGCATTGCCGGGGTTAAAAAAAAACACTAACCCTCCCTGAATACATCCTAGCAAGCTTCTGGGAGACCTGCTAGATACAAACTTTGGTCATGTGATGCTGGAGATTTAAGTGAGTTAATGTATGCAAGATGAACTTGTAGCCTTCCTCACCTTCTTGATTTGCTCTTGCCTGAACCTCAGAGGAAAACCTTGTCTTAAATCTGCTAAGATCAAAGTCATTCTGCAGTGGAGCTGTCACCTTAGCCGGAGGCTTCTAAATGTGGCAAGTGGAATCTACTTTAGCAGACTTAATCTGCTAAAGACTTTATCACTGATTTAAGTCTCTCCTTAGCTCAAACTGTGCTTTGGTGTGTTACATCAGCAACTTCTGTGTTCCCCATTTCCCTGGTCTGCATCATGTAGGATGCACTCTTAGACCACAACCTAAGCAGATCGTTTGGCTCAAGGTATCCTGTGATGAGGACTCACCTCATACAATAATAGAAAACTTAGCCTCAAAGCTGATGTCCTAGATTGGTACTCTGTAATCTTCTCCCTACTTTTTAAATTTATTTTATAAAAATATGAATTTTATTGTTTTATAATATCTTCCATGTTAACAAAACTGCTAAAACAGGACTGGGAAAGAGAATGATTAAGATTAATTCATAGGAAAAGGCACAGATAAAAATATAATGAGATAGAGGAATTTACCATAATTAAAGGATCAAGACTGTCCTGGGAAAATTCTTAGTGCAATAGAACATAGACTACCTGAGAAACTTCAGAGCAACAGAATTAATAATCACTGAAATTAGGAAAGCAATAGAAGAACCCAATGCGCAGCCTTGGATCTGGAGTCTCTGTCTTGCAGTGGTTGGCTGTGGTGGCTGGAGCTCAGGGCCACACCCACTGGGCCCGGAGGCTGGGGACTGAGTGGAGCCCCTCAATCCTTGCTCCAATCCAGCAGGCATGGCCACCTGCTTGGCGAGCAGGTCCTAGGAGTATGTAGGACATGACCAGGCGCTGGCCGAGCCTTTACTTTTCCCCCAGGAACTCGATAGGGCCGCTCACCATGAGGCCGAGCTGCACAGCCTTGGATCTGGAGTCTCTGTCTTGCCGTGGTTGGCATTCCCCTTTAAATCATTGAGCTTACTCATCCAGTTACTCTAAATGTCACATGTAAGTGCTATCACTCTATGCTTATCTTTCTTCTTTTGGTTTACTTCATTTAACATGCTTTCTTTCAGTTCCATTCATGTTGCAGCAAATTGCATAATTTCATCATTCCTTACTGCTGCATAGTATTCCATTGTGTGTATATACCACATCTTCATGATCCACTTGTCTGTTGTCAGGCGTCTGGGTTGATTCCAAATCTTAGTCACTGTACTGAGTGCTGCATACGTCCTTTTGAATGAATGTTTTTCTATCCAGGGGGTAAATGTCCAAAAAGTGCAATGCTGGGTCATGTGGCTGCTCAATTTTCAGTTTACTGAGAACCCTCCATAATGTTTTCCAGAGGGATTCAGTCAGAAAACATTCCCACCAGTAATGGATGAGAGTTCCGCTTTCACCACATTCCCACTAACACAGATTGTTCCCAGTATTTTTTGATATGTGCCATTCTCACTGGTGTGAGATGGTATCTAATTATTTCATTATTGTTTTGATTTGTATTTCTCTGGCTATAAGTGATCATGAGCATTTTTTTTGATTTCCTATTAGTCATTCGTTGGTCTTCCTCAGAACTTGCTGTTCATTTCCTCTCCCCATTTTAAATGGGGGTTTTGTTATTGTTGATCATTGTGAATACTTTATATATCCTGGATACCAACCCTTCATCTGATGTGTTTACTGAAAATATTTTTCTCCCATTCAGTTATCTTTCAGGTTAGCCCTTGTTTCTTTTGCAATGCAGAAGCTATTCAATTTGATATAGTCAATTTATTTTTATTTTTGATTCTGTTGCCTTTGCCAGTGGGGTTATTTCATTGAAGACACCTTTGAGGTCCGGACCTTGGAGTCTTTTGCCTATATTTTCCTCAATGTGGTTTTACAGATTCGGGTCTGATCTCAAGATCTTTGATTCACTTTAAATTGACTTTTGTAAGATGTGACATATAAACCCAGTTTTAATTTTTACATGTGGTTTTCCAGTTTTACCAACAACATTTATTGGAGATTATATTTACTCCATTTCATACTATTAGCTACTTTCTAAAATATTAGCTGGCCATATATGTGGAAGGTTGTCTTTGAATATTCTAATCTGATTCACTGGTAAGAGAATCTGACCTTTCTCCAGTGCCATGCTGTTTCGATCACTATGGCTTTGCAGTACAGTTCAAATTAGATAATGAGATATAGTTTATTATTTACCATTATGGTTTTGGCTATCTGGGGTCTTTGATTCCATACAAATTTTATTATGGATTGTTCTAAGTCCTTGAAAATATCCTCGAATTTGGATAGGGATTATATTGAATCTATATAGTAGTTTAGGTGGATGGTAATTTTGACAATATTGATTCTTACAGTCCAAGAGCATGGAATATTTTTCTATTCCCTAAGGTCTTCTATTAAGAAGTGTTTTGGAAGATTTCATGGTATAGATCTCCTGCTTCTTTTGTTTATTACTGGTACTTGCTGTTCTTGGACATAATTTTGAATGGAATAAATTCTTTGATCTCTTTTTCCACTGATTCATTATTTGTATATAAGAATATGACTGATTTTTTGTTTGTTGACTCTGTAACCAGCTACTTTTCTGTCTTGGTTTATTGTTTCTAGAAGTTTTCTGTGGACTTTCAAGGTTCTGCTATGTATGCCATGTCATCTGCAAATAGAGAAAATTTGATTTCTTCTTTTCCAATAAATTTTGTTTCTTTTGATTTCCTTTTCTTACCTGATTGCTGTTGCTAGAACTTGTAAGATAATGATGAACAAAAAGTGGAGACAGTCAACATACTTGCCTTGTACTTGATCTTAGTGGGAATATTTTCATATTTTCACCATTAAGAATAATATTTGCTTTAGCCTTAACAATATAAAGGAAGGAACCTTCCATAGCTAATTTGTTGAGTTTTTATTTTTATGTCAGAACTGGATGTTGGAGCTTGTCAAAGCTTTCCTCTATATCAGTTGATATGAGCATATACTTTTTATTATTTCTTTTACTGATGTGGTATACTTTGTTAGTTGATTTGTATATATTGAATCATCTTTGCATCCCTGAGATAAACCCCCACTTAATTGTGATGTATTTTTTTGATATGCTATTAGAGTTGGTTTGCTAAGATTTTATCGAGGAGTTTTGTATTGATGTTCATCAGAGATTTTCCTGAATATTAGAGTTATGTTAGCTCCATAGAGGGTGTCATGAAGGATTTCTGTTCTTCAATATCTTGGATATAAGGCCCTATATATATCCACTAGCCCCAACTCTTTTGCTTCTCCATATAGTGCTTCTATATCTTTACTGACAGTTTGTCTAGCTGTTCTATCTAGTGAGGACAATGGATTGTGTCTCCATCCATATGTTTATTTAGTTTGTGCGCCTTATAAACTTTGCTGATCCTACATTTTGTGTGTATATGTTAAAGTTAGTACTTCTTTTTTAAATTTTTTTTCTTTGCTTTTTTTTTTTCGGGTTACACCCAGCAATGCTCAGGGGTTTCTCCTGGCTCTGCACTCAGGAATTACTCCTGGCGGTGCTCGGGGACTATATGGGATGCTGGGGATTGAACCCAGGCTGGCAGAGGCCGGCTGCGTGCAAGGCAAACGCCCTACCTGCTGGGCTATTGCTCTGTCCCCTACTTTTTGATCTATTGTTCCCTTAACCATAAGTAATGTCCATCCTTACTTCTAATTACTTTTTTAGGTTGAAAGTTATTTGATCTGATACAAGTATGGCTGTTCCAGCTTTTTTGTTTGTTTTGTTTTCCATTGGCTTGTATATTTGTTTCCAATCTGTTTACTCTGAGCCTATATCTATTTTGGGATTTTTGAATGTGTTTCCTATAAGCAGCAGTGGATAGATTTTGCTTCTTGATCCATCCTTTTTGATGGGAGACCTTGTCCATTGACATTCATTTTATTGATATAAAAAGAGCTGTGCTGCCATTTTAGTGTGTAGGGTTGTTGCTTCTATGATTGGCTACTTGGTTTGTTAATAGCCTTTTAGTATTTCATTTAGGCCTGTTTAGTTACTACAAATATCAGCCCTTGTTTGAGAATATTTTTATTCCTCCCTTCCATCTATATTAGAGTTTTGCTGGGTAATGGATTCTAGGTTCTAAGTTTCATTCAGTAATTTAGCTGTGCTATTCTACTCTTTACTCACTTGTTTCATTCAGTAATTTAGCTATGCTATTCCACTCTTTTACTCTTATTCACTAAGTTTCATTCAGTAATTTACTCTTATTTACTCTTATTCATTTACTCTTATTCACTCTTATTCACTAAGTTTCATTCAGTAATTTAGCTATGCTATTCCACTCTTTACTCATATAGATCTTCATATGGGAGATCTGTTGTGATTCTTATGTTACTTCCCTTATATTTAAGGTTGTTCTTTCTTGTTGCTTAAGAAGTTTATCTCTCTCTCTCTCTTTGGTTAGCCATTTTGGCTACTATGTGTCTGTTTGGGTCTATTTTGTCTGGTACTCTCTTGACCTCTTGACTCTGTGAAGCTGTCTCCCTGCAGAGAGGGAAGTTCTCAGCTATTCCCTCTCCCACCACTTGTTCTTCACCTTTCCTTTCTCTCACCTTCTGGTATTCCTATAATTCAGAAATTATTCTTCCCATTTTTGTTCATTAAGTATCTTACGTTTTCCTCCATTCTTTTGTTTTTCTCTTTTGACTTCCTTTTCAATCCTAGCTTGTGTTTTGTCTTCAAGTTTGCTGATGCAGTTCTGCTGTGAGAAAATGCTGCTATGACCTACCCTAGTATGTAGTGTGTTCTTTATAGTTCCTTCAATTCCATTTGTATGGAGTCTTTCATTCTCTGTTAAAGTTCTTTAAGATGGTTGAGTTTCTTCTCCCAGTGTTTGCTTAATTGCACTGGCAAGTGTGTGCTGAGTTTCTGTTTCCAGTACAGTGAGCGTTGATTTTAGGTTCTCATGGAACAGGCTTAAGTGTTTTGATGGGCTCTGGATTTGCCTGGGTTTTCTGTACCTAGTTGAGAGTGCAGCTGATAGTTTTAGTTTCCTCATTGTTCTGCAAGTTTTGTGGATGTTAATGGAGTTTTAGATTCCCTTTATTAGAGAACTGATCTTTTGCACTGTTTATAGTAGACGGCTTCTAAAACTACTGCTGCTATTTCAGTTATTTTTCCTTTTATGGCTTTTTTTGAGTCACACCCATCAATGCTCAGGGGTTACTCCTGGCTTTGCACTCAGGAATTATTCCTGGCAGTGCTTGGGGGACCAAATATGATGCCAGGGATAGAATGCAGGTCAGCCGTCTGCAAGGCAAACACCAAAAGCTCTACCCACTGTGCTATTGCTCCAGCCCCATCCAGTTATTTTTCTTAACATGCATTACTGTTAGAGTTTGCTCGAATATTGTCAGTTAACCAAACAGAGTTAACTGAGATTTAAGACTCTATATTGTCTGTGAAAAAGGAAAGTTGTTATTCCTCCACTCCAAATGTAAGTGGTAATGTCTTCCAGTGGATCTAGCACAATGGTGCAGTTTTGGGCTTAGACTATAGATTGACATTAGGTGGGACCAATCCTTGGTCTAGGGGCAGATTGATTGAACTTAAAACACAATTAAAGGGTATACAATAAAAAAGAGTGAAACTAAAAATTGAATAAGTTTTATGGAAGATAATAAAAAAGTAAAAGACCCACAAATGGGGAAAATATTAAAAAAAAATAAATGGGCTGGAGCGATAGTGTAGTGGGCACGGCCTTGGCTTGCATGCTGCCGACTTGGGTTCAGTCCTGCGTATTCCATATGGTCTTCTGTGTAACACCAGGAGTAATTCCTGAGAGAAGAGCCAGGAGTAACTCCCTGAACATCACCGGTGTGACCCCAAAAAGCCAAAAAAGCAAACAAAAAATAATAAAATGTAGAGGACTAGGAAGAACATTTGTACCATAGGAGTTTTAAAAGGAGAATGTCGAAGCCAGGAACTTTATTTGAAGAAATAACATCAGAGTACCTCCCCACCAAATGGGAAGAAGATGAAATCTTAAAAAGAAAAAGAAAATGAAATCTAGATCCAGGTGGCTTAAGAACTCCAAAGAAAATAAGCTCAAACAGATGCTCACTGACACATAGTCAAAATGGTAAGAGTCAAAGATAGACTCCTAAAAGCTGCAAGAGCAAAGTATCACAAAACATTCTCTAAAATGGTTACCACACTTTCCAGCATAAATTCTATAGGCCAGAAGGGAATGTTGCTGAATGAAGATCAACTAGAAATACTCTGCCTCATGAAGACAGCACTCAGAGTTAAAGGAATGATAAGCTCTACAGTTTACAGTAAAACTTTATAGAAAAATAATTTTAAATTTATTTTCACTAAACTTGCTTTGGAGGGAACACAAAGCAGACTTATATATAGAAGAGAAATCCAACCAAGAAGCAGCAAACCATCAAAAAGGTAAGATGGGGCTGGGGGTAGGAGAGTAATGGGAAGAGATTGAATTTGAGATTCACCAGATTTCAACTTAAAATAGTCTATAAGTTTAGATCCCAACATGTAAACTCAAAAAAATTCATAGCAAAATTATTATTTTTGTTTTTTTTCACCAGAGTTCAGGCCTTACACCTGACTCTGTGCTCCAGCATTACCACTGGTGGTGCTCCAGGGACTATGTGGGATCCAACACAGGTTTCCCAGATGCAAGGCATGCATCCTATCTGTTGTACTATCTTTCTGGTTCCCCGTAATAAAAATCCATGAGGAAAATAGAACCCAAGAATCATGCAAAATATAGGCCTCAAAGAAAACCTGCAGAAATAAGCTAATAAAGAATTTTATATCCACAATTTCCCTAAGCAGCAATGACTTCAACTCACCAATAAAAAAGTCACACTAGGATGATTAGAAGATAACCCCTCCCCTTCATGTGTCTCTAGGAAATTCATTTGACTCAAGAAGAAAATGATAGGGACATCCATACTTATATAAAATTTATGTAACAGACAAGGATGGTCATTTTATGGTGATGAAAGCATCAATCTATCAAGAGCGACTTAACATTCATTAATAAATATGTACCAACTGAAAGAGCATCAAAGTACATTAAAAGCTTGATGAACATAAAGAATGACAGTGGAAACAAAACTGCTTTATGACTTCAGGATTTACATCCAAGTCTATAATCCATTCTGAATTCGTTCTTTTTATATGCTATGAGAAAGTGGTTTCGCATCATTGATTTTCACTTGACTATTAAGTTTTCGTTTGCCATTTTTGAAGAGATGTTTTTTCCATTGTGTGCTCTCAACAAAAAAATTAACTGCCTGTGTCAATATGGACTTATGTGCTGGCTCTTCTGTCCCATTGAGCATTATGTCTTTTTTTTGTTGAAATATCACACCTCTGGGTGTGGACAGTTTGAGTCCCACCCAGCAGGGCTCAAGTGATGATGTGGTGCCAGGGTCATCAAACTGGGCTTGTCACATGCAAGACAGGTGCCTTAAATCCTGTACTGTCTCTCTTGCCAAACTTTTTATTGCAATTTCTTTGTAGTACAATTTGAAGCATGAGGCAATATGATGCCTCATGTTTTTATTCTCAGAACTTTTATGACTATCCAGAATCTTTTGTAGTCTTATACAAATTTCAGTAGTGTTCTTTTTTTACCTTGGAGAATTCCAGTTGAATTTTTGCACTGAATCTGTAACTTGCTTTAAAAAAATTTTTTTTTGGCTTACACCTGATGATGCTCATGGGTTACTCCTGTATCTGCACTTAGCAATTACTTCTGGTGGTGCTTGGGGATGACCATATGGGATGCTGGGTATTGAACATGGGTTGGCTGTGTGCAAGACAAACACCCTACCTGTAATACTATCACTCCTGCCCTAAATCTGTAACTTGCTTTGGATTGGATGATTGCTTTATTAGGTTTGTAGGGATTTAAGCTTTTGAATATTTCAAATATATCCTTAAACCACAATTTTTTATAATGTGAAGAACAGGAAGCAGTCTACCCTTGTAGATTAAGAGTCTGGATAATGGATCTGGAGAGTGCCTTGTGATTTGAAGTCGGGAGCTATGCATTAGTACTATCATTTTTCAGCTAAACTCCTCTTCCCATATTTTTCATTCATAGAGATGAAAGCAGATACCTGGTTTGGTAAGACTTTCAATATCTGTTATTCACTACAGTCCAATAGACTTTACTGGTTTTGTTCTCATATGTCTTCAAATTTGGTGCATTTCTACTTAAGGTCAAAATTTTATACAAATTCAACAGAATGAAAACATTTATTTTGTGTCCCTCTGTTTTGGTATATTTGCCACATAAATATATCTGAAGTCAGTCATATAGAGACACTAAAGATCTGGGTTTTCTAAAACCCTAAGAAAAAATTTTTATAAACCTATATTTTTCCCATTTAATTTCTTCAAGCACTACTGCTTTTCAGATAAAATTTCCCTTCCTGTTCCTGATCATTTTGTTTGCTGCTGCTTCAGATCATTCTTCCTAATGATCTACTGCTTCTGGTCCATTTTCTTCTGAGACAGCAGTATAGTTTAGCATTGTGGCCAGTCCAGGAAACATAGGCCATATCATCTTTAGAGAATAGAGGACTAACTTACATGCTTTTAGGCTTATTTCTTTTGGATAGAACCATAATCTAATTACCACCTTGGTTGTGTGTAATTGCTCAGGAGTGCAGAGCTGACTAACTCCATTGTTTGATGACTTTGGGGCTCTTTATTTTTTGTTGGGTATAGGTTTAATTACCTAAGTTAATGGTTACTAGTGACTTGGAAATTCTTAGGAGCCCATGCTGTGCAAGTACTGAACTTCTGGTACTGAACACTGCTTGCTGTTGTCTATGGGTTTTGGTTATTTAGAATTCAGACAGGGAAATTTTCTTGGCCTGTTGTAATCTTTTCCCCTTTTTGAATTGCATATTTTATGTTTTTACCATTGGTGTCTGCTTTTGTAATCTTATCTCTTCTTCTTCCAGTGGATTTTCCAATGAATGTGACCAAGTTTGAGGTCATTTTCTTGATCAACAGTTTCTAGATTTAGCTAACAAAAATGCAGCACAGTCAAAGTTGAATTCCAGATAAACAACAAATAATTTTGAATGGAAGTAGATCTCATGTAATATTTCAGGCATAATTATACTAAAATATTGTTGTTTATTTGAAAACAAATTTGTTTAAACTTGCTTTTATTGAGACAGCATTGGATTACAAGAATGTAAATGTTTATATGTTTTAGAAGTATGTTTATATATCCATGCTCACCACCAATCATGCCAATATCCATCCACCACAATCCACTGGACTGTTTCCATTCTAATTTCTACCTCTAACCCAGCCCCACCTCAGTTCTGTGGTCAGAGTCTAAAACCTTGCTTCCATTGCAGTCTCTTTCCTTGCTTTATTTCTTTGGATATCACCATGAGTGGATTTCTTTTCTTTTTTTTTTATTTCTTGGCTTTTTTGGGTCACACCCAGCGATGCTCAGGGGTTTTTCGTGGCTCTGCACTCAGGAATTACTCCTGGCGGTGCTCAGGGGACCATATGGGATGCCGGGATTGAACCCTGGCCGGGCGGGCCGACTGCCTGCAAGGCAAACGCCCTACCCTCTGGGCTATCGCCTCCGGCCCCATGAGTGGATTTCTATATTTGTCATTTTCCTTCTGATTTACAAAAGTGAATTGAATCTAACATTCTGTAATTTATCTTCCATCTGTTGTCATGTGCCTTAGAGCCTGTTCCCCTTAACCTCTCAAAGAGAAACTAGGCAGAGCTTAGCTTAACCAGGTACTTTGTCCCTTTTATGGTTCACTGTATCACTGTCTTCCCGTTCATCATCGATTTGCTCGAGCGGGCACCAGTAACATCTCCATATGACCTGTCTCATGCAAGTAGAACCCAAAGGGCACCGCTTGCTCCAGGAACATAAAGAGCCTCAAACCATTCCATCAGGTCATGGGAATGAGGTCTATAATTGTTACTGGAGTCTCTTGGGGTGCTGGGCTGGCCGAGGGCGCCTGGGGCTGTGGTAGAGCCCCAGGTCTCGGCAGAAGGTGGAACTACCACCCCCAGAAGTCCGAGCGGAACCGGAAGTAAACCGTCCTTTTTTGAACTCTCACCCTGGCCTGCCTGCATCTCAGGCAGTCTCTGGGGTGCGTGGCTGGCCGGGCGGGCGCCTGGGGCTGTGGTAGAGCCCCAGGTCTCGGCAGAAGGTGGAACTACAACCCCCAGAAGTCCGAGCGGAACCGGAAGTAAACCGTCCTTTTGAACTCTCACCCTGGCCTGCCTGCATCTCAGGTAGTCTCTGGGGTGCGCGGGCTGGCGGGCGGGCGCCTGGGGCTGTGGTGGAGCCCCAGGTCTCGGCAGAAGGTGGAACTACAACCCCCAGAAGTCCGAGCGGAACCGGAAGTAAACCGTCCTTTTGGGCTCTCACCCTGGCCTGCCTGCATCTCAGGTAGTCTCTGGGGTGCGCTGGCTGGCCGGGCGGGTGCCTGGGGCTGTGGTAGAGCCCCAGGTCTCGGCAGAAGGTGGAACTACAACCCCCCAGAAGTCCGAGCGGAACCGGAAGTAAACCGTCCTTTTGAACTCTCACCCTGGCCTGCCTGCATCTCAGGTAGTCTCTGGGGTGCGCGGCTGGCCGGGCGGGCGCCTGGGGCTGTGGTAGAGCCCCAGGTCTCGGCAGAAGGTGGAACTACAACCCCCAGAAGTCCGAAACGGAACCGAAGTAAACCGTCCTTTTGAACTCTCACCCTGGCCTGCCTGCATCTCAGGTAGTCTCTGGGGTGCGCGGCTGGCTGGGTGGGCTGGCCAGGCGGCCGCTTAGTATTACCAAAACTAGGAAATTCAACACCAAGCGTAGGTAATACCCTCAAGAAAAAAAAAACAGTACACTAGAGTGATCTATCCCTGAACACCGCAACACCATGGGAAAACAACGCAGATCCCCAGCTCGAAGAACAGATGAAGGAATTGACTGTGAAGAATCAAAAAAGAATACAGATATGCATGATCACTCTGACAATGAAATTAGAGAGGAAATTGGTAGGATGTTTGAGGAGCTCAACGAAAAAATTGAGCAGATGTCCAATAAAATACAGGAGAACATAAACGAAGCAGTTGAAAGGACAGTCAATAAACTACGGGAGGAAATGAGAGCAGAAATGAGAACCATGCAAAGAGAAATATTATCTCTTAAAAACTCAGTAGATGAAATGAAAAACACAATCGGGGCTCTCAACAGTAGGATGACAGCAGCGGAAGAGAGAATCAGTGAGACTGAAGATGAGCTGCAGAAAGCACTCAGAGAACTACATAAGATGGAAAAAGATCGGAAAATGGATCAGCAACGGAACAGAGAACAATGGGATGAAGCCAGGCGAAACAACATAAGAATCATCGGAGTCCCAGAGGGACAGGAAAGTAACCCCAAGGAAATTAAAACAGTTAAAAACATCCTGGCTGAAAAGTTCCCCGAGTTAAAGGATGAAGGCATCCAGATCCAAGAAGCCCGACGCTGCACCAGCAAGAAGAGACCCCAATAGAAAGACCCCAAGACACATCCTAGTCAAAGTAATGGATGCCATAGACAGAGACAGAATTCTTCAGGCAGCAAGATCAAAGAAGGAAATTGTATACAAAGGAGCATCCATTCGACTTTCAGCAGACTTCTCAGAAGACACCCTCCAAGCCCGAAGGCAGTGGTGGGATGTAGTGAAAAAAACTTAATGAAATGAACGCCTCAGCAAGAATTCTTTATCCAGCTAAACTCTCACTCAGATTTGAAGGACAGATATACAACTTCTTGGATAAACAACAGCTTAGGAACTTTGTAAAATCAAAACCAACCTTAAAAGAAGGACTGAATGATCTACTATAAGACGAGACATAACCCAAAAGAACAACCAACCTACACAGAAAGATGGCACAAAATCCCATGACAATAATATCTCTCAATGTCAACGGTCTAAATGCACCAGTTAAGAGACACAGAGTGGCAAAATGGATCACAAAATTGAATCCGACATTCTGCTGCCTTCAAGAAACACACCTGAACAATTGGAGCAAAGACAGGCTCAAAATAAAAGGCTGGAAAACAATCCTTCACTCAAACAACCCATCCAAAAAGGCTGGGGTAGCCATACTGGTATCTGACAACATAGACTTCAGGCTGAAGAAGGTCAGAAGGGACAGTGAAGGTCACTTGTTAATAGTCAAGGGATGCATATATCAGGAAGAAATCACGCTATTAAACATATATGCACCCAATGAGGGGCCAGCAAAATACCTAAAACAACTACTAATAGACTTCAAAGAAGACATTGACAGCAACACAATTGTAGTTGGAGACTTCAACACTGCTCTATCAACCCTGGATAGATCAACAAGATTGAAACTTACCAAGGAAATACTGGCCCTAAAAGAGGAGATGGAAGAAAGAGGGCTGGTAGACATATACAGGACATTTCATTCCCAAAAAGCTGAATACACTTTCTTCTCCAGTGCACATGGAACATACTCCAAAATAGATCACATGCTGAGCCATAAATCATACCTCCATAAAATCAAGAAGATAGAAATTGTGCCAACTATTTTTTTCAGACCATGATGCACTGAAAATAGAAGTTAATTGTACACAAAAAACGGAGACCAATACCAAGTACCTGGAAACTAAACAGCTCACTGCTGAACAACCAGCAAGTCATAAAAGAAATCAAAGAGGAAATCCAAAGATTCCTTGAAACAAATGAGACTGAAGACACGAATTACCAGAACTTGTGGGATACAGCAAAAGCAGTATTAAGAGGCAAGTTCATCAAAAAGATTGTACACCATGACCAAGTGGGATTCATCCCGGGAATGCAAGGATGGTTCAACATCCGCAAGTCAATCAACATAATACATTATATCAACAAAAAGAAAAATAAAAACCATATGATCATATCAATAGATGCAGAGAAGGCATTTGACAAGATTCAACACCCGTTCATGATGAAAGCTCTCCGTAAAAATGGGGATTGAAGGAACCTTCCTCAAGATAATCCAGGCCATCTACTACAAGCCCACAGCGAGCATCATTCTCAATGGGGAAAAACTGAAAGCCTTCCCCTTAAGATCAGGGACAAGACAAGGCTGCCCACTCTCACCACTTCTATTCAATATAGTACTGGAAGTACTTGCCATAGCAATCAGGGAAGAAAAAGACATTAAGGGCATCCAGATAGGAAGGGAAGAAGCCAAGTTATCACTATTTGCAGATGACATGATATTATACCTGGAAAACCCGAAACTCTCTACCAAGAGGCTCCTAGAAATAATACATTCTTATAGTAGAGTAGCAGGGTACAAAATCAATACCCAAAAGTCAATGGCCTTCCTATATGCAAACAACGAAAGAGAAGAAAGGGACATTAAAGAAACTATCCCATTCACAATTGCGTTGCAGAAAATCAAATACCTAGGAATCAGTTTGACAAAGAATGTAAAGGATCTCTACAAAGAAAACTACAAAACGTTACTTCAGGAAATAAAAGAAGACCTGAGGAAATGGAGACACATTCCCTGCTCATGGATTGGAAGGATTAACATTATCAAAATGGTAATACTCCCTAGAGCTTTATACAGATTCAATGCGGTCCCTATAAAAATACCCATGATGTTCTTCAAAGAAATTGAACAAGCACTCCTGAAATTTGTATGGAATAATAAAACCCCACGAATAGCTAAAGCAATCCTTGGGAAAAAGAAGATGGGAGGTATCACTTTCCCCAACCTCAAGCTCTACTACAGAGCAGTTGTAATTAAGACAGTGTGGTATTGGTATAGAGACAGACCCGTAGACCTATGGAATAGAACTGAGTATCCTGAAACGGACTCACAAATATACAACCACTTAATCTTCGATAAAGGAGCAAAAAATATTAAGTGGAGCAAAGAAAGCCTCTTCAACAAATGGTGCTGGGAAAACTGGGCAGCTACATGTAAAAAATGAACTTAGACCTCCTTCTAACGCCATGCACAAAAGTCAGATCAAAATGGATTCTAGATCTCGATATCAGACATGAATCTATAAGGTACATTGAAGAAAACATAGGAGAAACGGCTCTATGACATCGAAACGAAAAGTATCTTTAAAGACGACACACCACTGACCAAGCAAATGGAAGCAATGATAAACAAATGGGATTATATAAAATTGAAAAGCTTCTGCACCTCAAAAGAAACGGTGACCAAGATACAAAGACAATCCACAGAGTGGGAAAGGATATTCACCCAATACCCATCTGACAAGGGGTTAATATCCAGGATATATCAGGCACTGGTAGCACTCCACAAGAAGAAAACAGCCAACCCCATCAAAAATGGGGGAGAAGAAATGAACAGAAGCTTCCAAAAAGAAGAAATTCGAATGGCCAAAAGGCATATGAAAAAGTGCTCTTCATCTTTAATCATCAGGGAGATGCAAATCAAAACAACAATGAGGTACCATCTCACCCCACAGAGACTGGCACACATCCAAAACAGCAAGAACAACCGGTGCTGGCGTGGATGTGGGGAAAAAGGGACTCTCATCCACTGCTAGTGGGAGTGCCGACTGGTCCAGCCCTTTTGGAAAACAATATGGGCATTCCTCCGAAAGCTAGATATTGAGCTCCCATTTGATCCAGCAATAGCACTCCTGGGAATATACCCTAGAGACCGAAAAACACATAGCAGAAACACTATCTGTACTTCTTTATTCATCTCTGCGCTATTCACTATAGCTAGAATCTGGAAACAACCTAAATGCCCGAGAACAGAGGACTGGCTAAAGAAACTGTGGTTCATCTACACTATGGAATACTATGCGGCTGTCAGAAAAGATGAAATTATGAAATTTACATGCTTATGGATGGACATGGAGACTATCATGCTGAGTGAAATTAGTCAGAAGGAAAAGGACAGATATAGAATGACTGCATTCATTAATAGGATATAGATACCAGTGTTTTAATAAATATGGGAAATGGTAATGGCAGATTAAAACTCACCACTGAATATACACAAAAAGACTTAAGTGATAAACTCTAAATATCTGCAGGGCTAGCCACACAATGTAAAATAAGAGGGAGAGAGATGCAGAGACAGAGAGAGAGAGAGAGAGAAAGAAAGGAAACTGGGGTACCTGCTATTAAGGCGAGGGGGGGACGGGAGGGGGGGGTACATTGGTGGTGGAAATGGGGCACTGGTGGAGGGATGGGTGCTGGAATACTGTATTACCAAGAACCAATTATGAACACCTCTGTAATTGTATGTTTCACGGTGGTATAATAAAAAATTAAAAAAA
>JAJIBD010001331.1:0-201654 GCA_021461705.1 Cryptotis parvus | reverse complement strand
AAATTGATCATTATTCTTTGAGTAAGCTTAACTTTTTTGTTTTGAAAGAAAACAGTTTATGAAGTAAAAGGAAGACAATGAATTCTAGGTCTATTCAAGATACTGGATTTTCAAAAGGACTTGATCACTTGATCACTTAAATCCCTTAATTCATCGATTTGCTCGAGCGGGTGCCAGTACCATTTCCATTGGACCCTATCACGTGCCAATGTAGCCCAATGGCATCTGGTTGATTCAGGAATATGAAGAGCCTCAAACCGTTCCTTCAGTGTCTTTACAAGGAAGTCTGACCATCTTGTAGGTGGGCGCCACGTGATCTTTGACATCCCGTGGGATCCAGTCGGTAATGGCTCTAGTCCAGCGGTTGTCTCCAAATCACATTACATGTCCAGCCCAACTGATTTTCGATGCCTTGGCAAACGAGACAACATCCCCTGATTCTGGAATAGTGATGGAGGTCAGAACTCCGGATTCCTTCTCTCACTTGAGTGAGGCGTGATATTCCAAGCATAGCTCTTTCGATTCCTCTCTGGGAGACCCGAATAGCATTCTCATCCTGCTTTTCGTAGGGCCCAGGTCTCTAAGGAGTATGTTAATGCAGGGAGAACGGTGTAGTCAAAGAGATGTGCCCGGAGCCCGATGTGCTTTGTCCTTTTAGCTATTTGTTCGATGCCTTTGAAGGCATTGCATGCTGCTCTCTTCCTCCTGCACATCTCAGGTTTTAGGTCGTTCATCATGTTGATTTCTTGACCTAGGTACACATAACTGCTGCAATCAGAGATGGTTGTTCCATTGAGAGTGAATGGGGCCTCAGGAACTACTTCATTCTTCATGAACATTGTTTTCTTTAGATTCAGCTGTAGACCTATCTTTCCACATTCTCAGTGGAAGTCATGCAGCATTTTTGCCGCTTGGCTAATGTTTGGTGTTATTAGAACGATGTCATCAGCGGAAGCGGGGGGTGGTGTAGTTGCCGACCATCTATCTTCACTCCCATTCCTTCCCATTCTAATTGTCTCATGAGGTTCTTGAGGGTGGCACTGAAGAGTTTTGGTGAGATGGTATCACCCTGTCGAACCCCTCTTTTTGACATCAATGATCACTTCTTTGTAGAATGGTTGAGATCCTGGTGGTGAATCCGTAATACAGCTCACGAAGGATCTTGATGTATTGGATTTGAACACCCTGTTTGACTAGGGCTCCGATGACTGCTTCAGTCTCCACAGAATCAAAGGCTTTCTGTAAATCAATGAACGTGAGACAGAGTGGCATCTTGTACTCCCTACAAACCTTAATGAGCTTGGTTACTGTGTGGATATGGTTGATTGTGCTGAATCCTTTCCGGAAACCTGCTTGCTCTCATGGTTGTCCTTCATCTAGTGTTCTGCTAATCCTGTTCAGGATGACTCGTGTAAACAGCTTGTAGATGACAGACAACAGGCTGATGGGGCGATAGTTGCCGATGTCGTGAATGTCTCCCTTCTTGAACAGTAGAACTGTCCTGCTGGTTTTCCATTGGGAGGGCACCTTGCATTCGGACAGGTAGTGTGTGAAGAGCCGAGCTAGTGTATTGATGAGTACTGACGGCAGATTCTTCAGGTGTTCGGGTCTGACTTTGTCTGGGCCTGGTGCTGTTCCCTTCTTTACCGACGAGATGGCATGTCGGATTTCAGAAGGGAGAACATTGGGAATGACATATCCATCCTGTGGAATTTGGTATGTGGGCAGGTGGATGTGGCTATCAAAGAGATTTGAGTAGAAGTCCTGGATAATCTTCTCCATTGCCTTTCTGTAAGATGTGATAGATCCATCAGGGCGTCGGAGGGAAGTCATCTTGGTCTTATAGTTGGCGAAGGACAGGCGGGCAGTGCGAATACTTTTCCTGGCTTCTGCTGCATCTTCCAGTATTTCTGCTCTTCTGTCGTTGAGGTCTGCTTTTATCGCTTCTCTGCACTGTTTAGCAAGCTTGGACGTTAGCATTTGGTCTCCTGAGGCTCGCGCCTTGCCACGTTGGCGAATGAGCTCAAGAGTTTCTGAAGACAAGAGTCCTTTTGTGTCTTTCTCTCTCTCGGCATTCTTCGCACAATCTTGGAGGTGTGAACCAGACAGTTGTATTCTTCATCGATGTCATCAATGATGGTATCTTCCCATGTTGCCGCAATGGTGCCAAAGAGTTCCCAGTTGGCGGTAGTTCTGAGAGTTCTCTTCTTAAACATTGCAGCTTTTTCTCCCCGTTGCGGGAAGTAGAATTTTGCACAAGAAGGAGGCGGTGGTCCGATCTTGTCTGGAATTTGGGGACGACAGCTACATCGGTCAGACAAAAACGTCCATTGAAGATGATGTGGTCAATTTCATTTGTGGACCTGTCCGCCAGGAGATTCCCATGTCCAACTTTTCGCTTCAGCCTTCTGAAACTGTGAGTTCCCATGAATAGTCTTGGTGGATATGATGAACTCAGATAGTCTCTCACCCTGTTCGTTCCATTCTAGGCCATGAGTCCAGATGTGGAGTTCTTCAGCCGATCTTCTCGGTCCTATCTTGGCATTAAAATCACCGACTATGATCTTGTAGAAGGTGTGATCTTTTTATAGAACTCCTCCAATTCCATGTAGAATTTCTCAGTTTCATCTTCTTTGTATGTGGATGTTGGTGCGAAGACAATGAAGATAGAAATTGCTGGCAGTGGGCCACATCTCCTCAAGTGTAATCGTCCTATTCGGTTTGTTAGGCATTCAAATGAATCAATGTTGACAGCCATATTCGTGTTGACAAGGACACCAATGCCACCGACGCCTCTTTCGTCACATGTTCCAAGGAACAATTCTTCTCGGGTGTCAAATACAGCATGATGTAACTGGCGCCTCCTCGTCTCAGTCAGACCAATGATGTCGTACTTGATCTTTTGCGCTTGCACCATCAGATCCTCAATATATGCTTCCGATGCCAGCGTACGTGCATTGAAAGTACAGACAGTCATTTTAGTCCTTCTTCGTTTTGACAGCCTAGGACAGCCGTGAAATTTTATCAGGCACTGCTTGTTTGCCTTTCTTACTGCTGCCGTATTAAGGGCTCTTTCGGGGTCAGGAAAATAAACATTTTTGTTACTGGATTTGGCATATCGAACACGCATCAGACAGCTTGCCAGGCTCTGCCATGCGGGCGCTATATTCTCATTACTTTGTGGGGCTCTCTCAGAGGGGTGGGTAGAATATTTATGGTAATTTGGAGGTAAATCGCTGCCGCTGTGCAATATATTGCACAACGGGAAGAAGCTGGTTTCTACTCTGCTGGGTGTACCTGTGTCTTAGGCTCAAGTATTCCTGGGCTTGAAATACTCTCCTCTGAAGGGCGGGTCTCTGCAGTCTGCGGGTCCTTGTAGGCTGGGTCTCTGACAAGCTGGGCTGGAGACTGGATTAATATGCTGGGGGGGAGATCTTACCAGCTGAAGAGTGTGGATTGTGACACAGATCGCTGCCAGCAAGGTGTGGGGACACAGGTACACCCGGCAGAGCAGAAACCAGCTTTCCCCGTTGAACCCCCTGCATTCCATGGACCACGAGAGCAACTTCCGACCCGAGTCCACCATCTGGATGGAGCCTCGGAGGAGCCCAGAGAAACCCCCACACCTTGCGTAGACAATGAAGATAGAAATTTCTGGCAATGGGCCACATCTCTTCAGGTGTAATCATCCTATTCGGTTTGTTAGGCATTCAAATGAATCAATGTTTATGGCCATGTTTGTATTGACAAGGACACCAACGCCACCAATGCCTCTTTAAATTCGCATGTTCCAAGGGAACAATCCTTCTCTGGTGTCAAATACAGCATTATGCAACTGGCGCCTCCTCGTCTCAGTCAGACCAATGATGTCGTACTTGATCTTTTGCGCTTGCACCATCAGATCCTCAATATATGCTTCCAATGCCAGCGTACATCCATTGAAAGTACAGACAGTCATTTTAGTCCTTCTTCGTTTTGGCAGCCTAGGATGGCCATGAAATTTTATCAGGCACTGCTTGTTTGCCTTTCTTACTGCTGCCATATTAAGAGCTCTTTCCGGGGTCAGGAAAATAAACATTTCTGTTACTGGATTTGGCATATCGAACACACATTGGACAGCTTGCCAGGCTCTGCCATGTGGGCGCTATAATCTCATTACTTTGTGGGGCTCTCTCAGAGGGGTGGGTAGAATATTTACGGTAATTTGGAGGTAAATTGCACAGCCTGGGTTCTGCTCTGCCGTGTGTACCTGTGTCTTAGGCTCAAGCATTCCTGGGCTTGAAATACTCTCCTCTGAAGGGCAGGTTTCTGCATGGTGGGTCCTTGTAGGCTGGGTTTCTTACAAGCCAGGCTGAGAACTGGATGAATCTGCGGGCTGGAGACTGGGTTAATCTGCTGGGTGGAGATCTTACCTGCTGCAGAGTGTGGATTGTGAAGATCGCTGCCAGCAAGGTGTGGGGGTTTCTCTGGGCTCCTCCGAGGCTCCATCTGGATGGTGGAATCAGGTCGGAAGTTGCTCTCGTGGTCCATGGAATGCAGGGGGTCCAACGGGAAAGCTGGTTTCTGCTCTGCCGGGTGTACCTGTGTCTTAGGCTCAAGCACTCCTGGGCTTGAAATACTTGAAATCAAAAGGACTGTGAATAAATAATTTTAGTTATCACATTTTAGAATACTTACACAGGGCAGAGCTGGTACTAGCTCTTGCTTGCTCAGCTGATCAGGAGCTATCTGGGAGGGAAGGTGGGTTCTTGCCTTGGCCCACCATCCCAATAGAGCCTTGCAAGAAGCCAGAGGAACTCCCCACACCATGGGGCCACCATTTACAACATCTGGACTCCACAACTCCTCAGAGCTCTACCCAAGGGAAAGGCTGATCTCTCCCGTTGCTGTCCAGAGCCTACTACCAAGTATACTGCCAGCATGCAGAGGCTGGCAAGCTACCCATGTTGTGTTTCGTATGCCAAATACCAGTAGCAATTATTGCCATGGCCTGAGCGAATGGTTTTAGGCCCTTTGTGTTCCTGGAGCAAGCAGATGCCTTGGGCTATTCCGGCACACAACAGGGACGTATGATGATGTTATTGGTGCCCACAGCAAATCAATGAACAATGGGCAGACAAGTGCTACAAGTGATACAAGTGACAGCATTTTAATTTAGTGTGGTGTAAATATATATTTCTATCTGGACTAGTTTGCAACCCTTTCCATGAACAACCACACTTGACACCATTCAATGTTAGCCTCTGAGTCCTATACTGGTTTTAATTTGAGGATAATAGCCCACAAAATCACCCCTTTTCATGTTCTCTTAGAAGAATACATTTCCTACAAAAAGTAGATAGATAAGTGAACATTTTGCTTCAGGAAAATAGGCTGTAAGGAGGTTCTGAGAAAAACCTCTATTACTCTTCTCATTAAATTTCTCAGACCATTTAGGATACTTATTTAGGCTTCAGACTGTGAAATATTTTTTTTTCTGTCACATTTTGCTCTTGGTACAATTCAGAACAGAATAGAAGTTTATTGAATGTACACTTTGTTTTCACACTATACTAGGTCTATTTAAGAAAGAAATAAGTAAGGTATAGTCACTGTTTACCAGATTTCATTTTGATTAGGACTCAGAGAACACTTAGATATTCTGAATATTCATGTAAAAGAAAAAAAATTTAGGTATAAACTGTGGTGGGTAAATAAAGACCAAATAATAAGTTGTTTATTTACCCATATAAATCTTTGGGTAAATAAAGATTTACCTATCTACTCACTTAAGATACTCACTTAAGATAGTGAGTTTAGGTTAAAGAATTAAAAGTGTGAAACCTAACTAGAGGTAGAAGGGACAATTGTGTTACTGTGAAGAAAAAAATAACAGAACCATGGATTCATCAAATACAGATCTGATGACTCATACTTAAATATTATTTTTATCTGTGCTATGATGTTCAAAGATATACTGAGTAGACTAAAAGTCAGATTAGAATGATAAAAAGGATCATGGAGATTTGTCTAATAAGAGTACTTTTATGTTAGAATATCACAAATTTACAATCATTGTAGCAACAAGGTCATCCCACTTAATAAAATAGCCATTCTCTGATTCCAATACCATGCTGATTGTCCATTTGCTGTCCAAATCTATTTTATTACCTCAGCTAAATTCTGAGTGTGCTCAGGATGAACCTTGCAGGATTTACTCCCTTCAAGTTTCTCGTTGGCATTGCCCACTGCCAGGCACTGAAGAGTAAGGGCAGAAGTAATAGAGAACATGGACTTATATCTTCCTTCATTTTATCCCCACCGTACTCTGACTTAGCACTCCATATGGTCCCTAGAGCCTAATCAAGAGTCATTCTCGAGTACACAGCTAGGAATAAGCCTTGGGCACTACCTAGTATGGCCCTCAAACAAGCAATCAATTCAATAAAAATACCTGGTATGCTTTGGGGAAAACACAGACAGTCACCCTTAACTATTCCTGTCTGTTTGCTATCTGTCACACATAGAATTGTTACTATGTCTTAAAGCATTTTACTGGAATCTAGCAATCCACTCCCCTTGTATCTCTGACAAAAATGAGATAATAGCTCCAGTATTTAATGTAGTGGACTTGATCATCCTTCATCAATTCCCGTTGCTGTAGCCACATCTCAAGATGCAAAGCCTTTATTTCACTCTTTTCAAACACTTCTTTTACTGATAAAATAAGATTAAAATTCCCATTTCCTGAAGATTGCTTAAATGAGTTCACTTCTTTCAAGATCTCTAATAACAAAGGAAAAGTGTTCCTTCCATTTCTCTACTAGAAGAGTGCTGAGCATCCTGTTTTCAAACTTTTATAACGAAATGAGTATGGATACATCATTCCAATACTAGCATAACCCTCTGGATAATCACACTTACATGGAATGTTAGGAATTATTATGAAAGAAAACAGTGAACATAAACTATCAGAGGCATGCTTTCACACATGGTAATTCAAAAGGAAGTTTCAGTTTTTCTTTGCCAGCTGCTGCATGCAGCTTCATTTTTAGCTTCCCACCTCCTACATTTTAAAAAAATATTGCAAATCGCTGGGTTCTTTTCAAGTCATGGGGAGTTTAAAGTTTCCCAAGACCATTAAATTCTGCACCCAGACCTTGAGCTCACAAGAGAACAAGTCAAAAGAACTATAGCTAGGTATATGAAAGAATATATAATCTCAAAGGTGCTAACAAAGTCCATACAGCTTTAAGTAGAAAAGCAAAATGTTAATCTTATTTTAGAAACACAAATGGGCTCTAAATTAACAAGACATCTCTGAGTAACAAATGATAATCCTTTAATACTTGTTCAATGAGTAGTACAAACACAGTTTTCCTATAAAAACTCCATCACATGAACCCTAGTTCACTTATCCTATACTAAGGTCTTTCATTACTTGGAGTTTCTTTTCCTTCTACTTTTCAATAAAGTTTTCTGTTTTCTAACTCTGAATCTGAGCATCTTTATTACTCGTATTTTCACTGTTAAAAATATTGAAGAACCTAGGAAGCGCCGGACCAACATAGAGACCCGCTTTACCACCCCTCTAACAGAAGTTAATCTTCCTTGTCTCTTTTCCTGATCTAGAACACAATTAGAAAGACCACAAGCTGTAGAAGATAGTTGATATTTATATTATATTAAGATTTTGGTACTGTAAGAGTGTGTCTCAAAAATAACTGTTGTATTTACTTACCATGTTTTATATACCAGTTCTTTTGATGTCAGTCACAAGGTGATTAGCTGTCAGAAACATAATGTTCTTTAGTCATCCTACCATCTTACATTCCTTTAGTTATGCAGCTGAATTTCTATCTTTGCTGCTCACTGATTAGAATGCTTTCTCTGCAGCATTACCATTAAATAAAAGAGTTACCTCTTTTATTTAATTAGGCCTTAGCATTACTTGGAAGCATTTCAGAGGCTGTTCATGAACACCATTTAAAATAAAGGTCCATATTTCTTCTCTCCTCTGGCTCTCCTCTGGCTCTCCTCTGGCTTCCTAGTACCTGTCATTCCTGACATTACACTATTTGTTTCTTTGTGTATTGTCTCTTTTGTAAGAATGTAAGTGTCACAGTGAGAGATGCAAAATTTGTTTTGTTTCCCTCTAAATCCCTTCAAACAACAACAGGACTTTGCACAGATCTCATGCCCAGTCAGGTCATCAAATAAATGATAAGATACTATAAATTGTGAGTTCAAAGCTGAATAAGCTGTGGTCTGGATGATTACCACACTCCAAGGCCTACAGAGATGAGTTAGAAGCAGGTATGTAGTCAGCAAAAAGGAACTAATGATCTGAACAATTCTGCAGGCCCTGATAAAAAGTTTTGACATTCAGGATACAAAGTCTTGTTTAAATATCTTTTTCTTATCAAATGGAGAATACACTCTTGAATACAGAAGGTTCAATTAAACCTGGCAAATCTATCTTTCATTGATTGTGTCCTGAATGAGAGAGACCTAGTTGAAGCCAAAGGAACAACAGTGTAAAACAGTGCAATGGGATTGCGAAACTGACTTATGGTTAATTGATGTTTCAACACAGGGAAGCAAATGAATATTTGAAGAACACCAGGATGTGAGCTTCAGCTGATGCAGTGCTCTTGTTGGCTCTCTGCATGTGCCCAATTTACACTCTCAAAAGCTCATCCAGCATTTTGAGGAAGGCAGCTTAAAGAGATGCCATTTCATCTCTTTGACCATGACTTCATTTATAATTAGATGAGTTTGCATCTAATTGTAAATGAAATGATTCTGCATCATATTACACTATTTTACCTACTATAATCTATCAAAAGAATTGTATGATTAAGATAATAACACAGTGTTATTTAAAGTGACTTAAAGTTCTAGAACCTTGCCTGGCACCACCAACCACAATCTGCAAAGTTCATGCCTTAACTCAGTTTCCTCATCTCCTGAGCTGTTAAACTTGAGCTCAAATACATTTGGGAGTATATAAAATATGCATTTGTTTCCTGAGTTCTCTCTTCATGTAGCCACTAAAGCCTTTGACAGTTCCTCAGTTTTCCTAATACAAAACATAAAACCTAAGACTTCCTGTTGTGAAACTGTGTAATATGTAAAGGATTTGGAACAGCAGTAGTAGGATCATTTACTTAAGTCACTAAGAACAGAAATACAAATTCTGTATTTCCGTTCTTAGTGCAAAGAACTAAGTGTAATATGATTAGTGTTACACTTAGTAATCAATAGTGTAATGTGATTCTACTTCTCAAAACACCATCTTCTTCGTGCAAAATTCTACTTCTCAAAACAGGGAGAAAGGGCTACAAGTTTAAGAAGAGAACTCCCAGAATGACCACCAACTTGGAGCTCTTTATCACCATTGTGGCAACATGAGAAGATGCCATCATTGGCGACATTGACAAAGAATACAACTGACTGATTCAGCCCCTTCATGATTGTGCGAGGAACTTCAAGAGGGAGAAAGCCACAAAAGGGCACCTGCCTTCAATAACTCTCAATCTTATTCGCCAATGTGGCAAGGCACAAGCATCAGGCAACCATAAGCTAACATCCAAGCTCGCAAAGCAGTGCAGAGAAGCGATAAAAGAAAGACCTCAAAGAGAGAAGAGCAGAAATACTGGCTGATGCAGCAGAAGACATGAAAAGCATTAGCAATACTCGCCTGTCCTTTGCCAACAATAAGTCCAAAATGACTGCCCTCGACATCTTCCAGAGAGGCAATGGAGAAGATATCCATGACTTCTACTTGGATCTCTTTGATAGCCACATCCACCTGCCCACATACTAAATCCACAAGATGGATGTGTCGTTCCCAATGTTCTCGCTTCTGAAATCCAATATGCCATTTCATCGGTAATGAAGTGAACAGCACCAGGCCCAGACAAAGTCAGATCCAAACACCTGAAGAATCTTCCAACAGTACTCATCAATACACTGACTCAGCTCTTAACACGCAACCTGACTGGATGCAAAGTTCCATTCCAATGGAAAACCAGCAGGAGAGGTCTACTGTTCAAGAAGGGAGACATGCACTACATTGGCAACTATTGCCAATCTGCCTGTTGGCCGTCATCTACAAGCTCTTCACTTGAGTCATCTTGAATAGGATTGGCAGAATGTTAGATGAAGGACAACCATGCGAACAAGATGGGTTCCAGAAAGGATTCAGCACAATTGACCATATCCACATGGTAACCAATCTCATTGAGGTATGTAAGGATTTCAAGATGCCACTCTGTCTAACTTTCATTGATTTAAAGAAAACCTTTGATTCTGTTTAGACTGAACGGTCATTGAAGCCCTAGACAAACAGGGCTTTCAAACTCAATACATTAAGATCCTTTGTGAGCATTATGAAGGATTCAACACCAGGTTTTCACCATTCTACAAGGAACAATCATTGATGTCAAAATAGAGGTGCGGCAGGGTGTTACCATTTCACCGAAACTCCTCAGTGCCACCCTCAAGAATGTCATGCTACAGTTAGGATGGGAAAAATGGGAATGAAGATAGATAGTCAGCAACTATACCACCTCCACTTTGCTGAAGACATATTTCTAATAACACCAAACATTAGCCAAGCGGCATAAATGCTGACTGACTTCAACTGTGAATGTGGAAAGGTAGGTCTACAGCTGAATCTCAACAAAACTATGTTCATGAAAAAACGAACTAGTTCCAGAGGCCCCATTCACTCTCAATGGAAGAAACATCTCTGAATGCAGCAGTTATGTATACCTAGGTGGAGAACTGAACATGACAAGCGACATAGCACCTGAGTAGATCAGGAGGAAGAGAGCAACGTGGAATGCCTTCAAGAGCATAGAAGAAATAATGAAAAGAACAAAGAACCTCCATCTCTGAGCACATCTCTTCAACTCCACCATTCTCTCCTTTCATTAACATATGCCTCAAAGACCTGGGACTTACAAAAGCATGATGAGAATGCTATTCGGGTCTCACAAAGAGAAATCATAAGAGCTATGCTTGAAATTTCACTCCTCACTCAAGTGAGAGTAGGAATCTGGAGTTCCAACCTCTGTCTATGATTGAGAATCAGGGGCGCTGTCTCATTTGCCAAGGTGTCAAAAATCAGACGGGCTGGACATGTAATGCAACTAGGAGATGACACTGGATTAGAGTAATTACCAACTGGATCCTACAGACAATCAAATGATCACTTGGCTGCCCACCTGTAAGATGGACAGTCTTCATTGTCAAGACCCTCAATGAACAGTTTGAGTCTCTTCATATTGCTGGATCATGCAGATGTCATTGTGCTACACTGGCACATGACAGGGACAAATTTAAAGGTTACTGGTGCCCACTGGAGCAAATCAATGAATAATGAGATGTCAAGTGATCAAGTGATCCATTGGTGCTGAGGACTACGAAAACTGTTGAAGTTCAGTTTAGTAAAGCTTCTGTTGGTGCTAAGGGGCCCTTTGTGGTGTCAGGTATCAGTAGTGGAATCTCGACAGGCAATGCTATTTCCTCCTTTCTCCTGAGATCTATGAAAACTGTCTACTTATTTTGTGCTTAGTAGTCACAAAAATAAAATGGCTCTGGGAGTTGTATTTAAAATGGTAGGAAGTAATTTTGTAGTGGTTCATAAATTACTTTGCCAACAAAAGCAGTCAAATAAAACCGTAAGAATTTCTCATGTTTCCTCCATTATTTAATGTTGATATTTATAATTAGGTCGCCATCATTATTTCTTAGGTTACTTGTCATCTTTTAAGAATGAGAACTTATAGAATTTTAAGGAAAAAAGAAAGAAATAACATCCAACCCCACCAAGAAATTGAGGGAAGAAATGAAAAGGAACTTCATCAAAAGGAACTTCATACAAATACCCAGACATGAAAAAAAATCCTCCACATCGCTAATCATCAAAAATATGCAAATCAGAACACAACAAGATGTCATCTGATTGGCATACATCAAAAGTAGAATAACCCTGTACTACAGGGTTGGTGGTACAGGGAGAAAGAAACTCCATTCATTGTCACTGGGAATGCCGACTGATCTAGTATTTTAAGAAAACAATATGGCACTCCTTAAAATATCACTGTATCACTGTTTTCCCATTCATCATGGATTTTCTCGAGCGGGCACCAGTAACATCTCCATATGACCTGTCTCATGCAAGTAAAGCCCAAAGGGCACCTGCTTGCTCCAGGAACATAAAGAGCCTCAAACCATTCCATCAGGACATGGGAATGAGGTAATTGTTACTGGTATCTGGCATATCAAATACGACACGGGTAGCTTGCAAGGCTCTGCCGTGCGGGTAGCATACTGTTGTAGTCATCTCAAAATCCAGCATTTATTGATGAACCACACGGCCTCTTCCGGCCACGCTGAGCTGGGCTGTGATAGGCTGTTCTGCTGGGTGGAGTTCTGACGAAGGGGAAGTCCGTATGTGAAAAATGGAGGTCCTCGTGGAGTGGAGGGTCGTCTGGCTTGTTGTGAGGCTCTTCTGGGGTGGCAGGCCAGGGCTAGAACCTTCCACCCCTCCCGGGTACCTCATGAGCGGCTGGGCACAGTGAGAGCCAGTAGCAGCTCTGCCCCATGTCTGTCTCTGGATCAGCATACCTGGGCCGGATTAAAAAAGACTGCAGCAGGGTGGATCTGGATGAGCTGGGCTGTGATAGGCTGGTCTGCTGGGTGGAGTTCTGAAGAGGGGGAAGTCAGGATGTGGAAAATGGAGGTCCTCATGGACTGGGGGTCGTCTGGCTTGTGAGGCTCTGCTGAGGTGGAGGGCCAGGGCTAGAACCTGCCATCCCTCCCAGGCACCTCATGAGCGGCTGGGCACTCCTTAAAATAAAAACCCTAGAAACTGAGCTTTCATATCCCAGCAATACTCCTATTTGGAATATACCCTGGGGGCCCAAAACACAGTGCATAAAAGAATTTGCACTAACCACAATAGCCAGATTCAGGAAAACAAACTGAGTGCCTAAGAACAAACAAATTAATAGAGAAACTATGGTACACCTACACAGTGGAATACCATACAGCTACCAGAAAAAAAAAACTAGTCAGGAAATTTGTTCATACAGCTGGACATGGAGAGTACCATATGAGTGAAATCAGTCAAAAGAAAGCGGACATAGAATGACTATCCTCATTTGTGTTATATAAAAAATAAAAAAAGAAAACATAGTATGAGGGTAACACCCAAGAATAATAGAGACATGGATCCAATGTTGGAAGTTTGCCTCATTGGTGGATGAGAGTGGGATACAGTTAGGATAGAGAAGGGCTACTATGACAATAATCACTTGATCACTTGAATCCCGTTATTCATTGATTTGCTCAAGCGGGCGCCAGTAACATTTCCATTGGACCCTATCACGTGCCAATGTAGCCCAATGGCATCTGGTTGATTCAGGAATATGAAGAGCCTCAAACCGTTCCTTCAATGTCTTTACAAGGAAGTCTGACCATCTTGTAGGTGGGCAGCCACGTGATCTTTTGACATCCAAAAAAATTATTATGACAATAATAATAATTAGAAATGATCACTCTGGAGTAGAACTGAGTGCGGAAAGTGCATAAAGGGACAAACATCATCATTTTGCAGTAAATTCTTTGCAAATAATAATGTCCAAAGGGGGCTGGGGCTGTGAGGAGGAGAGAGAGAAGAGAGAGGGGAGTTCCTAAATTCCTGAAATAGAGGCAGACTGGAAGTTTAGGATGGTGGGAAATATACAATTATGAAGTGACTGCTGTTTGAACATTGTAAGACTGAAACCAAATCATTTACACCTTGGAATAATGGTTTTCAGAAATATTGCTACTAAAACGTATATAATTTCCACTTTTGTTGAGGTGAGTGGCTTCTGACTTTCCAAGCATGTCAACATCTGCCAATGGATAGGAGTTAATCTGGATGAGTTGGTTCATCAGTGTGTGATGGGTTTCTCAGTACATAAATTATTGAGATGAGGCAATCGGATTAGAAATATGCTTTCAGGACTGTTATAGCCTAAGGTTTATTTCACTATAAGAGATTCTGAAACCATATCTGAAAAAAAAAAAAAAAAAAAACTATGACAGAAATATACTTCCACTCCGAATTATACCCTTTTTGAGCTAAGAAACAGCATTCCCTCTTTCACTATAGTTGACGTTTTTACAACCCTCCTAAACTACTTAGTGTACCCTTTGGAAAATAATAACACCCATTTCATGCAAAATATGCCACAAGATCTTGATCTCCAGGACAACCTATGGCCTCCATACAATCACAATGATACCTGAGATCCTTATTGAAGCAATAACTATTTTTCCTTCATTTTTCCATTTCACTCCCCAGTCTTATAAACTTCTGGAATGCATGATAAGTTGCATCTAACTACTATCATCGACAAACCATTCTGCCAGGAAAAGAAATAGCCAATGAAAGCAAATCAATGGGGCATGGGAATAGCTCTTCCCAGCAGTGACCTAATCTGCCTGCTTCAAAAGAAGGTGAAGAATCTGTAATTACTAGCAGGCTAGGATTACTGGAAGCAATCATTCTATATGCAGTGCGTTCATGTGTTCTTTTCATAGAGGCTGTCATGACATGAACTGTAAAGTGAAAGGAATATTGCGGAGTCCTGGCTCTGATGTCAACCTGCAGGATTAATATGCTCAATTGCTTCTTAAATCTCAGTCTTCTCATCTGTGAAATGTTAAAAGTCATAAAATCTGGTTTATTTCTTCAGGTTTCTATTGTTTTTAAAATTACATAGGGGAAAACTTTCTATGCAGCTATCAACATATAAGGTCTCACTATATTTATGCTTTTTCTGTCTTTAATTTTTTACAGGCATTTAAAGCTAAAGTTAAAAGCTAAGTCTTCCCTTTCTTCTCTTAAGTTTAGAGATTTGCTAGAGACCAGACTGTACAATTGGTACAATGCTTGCCTTGTTTGAGGTTGACCAGGGTTTGATCCCCGCCACCCCATAGGGTCACCCCAGCCCACTTAGAATCATCTCTGAGTGCACAGTCAGGGTAAGCCTTGATAACCGCCAGATGTGCACCCAGCCAGATGTGCACACCCCCAATGTTTATAAAACTACAAAATACTGAATAAATAAAGCAAGGGAATGAACTATACCCAGTGTGTGTGTGTGTGTGTGTGTGTGTGTGTGTGTGTGTGTGTGTGTGTGTGGTGAAACTCATGGGCTTGGGGTTTTGAAAACAGATCTAAGGTTACCAAGTGGTAGGGAGGGCTGGGTTCTAGGGAAGAAAATCATGAACTAGAAGTAACTATGGTTTGACAGTCAACACTTTGATGGTGATGGAGTACAGTTAAATATAATTCAATTGTATTTAACTAATAAATTAACTAATGTGTTAATTTAACTAATGTGTTTAATTATAATGTTATTTATTATATAATTATAAAATATATGTAATTATTCTTAATACATTATCACTTGTATCACTTGTCTTCCATTTTTCATCAATTGTTCAAGTGGGCACCAGTGACATCTTCATACTTCCTGACATGTGCTAGTGTAGCCCAAGGGCATCTGCTCATACCAGGAACAGGAAGAGCCTTAAACCATTCATTCTGGTCTTGGGAATGAGGTCTTTAATTGTTACTGGTTTCTGGCATATCAAATACGACACGGTAGCTTGCCACCCAGTGCTGTGTGATGGTATACTCTTGGTAGTAGGCTCTCAGTTTGTGCATTTACTGATGAACCGCAACAGGGAGAGATGGGCTTTTCTCTTGGGTGGAGCTCTGACTAGCTGTGGAGTCCAGATGTTGAAAATGGCAGCCCTCATGCTGTGGGGTTCCTCTGGCTTCTTGTTATGCTTTATTTGGATGTCAGGCCAGGGCTAGAACTTGCCTTCCCTCCTGAAAACCTCATGATTAGCTGAGCACAGGGAGAACCGGTAGCAGCTCTGCCCATGTACTGTATCTATGTCTCCCTAGTATGAGTATATGAAGTGCTCCCCTAGTGGAGTACTCTCACAGTACGGAGTGCTCCCATAGTACAGAGTATTCCCAAGAACAGAGTGCTCCCACAGTATGGAGTGTTCCAGCCCTAAATATTGTCAGTGTCCATATGCTCAGCCCATCTTAGCCTTGTGTTCACTGGGATGGGAGGGACGGAATCAGATCTGCATCTCACCTGGGTGGCAAGTGAGGGCAGAGGTGGGACTCATGTCCACACCACACTCGAGCATGGTACTTGCCTTGGCTGCAGAAGATGAGGAACCCAGCTAGGCGGTGGTAGATTGAGGTAGCAGATAGTCTGTGTTCAGATGCCGTTCAAGCGGATCACTGAGACAAGCAGAGGAGTCTGTGCAGACAGCGAGATACAGGTATCACTGAGCAGGTGTGGGTGTCTGTGAGCAGCTGTGGGGGATCTGTGTGCAGCATATTATATTAATATAATTATATTTATATAATTCAATATATTATATTTAATTAAATTAATATTAAATAAATATGATTATAGTCATGTTATCTAAATAATAAAACATAAGATATAAGAAAGGAAGAGCTTAAATATTTAATATGTGAATACAAGGATTAAATCATATATTGTTTATTGCTCTGCCCCCAGTATGAGAATAGTTGACTGATGTACATTCAGTAAATTTGCGATTATATATATGAATGCACGTCTTTCTTGGTTTCTTAGGAGCCAACTCTGAGAAAAGTTATGCATGCCAGCAGTTCTCTGGGACATGATTTCAAGGAAAACAGATAAAGAGGGGGAGGGATAAGTTAGGGAAAAAGAGTCAAAGAAAAGTGAAATAATATGAAGTTAATGTCGCTGAAAACTAGCTTTTAATCCTGTGTGGAATTATGAGGTCAGTGTATGTCATGCAGATCAGGGTTGTACCATCCAAAAGCCAGTGCAACTGGAGCACTAAGACTCACACACACACACACACACACACACACACACACATCTTCATAGCTACTTAGTTGATTGCCTCTTCCATCAGGCATTAGTTGCCCCATCATGTTCTGCTTGGCCTTCACACAAAGGAAATATCTCCAGTAAGGAAATTAGCATGATGAACGGTAGGTGCCAGGAGAAAGAAGTTGATTCTGCATTATAAGGAACTACTAAGGTGTTATAGGAATAGTACTGTCTGTTTCTGTTAGATATAGGAGAACTTGTGAAATCATCTTAATTTCTGTAACTCAGATGTGGTTTTCTTTATTTCTTTTTCTTCCTTGGAGGCCACAACAGGTGAGGTCAGGGCTTACTCCTAGATCTGTCCTCAGGCATCTCTCTCTGATGGGGATCAAGTGACCATATGTGGTGCCAAGGACAAACCCTGGGTTGGCCATGTATAACACAGATACTCTACCCATTGTATTATCACTTTGACCCAGATCTGGTTTTCTTTCATTCAGCGATTCCAAAAGAGTGATCTATAGTTCCATGTTATTAATGATAGAGAGGGAAAGGCTGAAGACAAAATATCAAGATTGCTATAATGATAAGTTACCTAATGTAATATAGGTATATATATATATTTTTAAATATTGCAAAATATGGCTTTAATATATAATCACTGGCATGATGTGACTGAACAATAAGACATTCTGCTGATAGAAACTAAGATAATATACTTAGATGGAGCAATAAGAATTGGGTTAAAGAGTTTCCTTGTTATCAGCTCCATACAGTTTTCAGCAATTCACTTCCCTTAAATGCAAAACTATGACTTCAACCTGAGAAGAATAACAAATATGTTATAAGGCAGGTGCTAGCTCCACTGAGTTTGAGATGCCTGCGAAGAATCTCTTTCTGACAATTATTTGGCCATGTTCAAGTTTGTTGCATATTAAACTCACTGATGGCTTGATGTCTATGGAGATTTTTGAAGGGCTACAAGTAAGCCTTCATATTTCTATGATGTAGTAGATATAGATTGTAATCTACAATCTAGATGTAGATTGTAAAGCCTTCATATTTCTATGATGTAGTAGATATAGATTGTAATCTACAATCTAGATGTAGATTGTAAAGCCTTCATATTTCTATGAAGTAGCAGATGTAGATTGTAAGTAGATGTAGATTGTAATCTACATCTACTATAAATTCTTTTAACTAATCCTATTTTATCTTTGTTTTGTTTCATTTTAGACCATACTGATGTATGCTTTTTCTATTTTCTAGACCAAACTGATGTACACTTTTTTTTAAAACTCCCAGTGCGAAAATCAATGTACTTATTACCCATTGAAATCACTCCTATCATATTTTTTCTTGAATGTTTAGAAACCAACTAAACTCTGTCACTGATATGAACAGAAAAAGCACTGCTACATAATTGTGTCTAAAGATAGGTTCAGACTGATTCCTATTTTATGACAAGTAAAAAAGCTTTTATTACACATGGAGTGGTAAAAGCCAGAACTTAACAAGAATATGGACATAATATATTATAGTAATGATAATAAAACTTCATGGAACACAGTCCATTATCTTGAACAATGATTTAACAATTACAATTACTTATTTCAGTGCCAGGGATCAAATCCATAGTCTTAAATGAGCAATGTAAGTATTCTACCACAAATCTAAACCCCAAACCTTAATTTATAATTTTAAATGGACTTTCACACATGCTTTCAATAGTCCTCAAAATAAGCTCTGAAATACATAGCATAGTAAGCTCAAGCATGGAGTGCTCATATATTCTTTCTTACATATTCTATCTCGCTGCTTTGATTAACTTCAGATTTGCTGTTTACCTTTAGTAACTATTTACTAAATTGATGGTTTATTTCCTGTTTTCTTTATAAGACACACTTTTTATGTTTAATGTTTAGAGGTGTTTCATTAATATACTATATAGACTCAATATGTGTCACTATATGTATAGTAATGGTTTTATGTATACTGCCATTCAAAATCATGCCATCGATGCTTAGCTCTTCAATTATATAGTAATGTCTTACTCCATTTAGAATTTATACTCAGTACCTAGTTATGTCTCTCAAATGTAGTTGATCAAATCTTGCTTGAAAAATTTCGTAGAAAACCTATAATATTCTTAGGCTATAAAATAAATAATATTTAGAAAAGGTATTGAATAACTGACTAGAACAGCATTAAGCAAAAATAAGTGAGGAAGATCAAAGCCAGCATTTGTGCCGCTTGGCTAATGTTTGGTGTTATTAGAACGATGTCATCAGAAGCGGAGGTGGTGTAGTTGCCGACCATCTATCTTCACTCCCATTCCTTCCCATTCTAATTGTCTCATGATGTTCTCGAGGGTGGCACTGAAGAGTTTTGGTGAGATGGTATCACCCTGTCGAACCCCTCTTTTGACATCAATGATCACTTCTTTGTAGAATGGTGAGATCCTGGTGGTGAATCCATAATACAGCTCACGAAGGATCTTGATGTATTGGGTTTGAACACCCTGTTTGACTAGGGCTTCGATGACTGCTTCAGTTTCCACAGAATCAAAGGCTTTCTGTAAATCAATGAACGTGAGACAGAGCGGCATCTTGTACTCCCTACAAACCTCAATGAGCTTGGTTACTGTGTGGATATGGTCGATTGTGCTGAATCCTTTCCGGAAACCTGCTTGCTCGCATGGTTGACCTTCATCTAGTGTTCTGCTAATCCTGTTCAGGATGACTCGTGTAAACAGCTTGTAGATGACAGACAACAGGCAGATGGGGCGATAGTTGCCGATGTCATGAATGTCTCCCTTCTTGAACAGTAGAACTGTCCTGCTGGTTTTCCATTGGGAGGGCACCTTGCATTCGGACAGGTAGCGTGTGAAGAGCCGAGCTAGTGTATTGATGAGTACCGACGGCAGATTCTTCAGATGTTCGGGTCTGACTTTGTCTGGGCCTGGTGCTGTTCCCTTCTTTACCGATGAGATGGCATGTCTTATTTCAGAAGGGAGAACGTTGGGAATGGCGTATCCATCCTGTGGAATTTGGTATGTGGGCAGGTGGATGTGGCTATCAAAAGATTTGAGTAGAAGTCCTGGATAATCTTCTCCATTGCCTTTCTGGAAGATGTGATAGATCCATCAGGGCGTCGGAGGGCAGTCATCTTGGTCTTATAGTTGGCGAAGGACAGGCGGGCAGTGCGAATACTTTTCCCGGCTTCTGCTGCATCTTCCAGTATTTCTGCTCTTCTGTCTTTGAGGTCTGCTTTTATCGCTTCTCTGCACTGTTTAGCAAGCTTGGACGTTAGCATTTGGTCTCCTGAGGCTCGCGCCTTGCCACGTTGGCGAATGAGCTCGAGAGTTTCTGAAGAAAAGCGTCCTTTTGTGTTTTTCTCTCTCTCGGCATTCTTCGCACAATCATGGAGATGCTGAACCAGTCGGTTGTATTCTTCATCGATGTCATCAATGATGGTATCTTCCCATGTTGCCGCAATGGTGCTAAAGAGTTCCCAGTTGGTGGTCGTTCTGGGAGTTCTCTTCTTAAACTTTGCAGCCTTTTCTCCCGTTGCGGGAAGTAGAATTTTGCACGAAGGAGACGGTGGTCCGATCCTGTCTGGAATTTGGGGACGACAGCAACATCGGTCAGACAAAACCGTCGATTGAAGATGATGTGGTCGATTTCATTGTGGAACTGTCCACCAGGAGATTCCCATGTCCAACGTTTCGCTTCAGCCTTCTGAAACTGTGAGTTCCCATGAATAGTCTTGGTGGACATGATGAACTCAGATAGTCTCTCACCCTGTTCGTTCCATTCTAGGCCATGGGTCCCGATGTGGAGTTCTTCAGCACAAATGCTGGCTGACTTTGGCACAAATGCTGGCTGACTTTGACCGAGAATGTGGAAAGGTAGGTCTACAGCTGAATCTGAAGAAAACTATGTTCATGAGAAATGAACTAGTTCCAGAGGCCCCATTCTCTCTCAATGGAACAAACATCTCTGAATGCAGCAGTTATGTGTACCTAGGTCGAGAAGTCAACATGATGAATGACCTAAAACCTGAGCTGCGCAGGAGGAAGAGAGCAGCATGGAATGCCTTCAAAGGCATCGAAGAAATAGCTAAAAGGACAAAGAACCTCCGGCTCCGGGCACATCTCTTTGACTCCACCGTTCTCCCTGCATTAACATACGCCTCAGAGACCTGGGCCCTACGAAAGCAGGATGAGAATGCCATTCGGGTCTCCCAGAGAGGCATCGAAAGAGCTATGCTTGGAATATCACGTCTCACTCAAGTGAGAGAAGGAATCCGGAGTTCTGACCTCCGTCGCTATTCCAGAATCAGGGACGCTGTCTCGTTTGCCAAGGCATCGAAAATCAGATGGGCTGGACATGTAATGCGATTTGGAGACAACCGCTGGACTAGAGCCGTTACCGACTGGATCCCACGGGATGTCAAAAGATCACGTGGCCGCCCACCTACAAGATGGTCAGACTTCCTTGTTAAGACCCTGAAGGAACGGTTTGAGGCTCTTCATATTCCTGAATCAACCAGATGCCATTGGGCTACATTGGCACGTGATAGGGTCCAATGGAAATGTTACTGGCGCCCGCTCGAGCAAATCGATGAGTAACGGGATTCAAGTGATCAAGTGATCAAGTGATCAAGTGAGAAGATAATCTAGTATTGAGTTAATTTTTCTTAGTCCTCATAGAATCAACAAATAGAGAAATTATATAGTGATTAGCTGCTGGTTCATTACCTTGCCATGCAATGCAAAGTTCAAGTATTGTGATTTATTTGGTGTTTTATTTGGGATACTAAGGAAAGGATAGTCATCCAAATATCACTTGAAAATTACCTAAGAAAATATAACCTAAAAACGTGTCCACTGACTCACACTGAGAAAATAAATCTATCTATTTAGAATGATGTATGTTGTCTCTCATGGTGACCTTTGCCATATTGAGCCTAATGAATGGTGGCTCCAAATGTCAGATCTTACTTTTTCTTTTGACCGTTGGATTTCAGAGTGAGTTACATTTATCATAAAAAGGTCAGAACATTCTTTGAAGTGAAATGTGTACAGAGTTGAAGGGAAAGTTAATGGTTAATAGTGAAATGTTTTAGCTTTGTTGCCAGTGAGAAGCAAGTTCAAGTCAAACATATTCTTTTATAAAAGAAAGACATGACTAAATTCGTACTAAATATGTCTAAAGCAATAAGATAGTATTGTCTAATCTTAAAATACCCCTAAAATAACCAGGGGTCAACTTTGTTTGAACTTCATACAACTTCTACCAAGAACACAAGTAGCAGCTCACTCTGGTGTTCACTTCCCTGGCCCAACTTTCCTTCTAGACATGGTTGTTCAGACCAGTGTTTCTCAACTTTTTTCCAACCATGGCCACTTCTGACCTTTTTCCTTTTTGTGGACTGACATATCTTAACAGGTGTTCTCTTTAGGTCATACCAGACCCTCATTCATATGATTTTCAAGTGTTTAATTTCTGTTTGTTCCATTCCTTATTAATGGACTTTGAATTTTGAGACTTGATATCTTTACATCTTTGGTACTTTATAACACACACACACACACACATATATGTGTGTGTGAAGTATAGATATAGATATAGATATAGATATAGATATAGATATAGATATAGATATAGATAAAGATATAGATATAGATATAGATATAGGTATAGATATAGATATAGATATAGATATAGATATATAGATATAGATATAGACATAGATATAGATATAGATATATTTCAACCTTAAAATATCCTGGGGTCCTACCAAGGACCAGATGATCCTCCACAAGAAACACAAGTTTAGACCAATCAGATTCATATATAATATCAAGTACCACCTCAAGATGACTCTTGTTCCTTATACAAAAATCTGAAGTCTATTATACCAATAACTGAAGTCCACAAACTCATTTACTCTCACTGTTGCCATCCAGAAATAGAGATAAGAATTGGGGGTGGGGAAGAGAGATGCTTATGAATAGAATTAATGCATAAATTCCATTAATTCTCTTTCAAATAGATCAGTGGGGCAGGAGTAGGCTATTGTGTTACACATATGGTATATATAAAAAGGCTATTTTCACTGGTATGAGAAAATATATCATGGCCATATTTATATGTATTTGTCTTATAAGTGACTATATACACAAAAAAGTGTATATAGTCACTTGTAAGTGACTTTTTGAAGCCACTAGTATGCACTCTTGAGGAAAGTGTCTGTTAACGTCTCCCAATTCTGTTACTGGGACTATTGTTGCTGTTGCTTTTGCTGTTGATGTTGAACTCTGTGAATCCTTTGGACATTAATCTTGGACACTAATCCTTTGATGTGATAAATAAAAATAGTTTCCTATCAATAGACTGTCATCTTATTTTAGCTTGAGTTTCTTTTGCCATGCAAAAAACTTTTTATTTTGATGCAATCCTGTTTTTTTATTTTGTTGCCTTTCTATTAGAATAAAATTAATAAGATAACCTTGAGATAACTATCATAGAGAGGTCTGACAATAACTTCCACAGTGTACTTTTTATATTCTGGTGTGATATCAAAATATTTAATATCTTTGAATTAACTTTAGATTATGGTATGATTAATAGCACGGCAAAGCCTGGGAAGCTACCCATGTCGTATTTGATATGCCAAATACCAGTAACAATTATAGACCTCATTCCCAAGACCTGATGAAATGATTTGAATCTCTTTATGTTCCTGGAGTGAGCAGATGCCCTTCATCTACACTAGAATGTGACAGGACATAGGAAAATGATACTGGTACCCATTGGAGCAAATCAGTGATCAACGGGAAGACAAGTGATATGATAAATGGATCTAGGTTCCCTCCTTATCCTTTTTCCTGCTCACTTATCTTCCACTTCATTTCCCTTCCCATCTGAGGATTTTTCCTGATCTCATTTTTATGCCATTGGTGTAAGAGTTGGCCTTTTCTCCAATACCACACAATTATAATTAATATAAATTAATAGTATAATTTAACACCATGGCAGTATAAAGTTGTGGCATATCTGTCTAAAATACAGAACTACAAAATCAAAGTCAAGAGAGCTAACTACAACATTAAAAAATTAAAAATGTGTGGCCATAGTGATAGTCCAGCAGGTAGGTCATTTGTCTTGCACGCAGCCAGCCCATGCCGGCCTGGGTTTCAATCTCCGGCATACAATATGGTTCCCCAAGGACTGCCAGGAGTAATTCCTTAGTGCAGAGGCAGTAGAAACCCCTGAGCATTTCCGGGTGTGACCCAAAAAAAGCAAAAAAATTAATTAAAAATGTGAAAAATGTGCTCATCATGGAGGCCGGCTGGAAGGTGGGAGGGAAACTGGAGACATGTAGTAGACACTGTTATAAGATTGTCTTAGAACATTGTATGCATGGAATTCAAAAGTGAATAACTTTGGAATTCATAGTGTCTTAGTGTTTTTGTTTTTATTTTTCTTAATTTTCAATTTTTTTAAGTATTTTATTATACCACTGTGAGACACAAAATCACAAAGATAAAAAATTGAAAAGTTAATACCTGGGTTTTGGTCAGACATTGTTCCAGCACCCATCCCTCCACCAGTGCCATCTCCCACCACCAATTACCCGGTTCCCTAACCACTCCCCAGCCCACCTCAATGGCAGGTTCCCCATTTCTTTCCCTTTCTCTCTCTCCCTTCCTTCAGCTCCAGACTATGGACTACAGAGCATACATTTAAAGGGTTGTCATGTGTGTCCCTTTGTCTGTATTTAATTCTCAGTTCTAGGTTGGCACTAGTACCCTCGACAATTGCCAGCACACTGTTCCATTCTCTGTCCTACCCAGGCTCTGGCTCCCCCATGTTTGTGACAATTTACACCCTTGACAAGACCTCCTGATACAAGGTCATGTTTCACTTGACCTTGGATATTGGTATCACAATATGCACATATATATCCATGCCATGCAAATAAATGCAGTTGTTCTGTATTTGTCTCTCTCCTTCTGGCTAATTTCACTCAACATAATCTTCTCCATGTCCATCCATTTATAGGCAAATTTTATAACTTCATTTTTCCTAACAGCTGCATAGTATTCCATAGTATATATGTACCAAAGCTTCTTTATCCAGTCATCGATTCTAGGGCACTCTGGTTTCTAGATTCTGGCTATTGTGAATAATGCTTCTATGAACATAAAAGTAGGAATGGTGTTTCCGCTGCATATTTTTTGGCTTCCTGGAGTATATTCCCAGGAGTAGTATGGCTTGTTCAAATGGGAGTTCAATTTCTAGTCTTTGGAGGAATGTCCATATTGTTTTCCAGAAAGGCTGTACCAGCTGGCATTCCCACCAACAATGGATGAGTGTCCCCTTTTCCCCACATCCACACCAGCACTTGTTCTTGCTCTTTTGAATATGTGCCAGTCTCTGTGGTGTAAAGTGGTATCTCATTGTTGTTTTGATTTGCATCTCTCTGATGATTAGTGATGATGAGCATTTTTTCATATGTTTTTTGGCCATTCGAATTTCTTCCTTGCTGAAGTTTCTGTTCATTTCTTCTCCCCATTTTTTGATGGGGTTGTTTGTTTTCTTCTTGTAAAGTTCTACCACTGCCTGATATATCCTGGATATTAACCGCTTATCAGATGGGTATTGGGTGAATATTTTTTCCCATTCTGTGGGCTGCCTTTGTATCTTAGTAACTGTTTCTTTTGAGGTGCAGAAGTTTTTTAGTTTCATGTAGTCCCATATGTTTATCTTTTCTTCTAGTTTCTTTGTTAGTGATGTTTCACCTTTGAAGATGCCTTTAGCTTCAATGTCGTGGAGTTTTTTTCCTATATTTTCTTCAATGTACTTTATGGATTCTAGTCTTATATTGAGATCTTTAATCCATTTTGATCTGAGTTTTGTGCATGGTGTTAGACAAAGGTCCAAATTCATTTTTCTACATGTCTCTGCCCAGTTTTCCCAACACCACTTATTGAAGAGGCTTTCCGTACTCCATTTTGTTCTCTTTGCATCTTTATCAAAGATTAAATGATCATGTGTTTGAGGTTGGGTGTCAGGATACTCAATTCTATTCCATATGTCCACAGGTCTGTTTTTATTCCAATACATGCAGTTTTAATTACTACTGCCTTGTAGTACAGTTTGAAGTTGGGAAAGGTGATGCCTCCCATCTTCTTTTTCCCAAGGATTGCTTTAGCTATCTTGGGGGGGTTTATTGTTCCATACAAATTTCAGGAGCGTTTGGTCAATTTCTTTGAAGAGTGTCATGGGTATCCTTATAGGGACTGCATTGAATCTATACAGAGCTCTAGGGAGTATTACCATTTTGACAATGTTGATTCTCCCCATCCATGAGCAGGGAATGTGTTTCCATGGCTTCGTGTCTTCTTTTATCTCTTGGAGCAGTGTCTTGTAGTTTTCTTTGTACAGGTCCTTTACACACTTGGTTAAGTTGATTCCTAGGTATTTGATTTTCTGTGGCACAATTGTGAATGGAATCGTTTCCTTAATATCCCTTTCTTCTCTTTCGTTATTTGTATATAGGAAAGCCACCGACTTTTGGGTGTTGATTTCGTATCCTGCCACTCTACTATATGTGTCTATTGTTTCTAGGAGTTTTTTGGTAGAGAGTTTAGGGTTTTCTAGGTATAATATCATGTCATCTGCAAATAATGATAGCTTGACTTCTTCCTTGCCTATCTGGATGTCCTCTATGTCCTTTTCTTTTCTGATTGCTATGGCAAGTACTTCAAGTACTATATTGAATAAAAGAGGTGAGGGTGGGCAACCTTGTCTTGTCTCTGATCTCAGGGGAAGGCTTTCAATTTTTCCCCATTTAGAATTATGCTCGCTCTGGGCTTTTTGTAGATGGCTGTAACTATATTAGGAAAGTCCCTTCAATTCCCATTTTCTGGAGCGTTTTAATCATGAACGGGTGCTGGACCTTGTCAAATGCTTTCTCTGCACCTATTGATAGGATATTATGGTTTTTATTTTTTCGCTTTTTGATATGATGGATTATGTTGATTGACTTGGGAATGTTGAAACATCCTTGCATTCCCGGGATGAATCCTACTTGGTCATGATGCATAATCTTCTTGAATAGTTTTTGGATTCAGTTTGCTAGTAATTTGTTGAAGATTTTAGCATCTGTGTTCATCAGGGATATTGGTCTGTAGTTTTCTTTCTTTGTGTTGTCTCTCCCTGCTTTGGGTATCAGGGTGATATGTGCCTCGTAGAAGCTGTTTGGGAGTGTTTCTCTTTCTTCTTTTTCCTGGAAGAGCTTGAAAAGGACTGGCAGTAGGTTCTCCTTAAAGGTTTGGTAGAGTTCACTAGTGAATCCATCTGAACCTGGGCTTTTGTGTTTGGGAAGACTTTTAATTACTGTTTCAATGTCCTTGATGGTGATAGGCTTATTCAGGTATTGGAGGTCTTCTTGTTTCAGCCATGGAAGGTTATAGGACTTCAGGAATTTCCCATTTATTCTAGATCCTCGTGTTTCCTGGCATACAGGCTCTCAAAGTAATCTCTGATGATCTTTTGGATTTCTGTGGCTTCTGTTGTGATGTCACCATTTTTATTTCTGATTCTGTTTATTTGGGTTCTCCCTTTCTCTGTCCTTACAAGTCTTGCCAATGGTTTGTCAATCTTGTTTATTTTTTCAAAGAACCATCTCTTGGTTTCATTAATCTTTTGGACTTTTTTTTTTTTTTTTTTTTTTGGTTTCCAACTCATTGATTTCCTCTCTAAGTTTAATTATTTCCTTTTTTTCTCCCTGGTTGGGCTCCTTTTGTTGGTAGTTTTCTAATGTCTTCAGCTGTGTAGTCAGGTTATTTATTTGGGCCCTTTCTTGTTTCCTGATGAATGCTTGCAGAGCTATAAACTTCCCTCTTAACACGGCTTTTGCCGTGTCCCACAAGTTCTTATAATTGGTGTCTTCATTTTCATTTGTTTCCAGAAATCTTTGGATTTCCTGTTTGATTTCTTATATGATCCATTGGTTGTTCAGCAGTGAGCTGTTCAGTTTCCAGGTGTTTGGTTTGACTCCCTGTTTCTGTGTACGGTTAACTTCCATTTTCAGTGCATCATGGTCTGAAAAGATAGTTGACACAATTTCTATCTTTTTTATTTTATTGAGGTATGTTTTGTGGCTCAGCATGTCGTCTATCTTGGAGAATGTTCCATGTGCACTAGAGAAAAATGTGTATTCAGCTTTTTTGGCATGAAAAGCCCTGTATATATCCACTAGCTCTCTTTCTTCCATTTCTTCCTTGAGGGCCAATATTTCCTTGGTGAGTTTCAGTCTTGTTGATCTATCCATAGTTGATAGAGCAGTGTTGAAGTCTCCAACTATTATTGTGCTACTTTTAATGTCTTCTTTGAGGTCTCTTAGCAGTTGTTTTATGTATTTTGCTGGCCCCTCATTGGGTGCATATATGTTTAGTAGTGTAATTTCTTCCTGGTATACATACCCTTAATTAATAAGAAATGGTCTACGTTGTCACTTCTAACCTTTTTTCTGTCTGAATTCTATATTATCTGATACTAGTATGGCCACACCAACCTTTTTGTAGGAGTTGTTTGTGTGGAGAATGGTCTTCCAACCTTTGACTTTGAGTCTGTGTTTGTTCTGATTATTCAGATGTGTTTCTTGTAGAGAGCAGAATGTTGGGTTTAATTTTTTAATGCATTTTGTCAGTCTGTGTCTCTCATTGACATTGAGAGAGATCATTGTCATCGGATTTTGTGCCATCTTTCTGTTTGTGCTTGTTGTAGTTTTGGGTTTAGTTATATTACAGTAGACCCTTCAGTCCTTCTTTTAAAGTTGGTTTTGAGTTCATGAAGTTCCTGAGTTGTTACTTATCCATTAAGTTGTGTATCTTTCCTTCAGATACACAACTGAATGTTGTATCTGAAAGTGATCTGAATGTGAGTCTGGCCGGGTTACAGAAATCTTGGTGAGGCCTGGAGTTCATTGAGCCTTTTCACAATATCCCACCATTGTTTTCGGGCTCGGAGTGTTTCATCAGAGAAGTCTGCTGTAAATCTTAGGGATATTCCTGTATTGATTTCCTTCTTTGATCTTGCTGCTTTCAGTATTCTATCTATATCTATAGTTTTTGTCATTCTAATTAAGATGTGTCTTGGAGTATTCTTGTTGGGGTTTCTTTTAGCTGGTGTCCTACGGGCCTTCTGGATCTTGAGGCAAGCGATTTTTTTTAGTTCCGGGAACTTCTTACAGGATCAGTTCGAACCTGTCTCGAACTGTATACAATGTATAAATGTGAAAGATCCTGGGAAGGGCCTTATCCTAAAATCAGTATTATATAATGGAGCTGTGGGTCAGGCATGGGTGGGTCTCTCTTCTGGGGCAGCTTCATCCATTTTAGACCCACAGCTGCGCTTCTCAGCCCGCCACACGTGGAAGCAACCCATGGAACTGACCTCCCAGTAAGAGGCTTACCAAGTCCCTGGCTACTCCAACATTGCTCCAAGGGTTTGCTCACACATGGGGGGGAGAGACCATGCTGGCCAGACTTAGAGTGGAGATTTGGGCTCCGCCCTTTCCTTTGCCTCCATACCATCAATTTTGTAGCCCAGAAAAAATGCACTATACACAATTCTTAAAGCTTAGCCAAACTATCTCTCTCACTCTTGCTCTCATTCTCTGTGTATGCCTTTAAGCCAGTTACATTCCTTCTATTGTTTATCATCTTAATCTACAGTTTTCTAATTACATGAGTAAGAAAAGAATCAGATTGTCTAAAAGCAAATGGATTTCCCAAAGTCTCAGAGGCCAGTATAGATCATTACTCAAACTTGAATGTGCTTTGAATTAATTACATATATATTCATATAGGTACATAAGTATATACACATTCATACAGATGTATATGCACACACACACACACACACACAAATATATATATATATATATATATATATATATATATATGTTACTTGTCACTTGTCTTCTAGTTGTTCATCAATTTGCTCGACCAGGCACCAGTAATCTCTCCATTTGTTGGGAATGAGGTCCATTATTGTTCTCTTTTGGCATATCAAATGCACCATGGGTAGTTTGCCAGGCTCTGCTGTGGCTCTGGGTTCATCCCAAGGGGGCTCAGTCATTTTCTATGTTAGACCACCAACCATCCAAGGCCCACAGGGAAGAGCCCTACAAGTTGAATTTAGCATTTTTTCTCTTTCCACAGTAATTACTCTTTGATAAGAGAGTAGATAACAGTACTAAGAAAGCATGACAGATCAATTATCAAAAGTTGATGTGAAGAATGACGAAAAATATATAGCTGACCCCTACACCTGTCACAAGTGGTATAACCCAGGAACATACCTCACTTAAAAAATTCATTGCCATTATGTTTCATTTTCTGCATCTTCTAGCCTCATCACTTTACTCCTTTCTCCTCCCAAGCCCACACACAAAATAATGCATATGATCACACAGAGCAAGGACCTGGCTTGCTAAACATTTTATGTGCCTTGATCAGTCACTTTTTTTTCATTCTGAAGTCACTCATAAATCATAGCTATAAAATATGGGGGCTGAAATCTTATCACCATTCAATAGCTCAGTGTGCACTGCATGTTTGTGGTGAAATGGCAAGAGAAATTTTTCGTTTTGAACAAAGGAAGTCATCCTGAACACATACTCATTTTTGGTAATTGCTTTTTTTATATATCACAATATGCCAGAGGATGAATTTTAGTTGTTTTATTTCTGTTGGCTCTATTCCTTATTAATGGACTTTGAGTTTTGTGACTTAAATCTTTTTATCTGATTTTATCCAGCAATTTTATACAGAGCAATGCTAAGTTTAGTTGGAAAATCTTGAGGGCAATTGAAATGGGGTACTTCATATCTAGTGAAAATTTTTAAAAAAGGAGCAGAATTCAACTTTGAAGTCTGTGTTTAGATACAAGATCTATTTGATTCAAAAACTCTGTAAGGCTATAAACCAGATTTTATTATAAAGTTTTCCATATTAAAAATGACAGTGTGGGGGCTGGAGTGATAGCCCAGTGGGTAGGGCAATTGCCTTGCACGTGGCTGGCCTGTGCCAGCCTGGGTTCTATCCCGGCATCCCATATGGTCCCTCAAGCACTGCCAGGAGAAATTCCTGAGTGCAGAGCCAGGAGTAACCCCTGAGCATTGCCGGGTGTGACCCAAAAAAAAAAAAAATGACAATGTGAGAATAAAAAGAGTTAAAGTCATTAAAATAAAAACTGTAGTGTTTGCTTACAGCAATCAAATTGCACCCAAAGTATTCTGTTTATTAATTATGTCAACTTAAAAATAATAATAATAAGCTAGTGATAGAAATTTATATGATGAATCAAATGATGCCAAGTTCTCATACATTGAAGTCATAATATATATAAATATATATATATATATATATATATATATATATGTGTGTGTGTGTGTGTGTCACTTGTATCATTTGTCTTCCTGTAGTTCATCGATTTGCTTGAGTGGGTGCCAGTAACGTCTATGTTTGTCCCTGTCATGTGGTAGTATAGCCCAAGGGCCTCTGTTCGCTCCAGGAACATGAAGAGCCTCAAACTGTTCACTCAGGTCTTGGGAATGAGGTCCATTATTGTTACTGTTTTGGTATATTAAATATGGCATGGGTCGCTTGCCAGGTTCTGCTATGCAGATGCTTTTAGATTTTGAATTTACTGAGGTACTGTGCAGCCACGAAGCAATTGGGAGAGCCGGCAGCAGCTCCATGTTTATGAAATAGGCTTCTCTCCAGGGTGGGGTTCTGACGAGCTGGGATTGAGATTGACTTCTCTCTTGGGTGGAGTTCTGACAAACTGTGGCATCCAAACATTGAAAATAGCTGCCATCATGGTGCGGGGGTTCTTCTGGCTACTTCTGAGGCTCTATTGGGGTGGCGGGCCTGGGACCGAAACCCGCCCATTAATATATATTATATATATATATATGTATATATACACATATATGTTATATGTGTATATATTATATGTATATATTATATATTTATATATTATATATACATATATATACTTAACCTTTACACCCGTATGAACTGCTATCTATTTCTGTAACTGTATTTGCATAGCATTAGCATAGGTATTAGTACTAGGGTTTTTCTATACTAATTTATTGTGATTATGCATTTTATAAATAAATAAATAATAATAAATTGTTCATAGTTGGACCCATTGCTTTATGTAATTCTACTTAAATTAGGTGAGACAGAATTCAAACTATTTACCCTACTATCATTTTACCTTTTGATTTAGGGTATGAGAACTTATGGGCAAGATGTTAAGGGGTAAGTAATGACTACAAACTAAACCATCCTAAGCTAATAAGAAAGAAGGAGCTAATAGAGTGATATGTTCTAGACTTTAAACTGAATTTAGAAGACTAAAAATATGGATAACTCTTAAGATAGTTAGACACTTTGAAAAGATTTTGATTTTACAGCAATATTCTCAGCAATAGGCAGATAGAGGATATGGTAGCTTATGTGGCTCTAAATATCATATATTTTAAAAAAGAGATACTTTTTTTCTTTTTGTATGCATAAAATCAAAATTAGGGTACACGAGTAAAAGAATAATTTTTTAGGCTTCTCCTAACGTTGAGGTATGTGCTAATATCATTTCTTCTTTTTACATAGGCTTATTTTTCTCTTTCGATATCCCTTTCTGTATTAGGGTACTAGTTCTTTGTCAAGGATAACCTTTGTAACATATTTTTCCTTAAGCAATCATATACAACTTAGTCCCATTTGGGTTATGGCTTTAGATATTTTTTAGTACTTTTTTTCATTTAATTTACTACATTGTGAGAAATCTTGAAGAATTTGCCTAGTACTAATTAGAAACCTCTGTAGGAGTAAAGCAGGATTTATTTGACCTTATTCATCCTCAGAGCTTTTAAATCTAGGAGGTGATTCATAGTGCATTTCATATCAACGAAAGTGAGATAGACAGTGGAAACATTAGTCAACGTTAAGGAAGCAATGTTGAGAAGAACTAGTTAAGGAAGTACCCAACTGGCCACTAAAATCCGGTTTTTTATGGTCAGAAAACACATACTCTCTTACTCTTCCTTCTTTATCACCATGTCTAGAGCATTCTCTAAAATTTTAGTGTCCTAGTTTTTCCTCAACTACAACTAAATTTTCACTTTATATATAAATGTAGTGTAAAGCTTTTAATTTAATCATTTTATTTTTGTGACATCAAATAAAAATATCATTCACATCCAAACTGAAGTTCCTATGGTAGAATATCTATTGAGAAAGACTTATTACAGTCATAGCTCTGGAACAGATGCTTTAGATGAGAAGAATGAGTGATTAGAAGGATGAGAACTACCCAAGATAGATGCAGAGAATGGATACATTATTAACCACCACATAAAATGGTGGTTACACAGCATATAGGAAGTGATCTTGTCGCTTGTCACTTGTCTTCCCGTTGATCATCGATTTGATCAAGCAGGCACAAATAATGTCTCCATTCATTAGGAATGAGGTCAATTATTGTTACTGTTTCTGGCATATCGATTATACCACGGTGATGATCAGTTGTCTAAAAATAGAGTAAACTAGATGAGTAAAAAGTTCTAATGTATACCACAACATGTTCTAAATAATATAGCTATTTATGAGTGTTACAAAATAGAAAATATCATAGAACATGAAATGAGGGAGTGGGCTAGAAATATGGCTATCTGCATCATTCGTTTCTACTGTAAACAACAATGTCTTCTTCTCTGGGTTTCAATTAGCCATCAGTGATAGCATTAATCCCTAATCAGACCAGGAATAACAATATTTTGGAGGCTTGAAAATATTATTGCTTACTTTTCTTTCTATTGTTCAAACATTATGTTTTATATTTTAATTATTTTTATACCATTGTAAGACATACAATTACAAAGATGTTTGTGTTTGAGTTTCAGTCATATAGTGTTCAGCACTCTCACTCTCTCTATTTCTCTCTCTCATCTTAGACATAGTGGCTTGCAATGCATACATTTAGAAATTATGTATATTTCTTTGGCTACATTCAATGCTCAGTTCTAGGCTGGTATTATAATTTCCAACACTTATTAGCACACTGTTCCCTTCTCTGTCTTACCTAATCATGCTTTTGTTGTTGGCTTTTGTTAATTTGTTTGTTTTTAATTATTGCTGTGAGACAATCATACCTAGTGATGCTCAGGACTTACTTCTAGCTCTGTATTAAGGAATAAGCTTCAGGATACTAATTGAGGGGCAGATAAATGAAACTAGGTTAAGCAATAGCAAGGTTTTTATACCATTTCTCTGGCCCCTATTTGGAAGTCTTCAAACATATATTACCAAAATATTCAAATTGAAACATGTATGTGATCAATAATTAGTTTGATACAATCTATGAAATAAAGGTATAAAAATCAATTTCCAGAGTGTACGGACCGCTATAGTGAGTTATTTCTTCAAATATTACTTGTTTGAATATTTGTTGATTATGTATTTGTTGTGTGTGTTGTGCATGAGAGACATTTGGCTGAGCGAGAAAAATAACATAGTTTTATCACTTACTCATGACAGGCACTCCATATGTCACTCAATATTACCATTATGGTCTTTGTTTCCTGATAAACTGTGAAACCCTGGAACATGGTTTCAAGCAAAGAAAATCTCAGGATTTTTCAAACAGAGATCAATGGGTTCATTCTACCTGCAGACAATTCCATCAAAGAAAACACACACCATTGAAATAGACTATTCCCTATGGCTTCCTGCCCTCCAGCTTTTGTAAAGCCATAACAGATGCTAGACAGCCATACAGAGCCCCAGACTACTAGCAGCTGCACATTGACTTCTGCTAATTAAGCCACCTATCACCTGACCAACAGTGCATTCCACGTTGTGATTGCTCTAGGAGAGGTAACAGTCACACTAATCATTCACCTTGAGTACAGATGATTTCAGACATAAAATAAGCTTCTTGTAGCACGGCTTGCTCCTACAGGAAAGACAAGAAGTTCTAAACTGAAAACAAGAACACAATTTACTGTGGGTTGATACAGTGCTTGTGTGTGTGAAATAAATAGCTCAAATATCATTTAGTAGAGGAATTTTCAGCAAACATGAAAATTTTAATTAGATGTGGTTCTTTAGATTATAAATAACTAAACCCCACCTTATACTTTTAGTGTCTCATAGGGGTATACACACAAACAGATTCTAACAAATCCTTATTTTTATGAGATATGGCTAAAGTAGAAAGATATAAATACTTTTCTACCTCTGTAACAAGTATATTTGTATATTTTCTGATATCTCCATATCAGTCAGTGGATCATTTGAGACTAGAATAAATTTTGTTAAAAGATAAATAAAATAAGAAAAAGAATGAACAATGAAGATTTTAGCATACTTACTATGCTTCAATTGGTTTTAAACACATACCCAAACACAGGCACACACATAAACACTAAAGCACATATGTTTTAAGTCAATTTTGAGGAGAGAAACTTAACTTTTATTGATCACAATATAATACATTTATGTATATATTTATGTATTTGTATTTTTTATAAAAATTTGATGTTATAAACTATGTGTATCTATATGTATGCATGAGTATATTCATATGCCAGCTCAGACAGGGCATATATACAATAATGATAATGAATATCAGAGATTAGAGATATAGACTAGGTTATATCCTGATCACTTATGATATTTTATCATAATATTATGGCCACACCAATTAATGTCTTCTATTTGAAGCAAATTGAGGAGCATTGAATTCAGATCCATAGCTTAATGTGAAATGCTTTATAAGCTAGTTCATTTCACAGTCTTTAAGGCCAAATCTGGGATAATAAAATTTGATTCACAATTCTTGTGAAATCTAAAAATTATAAAGAACTTGCATAGTGCTTAGACTATATATGACTGCTAAGAACAATATAAGATTACTATACAAACAAATTTCATAAACAATGAAAATATGTTTCAACTTGCTATAAATATCAAATTCCAATTTAACCAAGATTAGGTTCTGACCACAATATTTGCTATCACAATCGACTTGACAATTTTGTTCACAAAACAATTTGGTCACAAAACAAAAGGGATATATCAGATCATTGCAAGTATTGAAGGAGGCTAAATAGAGCAAAAATTGTAAACTAAGTGCAAGAACTTTGCTATTTCCTATTCTCAGTTTGGACTATGTGTGATCAACAGTATCTGAGTAACTCTGAAGATGTTAAAAGCAAGAATTGGAAGCCTCAACCCAGATTGATCCTTTTATCTGCATTTTAACAATGATAATAGCTGATTCATGTTATGTTAAAATTTGAGGAATGCTATTTAGTAAATCATGCCCAGTTAGGTAAAGGAGATATTGAAATAATGTCATAATTCAGTGCACAAACCACAAAATAATAATAGAATTTCCTACTGGTGGGACATTTTACTGATAAAACCACTGACAGACAGGTGACAGGTAATTTCACTAGGCCAAAGTCAGTAAATGAAATTTTGGAATAGAAGACTTTGCTATCTAGGATGTTCTTGAGGATCATTTCATTTGAAACACTCTGCAACCCAGAACAGAGAGGTCAACATAATAAGCAAACAGAATAAAAGTAGTTGACTTCATGAATCGGAGGCAAGAGAAGAAACAGGCAAAATTTCTGAGCTGTAAATGGGTGTAGGGCAGGGAAAAGCATAAAGGGTAAATGAAGGAAAAGACGTAGTGGGGTGGAACAGTACATAAGTAAATGATACACTGGTTATGGACCAAACAAATAGCACAGTGGTGCAGATGACAGGGTGATGTCTTTGTATACACAATTCTATACGAAGGTGTGATCTCAGCAGCTAAGTTGTCATGCTGGATACTGGTAGCAAGGAAGTCTAGTTTAGATATGCAGTAAAAGTGTTTTCACCATGGAAAGTGGTCCTGACTGCCCCTCTCCTTAAAGGGAGTGAGTATATTGGATTGATCAGAGACCTAGATGTGAATTCATTGAGATTTAATGCCATTAAAGACTTATACATTATTCAACCCTTAATCTGATGACCAAACACACTTACTTGCATAACTGAAGTAGCAACTGAAAAGAGAAGGCTTAGGCAAGATACACCTAGCAGCCAGCACTGCACTGTCACTGCCACAGAGATGAAGCAGGGTTTCTTCACTGGTGAGCCCAGTCCCGTATAGGGAGGTCCCAAGGAGCCTTGACATTTTCATTTTAAGTGGGGAGACAGAACTGGTTATCTGAAAACAGCACTAGCACTCTACTAGCCATGAAATAACATACTCTGGTTTCTTCTCATGCCTTCTCCAACATCTTTTGGGCTCTTGTCATGGAAGAACAGAGAGTAGAGAGAAAGAGTGAGGAGAAGATGAAAATAACTAAGTAAGAAAGTGTTGTTAGGGCCGGAGCGATAGCCCAGTGGGTAGGGCATTTGCCTCTCATGCGGCTGGCCCATGCCAGCCCGGGTTCGATCCCTGGCATCCCAAATGGTCCCCCGAGCACCGCCAGGAGTAATTCCTGAGTGCAGAGCCAGGAGAAACCCCTGAGTATCGCCGGGTGTGACCCCACCCCAAAAAAAGAAAGTGTCATCTTGAACTTTTCTGGGATATAGTCATTTAGTCTAAAGCAAGACAAGCTAAGGAGAGAACATTTTAAATTGATGAGAAAAGAGGAACTTGGTAGATGTTACAGTGGATAGAGTTCTTGCCTTATACACGGCTGACCCACGTTTGATCCCTGAAACTGAATATCATCCTCAAGCCAGACAAGAGTGGTCCCTAATAACAGAGTGAAGAGTAATCACTGAGCACAACTATGTGTGGCTGCCAAAAAACTTGTTGAATGTGTTGGTGGAACTGAATATTTCAGAAAATATTATTTGGGACAGGACAAGCAGATCCCAAATGTCAGAAATCTAGCCTAGATACTCCTACACAATAAGAACTCTTTTGATACAATGATGTAGTAGATTTCCTCGCCCCTTTTTGAATATGCTTTATCCTTTTTGAAACTTAAGGATTTGGTTAAAATTCTGCTCAATTCTGGGTTCTGGGGTTTTTGATATTCCATATTAATTCATAGCACCATGTCAGTACCTCCGTGGGCTTCCTGGCAATGTCTCTGTACCATATTTTTCACTTATTTTTCAGGTAATTACAGGAAAAGATGGAGAAAGAATAGAAACATGCCTGTATGCCCTGTTATAACTAAAAATCCATTTGAACGAATGTGAACATGTGCTGGTGTTCTGTATAATCACACATTTGTATGTATTATCATTTGCTATTAGTTTTATTTATCCTACTTTAAATGTTATTATCCAAACAGGCTGGGCAAAGGCTTTCTGCACTTGCTCCACCATAAATAAACAAAAATGCCTAAACACAATTTGTAAAATGTCATCTCTAAACCACAGCTAGGATGCTGCATAACTAGGATACCAAAATTAAGTCAAACTGGGCAAAAGCCCAGATCACAGTCTTCCAGAAAACAGAGACAGAGAAAGGAAAAAAATAAAAAACATTAAATTGCAAAAATAACCTGGTGGAATAAGAGAGAAAGCACAGTAATTAACCAAGGACCAGTTTGCCTGTTCTAGGACCCACTGTCTAGTTGCCTTTGGAAATTCAATGTTGAAAATTATCCATTTTCACTTTAAGTGTTCCTTCATTGTTAACACTGCCAAATGTATCTTAAAATCAAGATAAACTATTCATTTTTGCTATTCTATAACTATTGGACATTTTCTTAAATACCCGCTATTTTCTTTAAAATATAAAACAGTAACAAACATAGTGCCAATAATAGTTACAATAAGAGCAAAAGGACAGTAGCAGCAGTATCTACATTAACAAAGGAAGGATCCATTTACTGGCAAAGTAGAAGACACTGTCCTGCCTCACCCAGAAGCCTCGGTTCTATGGTACTTTGCAGATTGGTGATTTCCAATATCAAAATTTTGTTTATTCCACTCCTCCTCTGTCAAAGATCTAAGCGATATAGAATAAGTTCTACCATAAGCAATCACCCATCACAAAAAGTGAAGGAGCTTATGCAATGGGGCCAACTTTTAATCAACACAGGATGGGACACAATAGGTAATGCCTTTAGACTCTCTGTTCTACAGTTGGACAATTTTTAGTAGCTTGAAATGCAAACCTACAATGGGACTATACTTACTAACACGTTGTGGACTCTTTGTCCTGTCAGTTTTCCTTCTTCTATCATCAACTTCCCCAATCTGCATCCATCAAATACTTGCTCAGCCTATATTTGAGTGATCGATACATAAGAAAAAAAATTATTGTCACCTCAAATATAATATTGATAATTTGTAGATCAATCTGAATCTTATTTCACTTGCATATTAAGTATTTTAATCCTTAATGGAGAAATGAGAAAACTGAGAGTGAAGGTAGATTACTTGAAAATAGCAGGAAATTAAGGAAAAAGCCAATAAAGAAAATAGAAGCAATATTAGAACTCAACCTCAAGTTTAGTACCTTGATTTATGTAGATATACAGTATTATTATTTTTTACGATTTTCTCTATTCTGGTAAAAGTCACAGTTAACATTGAAACATATATGCTACAAATACCAATTTGACTTGGGAATAAGTCATTGGATTTAGTATATTCAAAGATCATGTGCTGAATAGCATCAAATATTATAGCTAATCTAAGGAAAGGCATAAAGATAAGTAAAATTAAAATAGTTCTAAAAGTAGATTAACCAACAAAGAAAATAGAGATACATCAGTAGATAAAATGGGTTGAGCACTACAATAAAAATATAAGCCTGAACTGGAGACAATACAGTGAGTCCCCAAGCATTGATGGGTACTGACCTGGAACTACACTTTCTCTCCTCTGTCCACAACCCCAGGCACAGACGATGGTGACACTCATGGCTCCTAGAACCATGGTGGTTGCTTCTAGTAGTGCTGATGTAGCCTAGTACCACAGGGCTAAAGCAGTATCACATCACTGCATTTATATTGAACCACTTACCTGATTGGCTAAAAATTGAACTTGAGTGACCCAGGTCTCCTGGGCACCAATTGGAAGGTCCAATGAGAACACATACACACATACATATATAACATATATATGTATATACACATATGTATGTATATACTCATCCCAGACCTTATGGAATGGGTTGAGGCTCTTTATGTTCCTGGAGTGAGCAGATGCCCTTGAGCTCTATTAGCATGAGACGGACATATGGAGATGTTACTGGTGCCCATTCGAGCAAATCGATGATGAATGGGAGGACTATGATACAGTGATACTTGTATATATATATATATATATATATATCTTATATCTATATATATACATATATATAAGAATATAAGACATATATACATTTCTCCTCACACACACAAATTGCTGCCCATCAGTGAATGATTAGATCAGCTGAGTGCCCAACTATCAATCTGTCAGAGTGAATGGAAAGTCATAGAGGGATGCCTGGTTCTAATCCATGTACATTTGTTAAGTGAGTGTTAACAAAAAGTCCAGAAAACTTAAAATAAAGTTCAGAAAACTTCTACTATAGAATGATTCTGATGGAAAATATTCCCTCTAGAGTTCTGTTTCTCATCAATATATACTTTCAAACATTTAAAAGATGTGGATATGGGTATGAGAACCATGATAATTTACTTTAATTAACCACAAGGCACAACACAAATACTGGAAGAATCCTAGAGGATTACTGTAGACGACTACCAAATCAGTCAGGCAATATACTCAATCAGAAAAAAAAACATGAAAAGCAGGAACATAGAGCAGATCAATAATTATCAACTCAAAGTCATGAGGAATTTGGGGGATAACAGAGAATAACTAAAGACAAACAAAGAATAAAAAATGACTACCTGGTCAGACACAAATATTTAAGAATGGTAAATACATCCAGCAAATGTTTGAAGACTAGACAGGACATGCAATGATAAGTGCAAATAAACAGAAGATCAAGTTATTATTCCAAAGCTTCCAAAGTAAAACAGAAGTTACACGGCCTCACAGTCTCTACCAGGAAGAAATCTCTGCTTCATATGCATCTTTGAATTATGAAAATAACATCACTTCTCCCTAAAAGCATTGCTTTATTCATAATTTTGGTGACAGAGTGGTATACATCTTAAAGTGAGATTTGGAAAGGAAGAACTTTGCAGCAGGTCCTGACTGTTCTGCAAACAATCCTATTGCTTGAGACCTATGGGTTCGCGTGCCCTATGACCTTCATCATTCCCAACAGCAATAGGAAAAATATAAGGAAAAAAGTGCGGTGCAAACCATTGGAGCAAATCCAAGTCATCTGCAACAATAGCATTAATTACAAACTCTGGGGAAACAACTCTATATAGCATATAGAGGCAAAGGAAAGCTATCTGACAGTAGAACATCTAATGACAATATAGCTAAAATGGCCCATTATGAACTTTCTTCTGTCAAATGTATTAGAATCTAAAGCCATTAACCCAAAGTCATTTTAAGATGAAGTCTTATATCCAGGATTAATCATGAAAAGAGACAAATAAACGAAATAGAAAACTAGCCCAGATAATCACAGAATTGATATTTCTTGATAGGCACTCTTGTGTAAATTTATACTATGACTATAGAGTAGAATACTCTCAACTCTGTAGAACAGATTCATAAAACAATTGAAAACTTCCCAAGCATTAGTAATGAATTGATTGGTACAGAACAGAATTATAAACTAAAATTAGTTAAAAAATTATTGCAGCTTCATAAAATCATTCCCTTGAGTAATAAGAAATAATTCTTCCAATGAGCAAGATTTTAATCAGAGTATTACATCAGATTTTGAGTAAAGTCATATGAAGTTGAGTAGAACAATTACGTTGAGTCATGGTTCATGGTGAATCCAGTTAGAAAAAGATGGGAGGATTGGGGCCGGAGCGATAGTCCAGCGGGTAGGGCGTTTGCCTTGCACATGGCCGGCCCATGCCAGCCCGGGTTCGATCCCAGGCATCCCATAATGTCCCCTGAGCACCACCAGAAGTGATTCCTGAGTGAAAAGCCAGGAGAAACCCCTGAGCATGGCCGGGTGTGACCCAAAAAAAGCAAAAAAAAAAAAAAAAAGGGAGGCTCAAGATGAAAAGGAATGTGGGGAAAAAACACTAATGGCATGAATATTAGGATATATGAATCAAGGATATTCTTTTTTAATCATATTTTAACATTTATTATAGTAATTTAGCCACTAACAATAAGCAAAGAAGAAAAATAACTCTTTTTTTGTCTAATTTGATTGAAACATGTGGTCAAAGTCAGCGTATATAAAGTAATAGTTTATTTGACACACAAAAAAAAAACAAAGTTGAAGAGATCTGAAGAGCACTCATAGACATATATTGACATACTCCAAATTACCAAAGGCAATAAACAACATGAAATTATGCTACCATATTGGTCCAAGACTCCAGGGAGAGAGAAAACATGAGTGAACCCTGATACAGCAAAACTCTTTAGGATACAAAGCTTTTTATGGAACTTGACATTATTAGACCTAATGCTCTTAGAAGAGCCAACAATTTTTCCACAATAGTATATAGAGGTATTTAATTGACTTAAAATTTTTTCTTAGTGTCTGACATCACTCACTTATCTTATTATTTTAGACATAGTAGCAGAGCCATGTAACATTGCCAGAGGAATCTATAGCAAAGTAAATATGGAGTAAGAAAATGACTGGGGACTCCACGACTACTCAAAAGAGACCAGCCTGAAAGAATATTAAAAAGTGTTGCTTGATAAGAAACTAAAGTACCATATTGATGCCAAAACACTGTCATATAAAGCACTATTGTTGAATCACTATAATTGTATTTAAAATGCATAAAGTATTTCCCCAAAAAGATTTATACTTGGGTCTGGGAAAATTTGGTACAAGTAGGGGTTACCTCAGTTTTCCTCACAGCAAATTATTCAGGTGAAGACTTTTTGCATCCTATCACCATGAACTGGCATATGTAGAATTCGATGCTGCCCATAAATGACTGGACTTTATATCAGAATGTATTTTAAGAATTATGTTAAACTATAAGATACAGGAGATGGAGCAATAGCACAGAGAGTAGGGTGCTTGCCTTGCACGTAATGGACCTGGATTCGATCCCTGGCATTCCATATCATCCCCAAGCACCACCAGGAGTAATTCCTGAGTGCTGAACCAGGAGAAAACCCCTGAACATTGCTGGGTGTGACCAAAAAGCAAAAAAAAAAAATCCTATCAGCTACAGCTACTTGTTAAGCAGATTCATTTCCTTTTGCCAAGAAACAAGAAGTCCAAAATTAATTAATCACGACAAAGCTTATTTGTGGAATTCATTTGATTCGCTTGGGTACTTTTGTTACCTGTGTGCTAATTGCAACAACAAATTCACAGATATAGTGACCTGAAATGGGGTTTTTTTTATAAGGGCAGATTATTGATAAGGAGAATCTGAGTCATGCCACTTGCTTCTAATGATAGCAAAGGTGGAGGATAATCCAGGAGTGATAGTGTGAAATGACAAAGTATTCACAAAACTTAATAGCAAAAACCAAACAACCTCATCAAGACAGAGGGGAGGAGTTTGAGAGAGCAGAACAGGAATTAAGATACTTTTCCTGAGCTAAACCCATTTTAATTGACCACACTGAATATGGTACACCCTGAGCTAAACCCATTTTGATTGACCACACTGAATATGGTACACCCAAGCATCACCCACGGTTATGCCTCAGAACATAGCTAGGGGTATCTTCTGAGTACTACTTGGTGTGGCCCCAAACTTCCCAAGCAACAACTCCCAAAATTAAAAACAGGAAGAAAAGATATATAATTCCTCAGAGACCACACACAGATAGCAAACAGATACATGAGAAGTGTGCTTCATTATTTACAAAAAAGGGAAGTGCAATTTCAAAATACAGAGAGTTATCGCCACACATCAATTTGAACAGTGAGCATACATCAGAAAGAGTAGAAATGAGTGCTATTAAAGATGTGGGAAAAATGAAATCCTCATACAGTGTTATTCACTAATATCCTCTGACTGATTTGGCCACTATGGAATGGGTAATTTATCAAAAAATTAAGAGTTTATCTTCTGTAGGATCCAGTGATTCCATTTTTAGCATCTACATCAAGAGTCTGATATCATTAGTTTTAAAATATGCATTCTTATTTTCATTGCTATACTAGTCATAGTAGTCAACACCCATTTTTAAAAACAATTATTATACCACTATGAGATATATTATAACATAGCTGTAATAATATATATAAATGAAATATATGCATATATTAATATATTAATATATTCATATATTATATAATATATATATATTTCATGATTGGGTTTCAGTCATACAGTGTTCCAGCACTCATCCCTTCACCAGTGTCAAGATCTAGAAACATTCTAGTTCCAAGAACAGGTAAATGCCAAGAATGGATAAATAAATTTAGTGTATATTTACACAATGGAATAACATGTGCCTATAGAAAAAAAAATGAAATTCTACTGCTTCCTGCTCTATCAATTGAACTGGAGAGTATCATATTAGACAAGGGAAGTCAAAGGGAAAGGCAGCAATATTTAATAAGACCTCTCATATGTGGGATAGGAAGAAATAACATAAGTGAATATAAAGCACCATACTAATATGCCCTGAGAGATGGCTCATAGGCTAGAGTGTGCAAAAAAAAGCAGGCTGTGGAGGGTCAGCTGAAATGGATGGGAGTGGAGGGATACTGACATGCTGGTGGTGGGTGTGGTTTGTCAATATTCTGTGTTCAAAGCATTGATTTAAATGACATTATAAGGAAATCACATGCAGAAGTATATTTAAAGTGTCTTGTATTGTTTAACAGAAACATCATAAGATAGGCTGTATTTTGCCAAACTAGCCGTTCTCTTTACCCTCATAGGATGATTATTCCACAGAGATAATAGTCATACACTGCATATGTTTGAAAAGTAGATTTTTGCAACCCCGTAGGATAATCCTAGAGGAGTCTTGCTCATATATCCATATAAGAAAGCTACTTCTGTCCACCAGCAGGAAGCATCGTGAGCCGACAATCTCTGGATATACACTCCTTCAAAATTGGTTTATCTGACACCTTGTTTGGGAGCAAATGTTTCTAGTACTGAGTAAAGACAGAATAAAAATGACTAGCTTTGGCAAAATTAAGGTTTATTTTTGAAAAGACTATTTCTTCAATTTCGGCTGAATGAGGTTAGGCCTCCAATACACATTGACTTCTGCATCAAAGTTCTATATTCTAAACTATATCTTCTGTCACAACCATCCCATACACCTTTTGCTTTCACATCTGCCTCATAAGAGCTTAACTTGGAAAAATCGGGGCCTGAGCGATGGCCCAGCAGGTAGGGCGTTTGCCTGCAATGTGGCTGGCCCATGCAGGCCCAGGTTCCCCAGCATCCCATATGGTCCCCGAGCACCACCAGGAGTGATTCCTAAGTGCAGAGTCGGGAGAAACCCCTGAGCATCGCCGGGTGTGACCCAAAAAGCAAAAAAAAAAAAAGGAAAACTCTTAGAATTGAAATGCATCAACAACTAACTTTACAGAGAATAACAGGAAGCAGATTTTAACAGATTTACTATGCTTGACATAGTATGGATATTATATATATATATATATATATATATATATATATATATATGTATATATATATGTGATATATATATGTATCACATTGAAGTTGGATTTTCTAAACAAGAGGTTATGTTCCAAGATTGAGTTTGAGCACTTTGAACACTTTTAGGGAAACACTTTTTGTGGAAGGCAAAACAGTATGGATTTGTCAGAGAAAACTTATCCAAGTGAATTATTTGACCTAAGCACTAAAGCAAAGATCTGAGTGTAAATTGAAGGAGAACTGGGAATTCTATCGAAATCAAATGAAAGATGAGTGGCGTTGACAAATACTCGTGAACAGTGAAACATTTGAAGGGAAAGATGAGTTCAAAATGCTTGTCATACTTCAGCTTTTTAGTTCTAAGAGCCAAGTAAGAAAGTAGGTATCATTATTTTTAATCTTTAAAATGTGAGAATAACATTCAGAAAAAGAAGCTTATTGTGCACAAAACTACTTGAGAGACAGAACTATTACTCTATAAAATAAAAGAATGTGCAAGAATGAAATTGTGTAAGCTCAATGTCATCAATGTTAAATAATTTCCGAAACTGCCTAATCTAAATCTTCCGTCTAAATAATTTTTGGTTAGATATTTCTTACTTGCAGTGGAATTCATTCCCAAAGGTTAACTGGGGAGTGGTGGATTGCCACCCAAATATCCTATTGTTATACATTTCTCGACCGATATAGAATGACTGCATTTATTTGCATGACATAAATATATATGTATATATTATGATACCAATATCTAAGGTCAAGTGAAACATATATCAGGAGGTTTTGTCAAAGGTGGAAATTATCACAAACGTGTGGAGTCAGAGGCTAGGTAAGACAGAAAATGGAGCAGTGTGCTAACAATTGTCGAAAGTACTAATACCAACCTAGAACTGAGCATTAAATACAGGCAAAAAGATACACATGACAACCCTTTAATGTATGTTCTGTAATCCTCAATCTGGAAGGGAAGGAAAAGAGAAAGAGATAGAGAGAAAGGGAAAGAAATAAAGAACCTGCCATGGAGGCAGGCTGTGGGAGGGGGAGGGAACCGGGGACATTGGTGGTGGGAGATGGGCTCTGGTGGAGGATGGGTATTGGAACACTGTATGACCAAAACCCAAATATGAACATCTTTGTAATTGTATATCTCACGGTGGTATAATAAAATACATATAAATTTTTTTTTCTCATTCAAAGACTTGTCTTCTTTTTTCTGTTATTTATTGAATTTTTTGTGTGACTTATCCTCATGCAAACTGATGCATTCCTCAACTTCTCTGCTGCTGAATGACCCAACAACTTTTTCTTTACTTTCCATGCTCTTGAGTTCAGTGATTTCTGATTGCAATTCGTTCATACTCTCTCATGCTTTCTCTTTCTTTGTTAGAGCCTTGCCATATTTTTCTAGGTTCACTGAGCATCCTTGCCATTGTCACTCTGAAGTCTTCATCTAAGAGATCAAAGGGCTCTTTAGCGTCTGGAGACCCAAACTTTAATCTTTGTTCATTAATTTTTGTGATTCTTGCTTGTTTGACAGTACTTGATACACTGTCAGAACAAGGGGGTGAGACTTAGCCAACTGGAATTAAATTCTACCAATGACGCAGAATGCTTATGGGGCTATAGGTGTTAATCTGGTCTTTGCTGAGGTTTTATAGTGCAACCCAGATGTTTTTCTGTATTCACAGGCCCTGGTGTCTCACTTATACCATGGTCCTATTACCCAAGTGCTTATGTTTAAGCAGCTGTGTACAACCAAATTAGTCATTCCTATTACTTCAATTAAGTTTCCCTTTTAATTCTGAGCAAATTTTTGCATAAAAAGTGCCGTAGTACAAGATAAAAAGTCTTGATCTTAGCCTAGAATAAGTGGTTATCTGCCTATAACCTATTTGTGGACTGTGTTCTTGCCTGAGACCACCTAAAGGTGCCCTGCTGCAAATGCCGGACTAGTGCCCTACAGCATATGCCCTTTCCAGAATTCTACTCAAGATTCTCTCAATTTAGGTTCATGAGGCTAGAGATAAATGCTGATCTATGTTCTTACCCTGTCTGAGATCACAACTCCACCCCTTCCTCCAATCCTGGCACCACTCTGCTCCACTATTCTGAGCATAAATAAATTTTTTATTCCTGCCTAAAAAGTCCTTCTTTGGTTACTTCTGGATCAGCACATGGAATCCCCTTATTTCTTCTGCTTTCTGTTACAGTTTGGACCTGGTGGATCTCACAGGCCACCCTTCTCCGCTGTCATGTACCCTCCTTCTTAGTTTAAGGTTCTTACAAGTAAGATCATATGTGATTCTTGAAATTATTTTCAGATTAGCATGACTAGTGGAAAATAACAAAATACAGTCGTCATATCTCTTCATTTTATTATTTTTTGCTGAATAAATAAATCATTCCAAATATAAAATGTCACTTTGGTGCTAGTGAAGTTAATAATCAAATAGGAGAGATAACATCTTAATACAATACAATACATGCCTCATTCAAGCACCCCGGAGTCATGGAGAAGCATGTAGAAATCTTAAAAATCTCATCTACCATTGACTGGAAAATATGAAAGCAGACTATTTCTTGCCTCAAGAAAAATATATTTTTCTAAAGTTATTTCTCTTGTGTGAGTTAAACTATTACCCTATGTATACTCATTCATTGATTTTCTCTGTAACCAGGAGCGTAAATATAAGATTATTCATTCTCAGGTATTTTTAAAAGACAACATCATTCCTCCATCCCCCGCCAAACCAAAAAAAAATAGTTAACATATTCTTTCATTTATTAAATATTTGTCAGCTATTATGTACTGGATACTGTTTTAGCTATAGAAACTCCATAATGGAAGTGGACAGCATGCCTACTCTCTTGGGGTGAGATTCTAGCAAAGAGAGGCAGATGGTAAATGATTTTACCAGATGCAAATGTGTGTTATGAAGATGAAAATCAAAAAGAGAGAGGAATATTAGAGTATGCATGCTTCCAGTGGGAACATCTTGAGATGAGAATGATAAGGAAGCTGAATCTAAAAAGGTATTACGTAATCTCATCTCAGAATGATAAGTGGAGGATCATGTGAAGATCCCCATAGATTTTTTTATGAAGGGAAAAATAGTATAAACTGTTCAAGACATAAATCACTTTGGTTACATGAAAATAGCTATAAAACTCATGAATCTAGAGAGTAGAGAGTAAGACTGAAGTGGCAAAGAGATGCTGCTGTAAATAAAGGAAACCTCAAGTCAACTAGGTGCTGATGAGTCAATGTAATTGCAACTTTGACTGATCAAGACAATGAATGAGCTAATCACCAACACTAGATATGATTACTACATGTCTCAAGGTATGAGTTTCATAATATCTTTAGAGATGTCACTCAGTTTAACATGAGACTTCTTATTTAAAACTAGTGAATTGGGGCCGGAGCGATAGTCCAGCCGGTAGGGTGTTTGCCTTGCATGCAGGCAGCCTGTGCCGGCCCAGGTTTGATCACCGGCATCCCATATGGCCCCTGAGTACCGCCAGGAGTAATTCCTGAGTCCAGAGCCAGGAGAAACCCTGAGCAATGCTGGGTGTGACCCAAAAAAAGAAAAAAATATATAAAAATAAAAATAAATAAAAATAGTGAATTTGATTAAGTTGTAAAGAAATTTGTAGGGAAATGAGACAGATAGATGTGCTTTAAATTGCAATCTTAATTACATGACTAATATTTCTAGTATTGCATTTCCCTATATCCAGGTTAGATGTTATCCATTATTTTACTCTTCTTCATATTGTTTGTTGTATGAATTCTCTTTTGCCTTTATCTTCAAGTCCTACTTTAGGTTCCAAAATATTTAGAGTAACCACCTCTTAGTATAACACCAAGAATCAGTTTATGTGAGTTCAAATTTGTCCTGGACTTGCACAAAGGGCAAAGTAAAAGCTATTGCTGTCTCAGAACACTGAAGAGACAAAATTTAGGACCACCTTGATCCTTATAACACTTGTATCATTTCACTTGTCTTCCCATTGTTCATCAATTTGCTCAAGCAGGCACCAGAAACATCTCCATACATCCTGTCACATGCTAGTGTAGCCCAAGGGCATCTTCTCTCTCCAGGAACATGAAGAGTCTCAAACCTTTCCTTCAGTTCATGGGAATGAGATCTATAATTGTTTCTGGTTTTTGGCATATCAAATACGACATGGGTAGCTTGCCAGGGTCTGTTGTGCGGGTGGGATACTCTTGTAGTAGCCTCTCATCAGTGCATTTATTGATGAACCACGTGGCCACAAAGCAGCCTCACAAGACAGGGAAAGATCATCATTTCTGCTGGGTGGAGCTCTGAAGAGCTGTGGAGTCTGGATGTTGAAAATAGAGGTGAACCCCCTCATGGTGCAGGGGTTCCTCTGGCTTCTTGTGAGGCTCTGCTGGGATGGTGGGCCAGGGCTAGAACCCACCTTCCCTTTTGGGTGCCTCATGATCAGCTGGGCACAAAGAGACCTGGTAGCAGCTCTGCCCCATATATCTGAGTCTCTGGATCAGGCATACCTGGGCTTGAAATAGACGGCTATAGGGTGGAACTCTGATGAGCAGGGCTTTTGATCAGTTCTTATGCTGGGTGGTTCTCTCATGAACTGTGGAGTCTGGATGTTAGACAAACAGTAAACAGATTTTATTATGGAGGCTTTAGGACAGGGAAAGAGGAGGGAATGTGAGAGTAATGTGCTCAAGGGAGAATGTGGTCTGCTCCAAAGGAGGAGAGTGAAACCAACTGATTTCCAAAGGGGGCTTTACCTTCTTGTCTGGAATGCTCTGGAATCTCTTGCTGGGTCATTGAAGGTTGATGGGGCGTTAAGGGCTGGGCGGAAGAAGATGGATCTAGCTTCCTCAGGATCTATTGATGGTTAATGGGTCTTCTCAAGTCTTCATTCCTGGTTCCAAAAGGTGACAACCTAATGGCAACAGTTCACTGCCACGCAAGCCTCTCCCCTGTCTGCCTGCCTACATCATGACTGGTTGCTGGTGTGTTAGGAAGAACATCCTGCTCTCAAAGAAAAGTTCACTGGAAAGCCTGAATCCATAGCACACTCAGGCTGAAGGTCCCATTTGCTCTGTGTCCTTAAGATAGGTACTAATAGCATTTCAGTGCACAAATCAATTTAGAAGTTATGAGAGGACTTTATAGTCACATCAGTGTCAGTGAAGAGGAAGTAAATAGACAATATAGAAAATAAAGGAAGGATAGCTCTAAAAAGGATATATAATGACACCAATGTAAAATGATTTTTTAAATGGTTTAGAAATTCAGAACTTCAACAAAAATACAGTTTATTTAAAATATTGGTCACATGTGGTGTGTTCAATATGCACTGTTCTTTTTCTAGGTTTTCTAATGTTATAATTGGGTCTGAAAAGTTCTGGCTAACTCATATAATTGCATCTTGACTCAGTGCAATGACCCGGTGCAATGTCTCGGTCTCCTTTCTGTGTACCACAGGTTTCAAAAAATCATGTGTTCCCCTGAGAAGGCTTTGCAAATACTGTGAAGAGATTTTCAATACTTATTTGCAACTTTTGGATTGACCTTGTTCGGACCACTTACTACCACAAGTAGTTTCAACCTTATTGATAGTTATTGATAGTCTGACATCTCACAACATTTCCTACAGAAAAAGGAATCATAATCTAAAACATGCTTTGTTTGTCCTCAAAAGAAAATAGACAATGTGTGTTTGCATTTAGGTCATTTTGTCCATTGAAGAGGGGTACAGACTTCCAGCTCCCATGGGCTGCATGGCATCTTCACATCAGTTGTTGCTCCACTGCATGACCAGTGAGAAAAAATCAATAGGAAACAATATTATTACCCTATATTGGATTACATATATATATTTGTGTATATGTATATAAAATATATATATGTAATCCAATATACACAAATATATATGTAATCCTATGTAGGGTAATAATATTGATACATACTTTAATAATATTACATATAGTAATAATATTACATACAGTAATAATAATATATACTGATATATAACGTCTGAAAGCTAAGTATGTCTATTGAAAAACTAATAAGCATATGTGCTTTTGCTAACTTTATTAAGGAATGTATGAGATATGAATTTTGGAAATTAAAATTAGATAATCTGTGCAAACTCACATTGTTGGTAGAGGCATTACAATTTGGCCTGATTCTACTTATTTCCAACAGTTGTATTTATTATACTACCAATTTGACATAGTGACTCATATTAAAATTATTTTTATTGTTTTCATATATATAAAATCATAATCATCCCACGACTTCATTATCAATCTTGTATAATGATAATTATTTTATTAGCTGCAGTCTAATAAACTCCTAGTGTTTCAGTTCAATTTCCACCAATCACAATACAAAATGATTATTATAATATTCATTATATACAACATTCAGATATGCCTTAGAGATTCACATCCAGAAAATGAAGCTACTTTATTCAAACTAACTTACCTATTAGACCAAATCATTAGGACCATTATGTACCTGCCTAAACTTAGTTTATTCAAACTATCCAGCATCTGTTTCAAATAGTTTTCTTCTAACCAAAAGAAGTAGTGGAAATTGTAATTAAAAAAAAAGTATCCTTAGATAAACAGTACCTTAAATATTACAACCATGAAATTGATAAATATAGGTGAAACAGTTTCAATTTTATTCTTAGTCAAATCATTTATTTCTAAGTCAAGTAATATCAGACTACATGGTCCCTCATAAAACACAATTCATTCAACTTAACCTATTAGACCAAACCATTAGGACCATTAAGTACCTGCCTAATCTTAGAAATCTAGGGCTACATACAGATAAGGTAATAATTATTTATGCATCTCTCTTCCTTCTGTCAATAAATTCAATACTAGTAAAAATGGGTTATATTACAATAGCAATTGACTCTAAATATATGGAAAAGTATGTTTTCAAATCATAAAAATGTTGCTTTAGATATTTCTCTTTTTATTCACCAAACCTGCTCTTTATAGTACAAATCACTCTAAACTTGCACCTGTTTGTGCTCAGGACTTACTCCTAGCTCTGTGCTCAGGGTTCACTCTTGGCAGATCTTGGACTGTATAAAGCACTGAGGATCTGTAGCAGGACTCCTCTAAGAGCCTCTGCATCTGTCCTGGATTGCCTCCTGCAGGTCACTTCATAGATAGGGGGTAGTCTAAATGTGGCAGTTTATCTGACCATGTATTCTGTACTGGCTGGTATAAATATTCTCTCATGCTACCACAATTATTTTGGGACTAGCTAGATCTTACCAGCATATTTGCCTGGCCATGTTGGATCTCTAAGTAATTAGACCAGAGAGAAATGCTGTTTGCCTCCAAGCAAGCAAGCATGGCTCCCTGATAACTCAAAGGCAACTAAAATACAAAACTACCATGAAGTAGGCGACTCTTGTGAAGGCTTGGAGAAATATTTAATTGGCATTAGTATTACTCTTTGGTACAGAGACATGCCATCTCAGAAACCCCCTTCTCTACCCCATAAAGAAATTTCAAGGCAGATCTTGGCTCCAAACATTAGCATATAATAGGGCCTAGGTGATGTGCTGGGAGAAATTACCTAAGGGCATTTGACCCTTCCTGCTTCCCATAATAGTGGAAGGTCTGAGTTGCAGGGATATAAAACCAGCCTGCTTTCTCTCTCTTTCTCCCTCTCTCCTCTCTCTGCTTTTGGGCTCTCTCTTTGTGAGCTTGCACCCTTCTTGGGAGTCTTGTCTTTTCCTCCTTTTTACAGGGCCTTAACACATGGTGGCTGCCATCTTGGCCTACATGTGTCTGGGGTTCTAGCTGGGAATCCTAAGCACAGGGTTTTTCCTATTGCGAACTTGTATGCCTGAACCTGTGATAAGTAAAGCCTTTTAAAACTGCATCGGATTCCTGAGTCTTCATCCATTCCCTGCTGGCTTTGGAGGTAGAAGGGATCTTGCTTCCTGGCACAGTTGGGGAACCCAGCAGCGTTCCCTGATATCTGGCGTCCCGGTGTGGGCACCCCTGCATCTAGAGGTCCCACTGAGATGTTGATGAACTTTTCCTGAAGCCGAGCTACCGTGATTTAAGATGGGTTACCTCCTGGAGGTTTTTTTCTTTGTTCTGGCTTCACCTGTTTATTCAGGTGCTAGGAGAAGTGGTGACTTTTGTAACTCCTTCTTTTCTTTCAGAGAGTCTTGAAATTAAATCTAGCAAACAGATTTTAAAGCTTGACAATAACCTAGAGGAAGAAAAGAAACCTCCAGAGGAGGCCAACTCTCAAAATGAAAATCTCCCCTGAGTTAATATACCTCTGAAGGCAGAGATGCCCCTCTAATGGGGCATCTGAATCTCAATTTGAGGGATTCCTAAAATGATTACAAACTCTGATGAGAAGGATGGGGAGGTCAGATTAATTTCCCCGAACCTGTACAGGCCTCAAAAGGCTTAGTTCCTCCTGTTCTGAATTTAATAGTAGCCAAAGAGCAGAGCACTGGGAGCTTCACAACGTTCCTCATGACCACTCTTTGTTTTGGTCTTTTCTGATGCTAACTCTTGTGATTTTTGTGGTAAAACTGCACCCCCCCCAACAAAAGCTGAGTGCAAGTTCTGCAGAGCAAGTCTTTAAGTTTAAGGTAGAGGCTTTCCTGGAACTTTGGTTTAAGGAAATGAAAAGGCAAATTTCTTCATGGCATCTTTATTTAATTCAGCTGGAAAAGAGCTTTAGGCTCAATCTACAGTTGCCTGCCACCTTCATAAGTACCATAGCTTTCCATAAAGACAAACACCACTAAATTGTCCAGTTTTTATTTGTCTGTACTCTGTCCCATGTGGCTGGAGGTTTGCAGACAATTAAGTTATGTAATTGGATATTTATGGCAAACGACTTGTGGCAAATGAATAGTTTTGGCAAATAATTTCTGGTAAATGTTATGGATAACGACGAATTGTTAAACGTGCTCAAAATACTTTCAAAATTCCGTTATTGAAGAAACAAAAAACAGGTATCTTTAATGTTATCTGCCTTAAATTTGTCTCAAGGAGAGCCGCTAGAAAACACTGATGCAGACTCAAAAACCAGTCAATCACCTATCTAAGTAAAAACTGATTATAAATGGCTAGCAGGTCTAAAAACATTTAATTTCTTTCAATACAGGTTTAAAAACACTTAATTTCTTTCCATATAAAGTCTTAATTTTGGGGCCGGAGCGATAGCCCAGTGGGTCGGGCCTTTTGCCTTGCACGCGGCCGGCCTGTGCCGGCTCGGGTTCGATTCCCCAGCATCCCATATGGTCCCCCGAGCACCGCCAGGAGTAATTCCTGAGTGCAGAGCCAGGAGTAAACCCTGAGCATCGCTGGGTGTGACCCAAAAAGCAAAAAAATAAATAAATAAATAAATAAAAAATAAAGTCTTAATTTTAAGTTGTAAACTGCTGTTCAAACATCCTAGGTTGGTTCATTTTTAATAATGATAATCGTGCTTTGCAGCCTGTTGAACATGGTCTATCTTAAATAATAATAATTTTCCTTTGCAGCCTGTTGATCTTGGCTCACTTTAATAAAAATAACCTTGCATTGCAGCCTGTTAATGCTTTAGCTGGAGATAGCCCCTTTCTTTCTAAAAATAATAATATGTATTTTCTAAGTGTTTAATGTGGAAGTGCCTTAATGTTTCCTTGCTGCTTTGAAGTGTTTAAAAGTGAAAGCACCTGAATAACCCTCAAGGAGAAGATATTTGTAAAAATTTTCCAAGGTTTTTATGTATAGGAATGACTAATGAAGAAGTTTTTTAAGGTTTAAAAAAAATAGACTGCCGTTTATGATGTTCAGTGTCAAGGTTTTAGAAATTAATAGGTTTTCTAATGTTTTATTTACAGGTTAAAAAAATTTTTTAAAATTTTTTAAAAAGGTGGAAAATGGGTGGACTCCAAGCATAGTGCTCAATGTCAAAATGTTTCAAGGATTAATGTTAGAATTTCCTTTTTTAATGTTTTTGCTCACAGATATTTGCAGAAAAAGAACTTGGATGCTGCAGATTCCTTCTATGATGCTTGAGGCTTTGAACTCTAATCACAGTGCTCATTACAAAAAAGTTTGCTAAATCAATGAAAAAAGGTTTTTCTAGTGATTCTGTTCACAGGATAAGATATTGGAACACAGTAAACTTGGGCTACAGTGCTCGGTACTCCGAGATTCCTAAAACAGTGCTCACCACTACAAAATTTAACAATTTGCAAAAAAGTTTTTCCTAATGTTTCCTTCACAAGGGGTTGAAGTTTCTTCATGTTCTTAAATTCCTGCCAAAGCCTTAAAATCTCTATTTGTGATTAATCTCTGATGCAGCAATGCCCTGTTGGGTCGGAGGCACAGAGATGAGACACCCAAGAACACTATGTATATCCATTAATATTTTTAATGATCACCAGTCAGAGGGGCAGCAGTTCTCATCTTGGCAGCTGACTAACCGCAGCTGACTGACTTTAACTAACTGACCTGAGCTCACTGATCTGAGCTCACTCACTTGAACTAACTCATTTGACTGACTGACCTGAACTGACTGACCTGAGCTCACTTACTTGAGCTGACTGACCAATCACCTCCACCTAGATCCCAACTATCTTATCCCATAGTCTCAAAGGGCAATACAGCTTAAAGTTTGCATGGTTTATATTACAAAGACAGTTCACATTCATTGAATAGGATTTAGGAATAATAGGAAGGAGACAGAGCTGCTACTGGTTTTCACTGTGCCCAGCAGCTCATGAGGTAACTGGGAGAGATGGCAGGTTCTAGCCCTGGCCTGGCACCCCAGCAGAGCCTCACAATAAGCCAGACGACCCCCCCACTCCATGAGGACCTCCATTTTCCACATCCGGACTTCTCCTCATCAGAACTCCACCCAGCAGACCAGCCTATCACAGCCCGGCACATCGAGATCCACCCTGCTGCAGTCTTTTTAATCCGGCCCAGGTATGCTGATCCAGAGACAGACATGGGGCAGAGCTGCTACTGGCTCTCACTGTGCCCAGCCACTCATGAGGTGCCCGGAAGGGATGGCAGATTCTAGCCCTGGTCCGCCACCCCAGCAGAGCCTCACAACAAGCCAGGCGACCCCCCCCACGCCATGAGGACCTCCATTTTCCACATCCGACTTCCTCCTCGTCAGATAGGTAGGTCTGAACTCCACCCAGCAGACCAGCCTATCACAGCCCGGCTCGCATGACCGCAAGTGGCCGGGCGGTTCATCAATAAATGCTGGATTTTGAGATGACTACAAGAGTATGCTACCCGCACGGCAGAGCCTGGCAAGCTACCCGTATCATATTTGATATGCCAGATACCAGTAACAATTATAGACCTCATTCCCATGACCTGATGGAATGGTTTGAGGTTCTTTATGTTCCTGGAGCAAGCAGGTGCCCTTGGGCTCTACTTGCATGAATCAGGTCATATGGAGATGTTACTGGTGCCCGCTCGAGCAAATCAAAGATAAACAGGAAGACAGTGATACAGTGATACAGGAAGGAGACCACCTGGAACCCAAAACCTGCAGGTGGTGCTATCTAGGTAAGATGAGATGAACAAAAGAACACATTACAGTTGCTAATGCAGCCTTCCGGACTAGCCCATGATGGCAAAGACATGTCAGACAGAAGAACAAGAAAAGCCTGTTTTTGGCCTAACTTTAAGCATCGTCCATTAGACTCCATCTTGGGCTAGTTATAGCCAACATGGAAATGTGCAGAGAAATGACCTAGGATAGCCTTGTCTGGGTACCTGCAGCTCTGATTAACAGTCTCACAGGGATTTATACATACTAACTCTATTGGGAGACAGTATGCCAGAAGCCCCTGTGTATCTGTTAACAGACAGTATCCATCAGACCTTCCTTCGCATATCCTTAGATCTACCTTCTGCCAACAAATCTCGAAAAGTGTTTTTGTCTCGCCTAAAATTAAGCTACAGGTACAGTTATGGGTGCCAGTGTTCCCTTGCTGAAGAAGCCCTGCAAGACACCTACACCATGTTCCAGACACCTGTTCCAGTGCTCAAAACTCCTGTTCAAGAGTTAGAGATATTTGTTCCAGTGTTCCTGAGACCCAATCCATTGTTCCTGACAATTCAACGATTTCCTGATCACTGCTCTCCAGAGACTCATATTCATATGATCACTGCTATTGCTGTTCCAGTAGTAGCCCCACAGACATTGTTCCAGACACCTGACTCTGCATAAAATATGGCAAATTGACTCTAACAAATTATGTACAGTGCAAATTATAGTCAGTTATAATAAGACAGGTAAAAACACTTTGTCACGAACCTTGCTTTGGGTACAAAAACAAGTTAGGATCCTAAAGTAACATGTCTTATCATTTTGTAATTGAAATTGTTTTTTCTTATCTTAATTTTCTATATGTTACTAGATATTTTATATTTTCAATCTTTTATAGTAAACTAATCAGGGGAGTTGTTGCAGGACTCCTCTAAGAGCCTCTGCATCTGCCCTGGATTGCCTCCTGCAGGTCACTTCATAGATAGGGGGTAGTCTAAATGTGGCAGTTTATCTGACCATGTATTCTGTGCTGGCTGGTATAAATATTCTCTCATGCTACCACAATCATCGTGGGACTAGCTAGATCTTACCAGCATATTTGCCTGGCCATGTTGGATCTCTAAGTAATTAGACCAGAGAGAAATGCTGTTTGCCTCCAAGCAAGCAAGCATGGCTCCCTGATAACTCAAAAGGCAACTAAAATACAAAACTACCGTGAAGTAGCGAAACTCTTGTGAAGGCTTGGAGAAATATATTTTTTTTTTTGCTTTTTGGATCACACCGCGACACTCAGGGGTTACTCCTGGCTCTGCACTCAGGAATTACTCCTGGCGGTGCTCGGGGGACCATATGGGATGCCGGATCGAACCCAGGCCGGCGCGCAGGCAACGTCCTACCCACTGGGCTTCGCTCCGGCCCCGAGAAATATTTAACTGGCATTAGTATTACACTTTGGTACAGAGACATGCCATCTCAGAAACCCCTTCTCTACCCTATAAAGGAATTTCCAGACAGATCTTGGCTCCAAACATTAGCATATAATAGGGCCTAAGTGAGGTGCTGGGAGAAATTACCTAAGGGCATTTGACCCTTCCTACTTCCCATAATAGAGGGAGGTCTGAGTTGCAGGGATATAAAACCAGCCTGCTTCCTCCCCCTCCCTCTCTCTCTCTCTCTCTCTCTCTCTCTCTCTCTCTCTCTCTCTCTCTCTCTCTCTCTCTGTCTCTGTTTTTGGGCTCTCTCTTTGTGAGCTTGCACCCTTCTTGGAGTCTTGTCTTTTTCTCCTTTTTACAGGGCCTTAACACGTGGTGGCTGCCATCTTGGCCTACATGTGCCTGGGGTTCTAGCTGGGAATCCTAAGCACAGGGTTTTTCCTATTGCTGACTTGTATGCCTGAACCTGTGATAAGTAAAGCCTTTTAAAACTGCATCGATTCCTGAGTCCTCATCCATTCCCTGCAGGCTTTGGAGGTAGAAGGGAACTTGCTTCCTGGCACTGTCAGGGACCCCTGGTAGTGTTCCCAGACAGGCATCAAATTTCAATTGGTTGGTACAAGGCAAGCATGTGAGCTTATCTCTCTAACCCCACAATTGCACTACCAGAAATGCAAATTCCATAGTTGTTTTAAGAAGGAAAACAAGTTAAAAGAAATCCAAAATGGAACTTTAGGCTTTGGCCTTGAATATCAATGTTTTCTTCTCAGATTTGGATTCCAGGCTAGTAGCATGTTCTTCTAATAATGAACACAGAGGGGACTAAGACATTGTTAGCTGTTCAAGACAAAAGGACCAAATAGATATGGAACTATTTACCATTTGTTCTAGTGGTAAGTAAAGTTTACTTTGTCATTGGTAAAAATGTTTTAAAATTATATTGTCATGATGTTTACACAATTATGTGTGTATTCTGAAAAAACACCATATATGGGTGAATTTTTTCATACATGAGTTGTGTCTCACTAAAGAGTTTTGAAAAAATTAGAGACTAGAGAAATAAAAGGACTCAAGATGATGTGGGTTGATTGACAGATTGATACATAGATAAAATCTCTAAACAAAAGGAAGCACTGAACATCTCAATATATTTGAATGCTTCATTACTATCAATTACTGTGTATTCTGTCCAACTCTTTAAATCTTTATTGAAATATTATATTCAAAATAAATGTCAAACAAATATTGACTTCTTGTACAACAATAACTGTGTTTCTTAGATAAAAACTTTCATGTAATATTCATATTTTCTCAAGCATAACCTAGTAATCAGATAATTTTAATCATTCATTTACTCATTCATATATTAAATTGATATTAACTTATTTTAAAATGTTCATTTTAGATAGTTCACACAAACTATTAAGTATTATCTCACTTCTGATATTCTAGGTCCTTAAAACAATAATTTTGAGGAAAAAACAAAAAGGGATGTATAGCATAGCTGAAAAAGGAAGCCAGGGCCAGATAGTATAGTGAGTAGAGTGATGGCATTGCTTACATTAATCCAGGATTCAATTCACAACACCCCACATGGTGCCCTGAGCACTGTCATAAATGATCATTGAGCACAGAGTAAGAACTAAACCCTGAATAGCTTCAGGCATGGCCCAAAAATAGCAAAAGAAGTAATTAAACCTAAACCAATTCTTATGGACAGAAATACCGAAGGAAGTAAGAAGTAGAGAAGTGGGGGGTAAGTTAGGTTATATAGAGTATGTTTAGAATCTGTGAATATGAAACACTCTCAGCTACAATGCATAACTCTAGGCAGAGTTATGCTTTATTCATTCATTCTCAGAGTTTTTGACTACTTCCTATATTCTATTGTGAATATAATTATGAAACTGCTTTTTCTTCTTTCTTAAATTCAGGTTAAACTGGTTTGCATCACTGTATATCCTTTAGAAATATAGTTTCACACCTCTATATACATTTGATACATCACCAGAGGCCTGCTACCACCATAATTCATAAGAAAAGCTCCTAACTGATTATCTCCCCAATTATCCTGTAACTTGTTTTTTAAAGTATTTTATTATACCACCGTGAGATATACAATTACAAAGATATACAAAATATTCATATTTGGCTTTTGGTCATACAGTGTTCCAGCACCCATCCCTCCACCAGTGCCCATCTCCCACCACCAACGTCCCCGGTTCCCTCCCCCTCCCCAGCCCACCTCCATGGCAGGTTCTTTATTTCTTTCTCTTTCTCTCTTTCTCTTTTCCTTCCCTTCCAGACTGCGGATTACAGAGCATACATTAAAGGGTTGTCATGTGTATCTTTTTGCCTGTATTTAATGCTCAGTTCTAGGTTGGTATTAGTACTTTTGACAATTGTTAGCACACTGTTCCATTTTCTGTCTTACCCAGCCTCTGACTCCCACACGTTTGTGATAATTTCCACCTTTGACAAGACCTCCTGATACATGTTTCACTTGACCTTGGATCACTTGATCACTTGAATCCCGTTATTCATTGATTTGCTCAAGCTGGTGCCAATAACATTTCCATTGGACCCTATCACGTGCCAATGTAGCCCAATGGCATCTGGTTGATTCAGGAATATGAATAGCCTCAAACCATTCCTTCAGGGTCTTTACAAGGAAGTCTGACCATCTTGTAGGTGGGCGGCCACATGATTTTTTTTTTATTTTAAAGATGCTCATGTAGAGTTTTGGTTCTACAGTGTTCCAACAAGCACCCTCCACCCTAACCCATCTCCCATCACCAATGTCCCCACCTCCCTCCCCCTCCCGCACCTCAACCACTTGGCGGGTTCTGAATGTCATTTCTTTCCTCTTTATATCTCCTTCCCACCAAACTTTCCTGCTCTTCGTGGAATGCAGTGCATTAAAAGATTACTGTTTCACTACTTTAGTGGACTGCGCGGCCGCTTTGCAGCGTGACCTGGGCTCAAACTGGTTTTGCTCTGTTCAACTGGTCGTGAGGCAGTTTTCCAGCATCCGGACAGCGAAAATGGTGGCTAGTGTGATGGGCCAGTCTCATCCAGCTGCTTCCGGGACCCCCAGAGGCGACGGACCCACTCCCAAAGCCCATCTGCCCTCCTCGGGGTTCCATGGTCAGCTAGGCCCGCGCGAACCGAAGTTCCAGCCCTATCCTGTAACTTATATCTGAAGTCATAATCCAAAGAATTGTTTATGTCCTTTCCATTGCAGTTTTACTTCACAAATTATTGAAACCATCTAGCATTTGTCTTTATCTTTCTGACTTCTTTTTTACTTGACGTAATTTAACTTAATACCATAAACTTAACATAATGCCCCCTAGTTCCATCCAATAGAAAGATTTTGTCTTTTATACATACCACATATTTTTTTTGCAAAAAAATAATTCTTGAAGCATATAATTCTAGAAAGTGCATTAGGTAATAGAGAGCTCAAAGTTCAATGAGAAGAGCAGGGAAATCTTGCTGTGACAGCTGTCTAATGGAGGGAAATGTGGATAATGAGTTGGGATGTGACTAATGGGAGGTACAAAACAGTACTTTATTGGTGTTTGGCCAGAGATCAAGAAATAGCTCCCCATGCCCTCACCCACCCCTCCCCAGCACCCACACCCAGCTTTGCCACCTCTGTTTCAGAAAGAAATTAAGAAATAGCTTTTTACCCTGATTTTGCCACTTATTATTTCAAAAAGGAAATAAGTGCAAAAGATGCTCATATTACCCTTCTTTCTTTTAAAAAAGGGCTTCATTCTCAAACTCCTATAGATATAAGTAAACTTGCTATTCTGTAGCTTTTTTAATAGAATAAGTGTGCTAAATATTGCTGAACATTTGTATAATGTATAAATTAAGTGAGAGTATTTTTTCATAATAGTTAAACCAAACTCTTAGATCTAACAAAAATGATGAAAAGAAAGACAAAAGTATATTTCCCAGACTCGGGTTTTCTGGCAGGTGAGCAGAAGTGACCTATGTATATAAAGAGGAGATAGTTTCATCTCTCGGAAACTATCCTGTCTGAAGCAACAGGCTAGATCAGTGAGACAAGCTTGAAAGGTGACAGTAAAAGAAGCCAGAGAAATTATACAAATGAGATAACCAAAGTCGAGTAGCCTTATCTCTTCAGTAATGCTACACTTAAGAGGAATAGAGGCAGAGAGACAATATAATTGATGCTACACCATATGCAATAGCCTTTTAAATTCATTTCTGCTTTTAGAAAATAAGGTTCTATCATCACCTCAGGATCTATCTAACCAGGTTTTTGACTAATTCTACCAAGAATTAGATAAAGCATAGCAAGAAAAGATATATAAATTCTGTGGAAGTCAGAGGAATATATAAAAAGGACGTTGGGCTTAAAAAACAACAATGACCTTTAGTTAGAGGGGGATAAAGTCACAAAATGGCAAATATTATACAAAGGCCTCCAAATGAATAGGGACACACTAGAAAGAATTATTTCCATAGCTGAATTCTTAGACATTCTGACATTCCTGAGATTATAAAATACTCCCTGGGGCTTGTATGAAATAGACTAAAAGTTTAAAATAAATACCTTTACAGACTTTCAAACAAATTGAATAAAACTGAGATTCCAGAGGGAGATCCAAAGGTATATGGATAGCTAATCTTCAACAAAGGAGCAAAAGTACAAAGTGGAGCAAGGAAAGCCTCTTCAACAAATGGTGCGGGGAAAAGTGGGCAATACCACTGAAAATGAACTCAGACTTGTTTCTAACACCGTGCACAAAAGTGAAATCAAAATAGATTAAAGACCTTGATATTGGAGTGGAAAACAGGAATTGTATGAAAAGAACCATTGGAAGAATCCTTCACGATACTGAAGCTAGAGGCATCTTCGATGATTAAATGCCAGTGATCAGACAAATGAAAGCAAAACTTAAAAAATGAGACTATATCAAACTAAGAAGTTTCAGCACTTCAAAATTAGCAATGGCCAATATAGAAAGATACTCCATAGAGTGGAAGGAAGAATTTGTCCACCAGTCATTTGCTAAAAGACTGACATCCAAGATAGATAAATCACTGGTAGAACTTTACAAATCAACCAACCTTATCAAAAAATAGGGGTAAGAAATGAACAGAAATTTTCTCAAAGATACATAGATAGCTGGAAGGCATTTGAAAACTGTTTGCGGTTACCTCCAGGGAAATGCAAATCAAAGCAAAGTAGTATCACCTCACATCAGAGAGATTGGCACACATCACAAAGAATAGAGACAAGCAATACTTGTGGGAATGTGGGTGAAAGCTTATGAGACTGTAAATGCACCCAGCTTTGGGGAAAACAAAATGGACACTTCTCAAAAACTAGGAATTGATCTTCAATGTGATCCAGAGTAACATTTTTGCCTTTACTGCAAAGGCCTAAGAACTCTTTCAGAAAAAAAAATTGCATTCCTATGTTCATTACAGCATTGTTCACAATAGCCAATATATGGAAACATACAAGTTTCCAAAAACAGATAACTGGATTTAAAAAAATTTGGTAAATATGCACTGTGAAATACTGCTAAGCTGTTAAAAAAAAAGATAAAATCATTCTATTAGTAGCTAGTTGATGGATCTGAGAGTGTAATGCTAACTGAAATTAATCAGAAAGACAAGCATATCCAGAATATTCTCCATATGCCATATATAAAGTAATATGGTAGAGACAACAGAAACAGGCAATTGATTGGGTCTGAAAGATAGTATAGTGGGTATACCATGTGTCTTGCTCTCATATAACCTGGATTTGATCCCCAGCAACCCTATGACCAAATAGAAGTGATCCCTAAATGTAGAGACCAGAACAAGTGTAAGCCCATACACTGCTGGGCCTGGTAAACAAAACTAAACCTTGAGAACTGTTCTTTTATAGGTTGCATATCACCAGGAGTGAAGAGGACAGCAGGGGGTGGGAGGACACTGGGACAGAGAGGGTCTGACATTCTGATAGAATGCTTTTTTCTTGCATGAAAATAATTCTGCCATTATGAATATTATAAATCAAAATGTGAAAAATAAAATAAAAAATAAATACTTTATTAACTAAGTCAGCAAAAAACAATGTTTTTTTTTTTTTTTTTGCTTTTTGGGTCACACCCGCGATGCTCAGGGGTTACTCCTGGCTCTGCACTCAGGAATTACTCCTGGCGGTGCTCGGGGACTATATGGGATGCCAGGGATTGAACCCGGGCCAGCATGGGCCGGCATGGGCCGCCGCATGCAAGGCAAATGCCCTACCCGATGGGCTATCGCTCCGGCCCCAACAATGTATATTTTCACAACAATAAATAATAAGTTAATATAAATACATTTTAGTTCAGTTTTGGTTGGTGCAAAATGAATTGGTATACCCACTCCTTTACTGTTTAACCCTAAGGAGGTTACAGAAATGTTGGAATTATCACTATCACTATCACTATCACTATCATTATCTTCCCGTTCATCATCTATTTGCTAGAGCGGGTACTAGTAATATCTCCATATGTCCTGTCTCATGCTAGTAGAACCCAAAGGCATCTGCTTGCTCCAGGAACATAGAGAACCTCAAAACATTATATTAGGTCATGGGGATGACCTAATATAAATGTTACTGGTATTTGGCATATCATATACTACACGAGCAGCTTGCCAGGCTTAATGTGCGGGTGGCATACTCTTGTAGTCACCTCTAAATAAAGCATTTATTGATGAACTGCGTGGCCGCTAGCGGCAGCATGAGCCGGGCTGTAATAGTCTGGTTTGGTGGGTGGAGATGTGATGAAAGGGAAGTCTGGATGTGGTAAATGGCGGGCCCCATGGAGTAGGGGAGGGTGGTCTGGCTTGTTGTGAGGCTCTGCTGGGGTAGCAGGCCAGGGCTAGAACCCGCCATGCCTCCGGGGCACCTCACGAGCAGCTGGGCACAGGGAGAGCAAGTAGCAGCTCTGCCCCATGTCTGATAGTCTCTGGTTCAGCATATTGGGCCAGGTTAAAAAAAAAAAAACTGCTGCAGGGTGGCTGTTGATGATCCGACTGTGATAGTCTGGTCTGCTGGGTGGAGTTGGAATTATCATCTTGACAAATTACTGAAGAATTTCCATGAGTTCAATGTCTTAGATTAGGGAAGTAAGAGACAAGTAAAAGCCAGTATCCACAATAAGAAAATTGGAACACAGAGTCTTCCCCATGTTGCTAGTCCTAAATTGCTAGCTGATCCTAGAGGGAAATTTCAGAGGAGAATTTTCCAGGGGAATCCAGAGAAATTCAAAAAGACTAGAGCTCCCCTCTCTAAATCTTTGAACCATGGATTAGAACATCTTCATATGGACTCAAATTTCTTTATCTTGAAAATGTATTTGATATTGAAAGAGTAAACGAAAAGGGCTTCTCAAAAATCGTCAATGAATTAATTCAGTGATCAGGTGTTGCAGGACACCTAAAAGCCTAAAAGCCTCTGCATCTGCCCTAGATTGCCTCCTGCAGGTCACTTTGTAGATAGGGGGATAGTCTAAATGTGGCAGTTTATCTGACCATGTATTCTGTACTAGCTGGTATAAATATTCTCTCATGCTACCACAGTCATTGTGGAACCAGCTAGATCTTACCAGCATATTTGCCTGGCCACGTTGGATCTCTAAGTAATTAGACCAGAGAGAAATGCTGTTTGCCTCCAAGCAAGCAAGCAGATGGCTCCCCTGATAACTCAAAGGCAACTAAAATACAAAACTACCATGAAGTAGAGGAGACTCTTGTGAAGACTGGAGAAATATTTAACTGGCATTAGTATTACTCTTTGGTACAGAAACCCCCTTCTCTACCCTATAAAGGAATTTCCAGGCAGATCTTGGCTCCAAACATTAGCATATAATAGGGCCTAGGTGAGGTGCTGGGAGAAATTACCTAAGGGCATTTGACCCTCCCTGCAAGGGGAAGTTACATTTCTCTTATAGCTCCTCTCAGCTCTGCTAGGAGGCTTTGAATTAGCTCTGTGACCTTGTAAACAGCCAGAAGACCTCCTGAAGTTGCTACATTTCTATAGAGCTATTTTCCTGTTTTCATCTCTAGATAGCCCTGCCCAGAATGGGCTGGGTTGGGAGTTTGGGCGGATTTCTAGCTATAAAATAAGCTGCAAGAAGAAAGAAGCCTTCTTTTGCCATTTCAGCTTCCCTTGGCGTTTTACTTCTGTGTCCTCTCCATTCTCTGTTGGGCCTCAACACGTGGTGGCAGCCATCTTGGCCTACACATGGCTGGGACCTAGCTGCGAACCCAGATTCGAGAGGTTTTCCCTGCTCTTGGATTGTATATCAGAACCTGTGTTAGTAAAGTGTTTTAAAACTGCATCGAATTCCTGAGTTTTCATCCATTCCCCGACGGTTTCAGAGGTAGAAGGGAACTCGCTTCCTGGCACTCTTGGGGACCCAAGTTGCTTCCCGACAATCAGGTTTTAGTTGGGCAGAAATAATTGCTATATGTATGATGTAAATGTTGTCTATGTGTTTTATGACAGTTTTCCGACTGTTTTTCATTTGAAAAGTTGGAAGTTTATATATTTATAGGTTTACTATTGGCATTTAAATATATAAGGAAAGTAGGATAGCTGTGAGACCAAAGAAGTATTAAGTTTTGAGAATGATGATAGTCAAGCATGTTATTACGCCTAGAATGCAGTCTCTTACTGAAAGAACAGTAGGCTATATCAATAGACTATTTGGTTTCTGTATTGGGGGGGGCACTCTCTAAGTGCTTAGGGTCCAGTCCTAGCTGTTTGCTAGGAAACCATTCCTGAATGTACTCAGGGATCATGCAACTCAGGTATCAATCCCAAACCTTGTGCATTGTCAAGCGTTTACTCAGCCTATTGAGCTGTCTTTATGGACCTCTAAAGATAATTGAAGGCTATAGTTTTGTATTCTGAAAAATTGTGATGATTTGATGATTATAATATATATGTTTTCTCCTTTCTTGAAAAAGGAAAGCACTTATAGGAATAAAGATATCAATTAAAGTTCCAAAATGAGAGTGTGATAGTCCCCTATATAAAGATTCAGATTAAAGAATGTTTTTTCTAATATTTGTTTCATTTTCTTCTTTCCCAAATAGCAGCAGTGGCAACTGAAGCTTATTAGTCCCTTCTATTGATTAAGTGCCCTTACTCTTGGAAGGTCGTTTTGGACTAAAATAATTTTGTAGAGCAATAAAACAGAGTGTGTGATTCAGTTTGGCTCTATGTGATTAGAAAATGAAGGGAGTGTTTAAAGTTCTGCTTGAAGTTGCAAATAAAGGGAGAGACAAGGTTTACTGCAGATGATGGGAAGGGAACAATGCACTTTACACAGCTTTACTTAGTCCCTGCTTTTTTTTTTTTTTGTCCACAGCATCAGAAAAAGAAACTAATAGTAAACATGGAGCTATTTACCAGATCCTGGAAATTTAGCTTATCTTACAGCTTGAGTTTAACTGTGATACTGCATTATGCATGCTGAGAATATACAGTTTGGTTTCAGAATGGACTAAAGAATAACTGCATTCTAGTATAATTTTTTCCATTATAAATACAACATCTGAAGGCAGGCTTGTACAGACTCTGACAGCTTGAATTACTGTCTTTTCCTTCTCTACTGCTTGTAAGTGAGCATACAATGAAATGGTTTAAATAACATCAAGCCTGTTTAGTCACAGACACAGCTTTGAGAATGGGTATGTAGAAGATTCTGAACCAAAGGACTTAGTGTTGGTGCTATAACTCTGGCTGATGAGCCATACAACCTTGGGAAAATCACTTTTTGCATTTGCTAACACAACAACATAAGGTGTTGGACTAAACAACAACCACAAAGTAATCTTTATGACTCCAGTTTCTAATTCAATTCGAAAATTTTACAGAGTTTATACTATTTTACAGTTACGGTGCTTGACATTCCCAGATGCAGATTTTTTTTTATTACACTGGAAAAAGAGTTTGGTAACGTTCAGGCAAATTTTTAGGACAAAATTGCTGGGCTGGGAGCTGCAAGCCTCAGGTTCTACTTACAGCTTCAACATTAAATATTTGTGTGATCATTAAAAAGTTACATCCATCATTGGGTTTAGCTCCATCATAGAAAAAGAAGAAAAAAAGCAGAGTTAGGCGGAGGGTTTGCAACCACTTTGGAAATATTTCATGAAATAGGAAATTTACACTAGTTGTCTAATTTTTCAGTTTTCCAAATATGAACTTAGGATGTGGAGAAAAATAAGTTTTCTATAAAGTTACTTAAAGAAATTAAATAGGTTTAAAATTAGAATTATTCCTTTTAACTTTGTGTCATCAAGAAAATACCCCGACACACAGTCATCCTGCTTATGTTTCTTTTTCTTTCTATTTTTTACAATACTAAGCTTTTTCCTAGTAATACATCATTATGCATCAGCTATTCTCCCTTGTGAACTTTTATATTCCAGGAAAATTTGTCCTCAGTGTTCAGGATGGCAACCTTCTCCAGCAATACACAAAGGTTTTATTCTAAAGTTTCTCTAAATAAATTATAAAACCAAAGCTCTCTCTTTTTACCTATTAGATTAATACTTTAGAAAGTTGTAAAGCAAATACAAGTTTTCTCTTTAGTTTATTAAAAATAGGCAATACATAAAAATAGGCAATACATAGCTGCTACTTGCTCTCCCTGTGCCCAGCCGCTCATGAGGCACCCAGGAGGCAGGGTGGGTTCTAGGCCTAGCCTGCCACCCCAGCAGAGTGTTACAACAAGCCAGACGACCCCCTTCCCGACTCCATGGGGGCTGCCATTTTCCACATCCGACCTCTTTCTCGTCACAACTCCACCCAGCAGACCAGACTATCATAGCCCAGATCATCGACACCCACCCTGCAGCAGTTTTTTTTTCAATCCAGCCCAGGTATGCTGAACTGGAGACTTTCAGACATGGGGCAGAGCTGCTACCTGCTCTCCCTGTGCCCAGCCTCTCATGAGGCACCCGGGAGGCATGGCGGGTTCTAACCCTGGCCTGCCACCCCAGCAGAGCCTCACATCAAGCCAGACGACCCCCTCCCCCCACCGACTCCATGGGGGCTGCCGCTTTTCCACATCCAGACTTCTTTCTAATCACAACTCCACCCAGCAAAACAGACTATCACAACCCGGCTCACGCGGCCGCTAGCAGCCGCACGGTTTATCAATAATTGCTTTATTTAGAGGTGACTACAAGAGTATGCCACCCACACAGCAAGCCTGTCAAGCTGCTCGTGTTGTATTTGATATGCCAAATATCAGTAACATTTATATTAGGTCATTCCCCTGACCTAATATAATGGTTTGAGGCTCTTTATGTTCCTGGAGCAAGCGGATGCCTTTGGGTTCTACTAGCATGAGACAGGACATATGGAGATATTACTGGTTCCCACTCTAGCAAATAGGTGATCAACCAGAAGATAGATAGATAGTGATAGTGATAACTTCTGTGAATCTATCAAAGTTGTTTTTGATGCATAGAACTTGCTTGGAAGAATGGGATGTTACCAAACATGAAATATCAATTATGTTTTCTCTTTTTCTTCTGAAATTGCTTTGAAATAACATAAGGTATTAGATTGTTTTAAAACGATTGAGAGACAAATGGAAGAGACTTGATTTTTATTTTATTTTGGAGATATTCCCAGTATATGTCACTCAATACCTAGCCAATTCTCTGTGAAATTTGTTTACTCTTGATAAAGTCAAGTTCTAACTAAACTTTTGTTTTCAAGATATGATTCCAAAAAACTTCCATATGATTATACATTTCAGAAAGTCTTTATTTTTGTCCCTTCATATACAATTGAGATATAAACTGCATGTGATTTTGTAATTTTGACACCTACATAAGTTGCTAGAAAAAAAAATATGTTCTATATTGTTCTCTTGCACAAATTCACTTAAAGAACTGGTATATATTAAGTCTGTGAGAATAAATAAAAGTTAAGTGTGCCTAAATCTAACTTTTCCTCACATAAAATGGGATTTCCATAAAATGGAGGCAAACTGTGAAATGAAAGGTCAGGAATAGAAGAGAAAAGCAATGAGACAGGATATGTCTTAGGGTGTAAATCAGGTAGACTCTTTACTATCACATTAATATGCCACATTTCATTGTGCAGATAATATAGAGTCTTTGAGAAGTATATTAATCACAATCCCTGCTTTTAAAAGTGAAATCAATCTTGTTATCTTAAGCAGAAAAAGAAATATTTATTATAGTGCAATATTCACAGAACCTCTGAGGGAATCAGCTGTCCTGGGAATATGCCCGCAAAACCACAAACAAAATATAGATGTGTCTTAACTAGAAGAAATATTGTTGTGTGACTTCTCATCTAGGCAACTGCAATTCCATAACTGTATGTCAGAAAAGTTTTTGTAACTGTCACGGAGTGGATGCTCATGTAGCTCACTTCAGCCTTAATGTTTTGATTTCAAAAAAGTGTATTTTTTGTGGAACTGAATGTCGATGGGATACTTCAGCTACAATATCATCTAAGAAATATAACTCTTTTTAATGTCTTCAGTGCAGAGATATATGTTAGAAAATGTCAGATGGGTTTGAAATATACTTTGTACCGTGGAACTCTAACCTTTCACCCAGACTTGGCTTTCAGAAACACAGATCTGTCCTAAAGAGAAAGTCAGAAGTCATTGGAGAAGGGACTCATGTATTGGGTGACATTAGCCACTACTCAACATATCTTCCAACATTGTAGTGCTCTGATATTTTGGGAATCACATTCTTGAAGCGAACATGGATTAGTAAAACCAGATTCTCTTTTAATTGAACTACTCCTATGTTTCTAATTATGCAAAAAATCTTACCTGCTTTATTCCTTAACGTCTTCTCAGGAATTGAAAGGTAGGGAAGATATAAGCAATGAACAGAACCTATTTTTTATGCATTCTTTGTTCTTTGCCTGCACACATCTTTTCAAAAAGTAAGTTCTCCATCTCAAAGAAAAAATTTTCTTTTTTAGAGTTTATATACTTATTAGCCCCATATATTCACCAGGAAACTGGAATGTTTGTTTTTAAATGTCAACTCCGCTTATTTTAATCTTTCTGTTATGATAATGAAGTCTACCTGAAGGATTCTTTTGAATATGTTCATGTTCACAATTTGAGACAGAACCTACTTCTTCAAGATATATCTAGAATGTTTCCAATACTTTATTTGTGCTACATTCTCTTTGGAGCAAAACTTCATTGGCAAATAAAATAGAGTAAAGGTGTATTTTATCTACATCTGAAGCCTCAGTAATGTTCCAATAAAGATATCCACAACCTCTTAACTTGGAGTATTAGGTATTTGTCCAGACACTATTCGAGAGATATTTATTACTGTTCATATCTGGCTTAGAAGCACTTCTGGTAAGGCAAAACAAATGCTTCAAAATATCACATGGAATTTTTAATGTGTGTATTTTACTGTATCGGGACAATGCTGTTTTTAATAATTACCATAAATATTTATTATGCCATTATTGAGGGAATAGGACAAAATATCTGCATGCCACCTACATTAATTTTGAAATTTGAGTTCATAGTTTAAATTATTTTTTACTAAAGCAAAATTGTTTATTAGAAGAAATTTACTTAGAAAAGTGTAAGTGGGGCTGGAGCAATAGCCCAGCTGGTAGAGTGTTTGCCTTGCACACGGCTGACCCATGCCAGCCCGGGTTCGATCCCCGGCATCCCATATGGTCCCCTGAGCACTTCCAGGAGTAATTTCTGAGTGTAGAGCCAGGAGAAACCCCTGAGCATTGCTGGTTGTGACCCCCTCCCAAAAAAAAAGGAAAGAAAAGTATAAGAAAAAAGGGAGGGATATGTGTTCATAGAGAACACAGGCTGCTCTAGAAAGTGAAAAAAACAGAGAATGGTTGGTGGATGACAGGCCAAGCTAGCTTGGGAGTTTTGCTGTTTTATGACTCACAGGTTAATCTATTTATGTGTTCTTAAGCCAGGGTTAATACTAATGAGATCTCTCTTCTATGTAAACACTAAGAGGGTGTGGCAGTTACAGAAGTCACCTTGATTCTGAATGAGTAACTTCTGACTTATTATTATACATAGACTAAGATTTCTATGTTACCTAGATTGGGCACAGCTTCTCTTTATACCCACTAGACCCAGGGTGGGACAGTTAGAATTTACCAGGAGACTGCCACCCTGGCTAGTTTGAGACTATAATTTAAGATTATAGTAAGGATCATACTAGTTTGCTCTCAAGCAGGCGAGTGTGACCCTTTCAATATAGGAGAACAAGATACTCAGAATCACCTTGGTGCAGATAATAAATTAGAAGGACCTTGTGGGTACCATCTAGATAATATGAAGCCCATGAAATTAAGATGTATTACCTTATACCAGATATTTTACCTTGTACCTTATATCACCATTCTCCGTGCATTAACGCACGCCTCAGAGACCTGGGTCCTACAAAAGCAGGATGAGAATGCTATTTGGGTCTCTCAAAGAGGAATCGAAAGAGCTATGCTTGGAATATCATGCCTCATTCAAGTGAAAGAAGGAATCCGGAGCTCCGACCTCCGTCACTGTTCCAAAGTCAGGGATGATGTCTCATTTGCCAAGGCATCGAAAATCAGATGGGCTGAAAATGTAAGCTGAACATGTAATGCGATTTGGAGATGATCCCTGGACTAGAGCTGTTACCGACTGGATCCCACAGGATCTTAAAAGATCATGTGGCCACCCACCTACAAGATGGTCAGACTTCTTTGTCAAGACCCTGAACAAACGTTTTGATGCTCTTTGAATTCCTGAAGCAACTAGATGCCATTGGGGTACACTGGCACATGATAGGGTCAAATTGTAATGTTACTGGCGCCCACTCAAGCAAATTGATGAATAACAGGATGTCAAGTGATCAAGTGACCTTATATCAGCTCTCTCTCTATTCAGTGTTTACTAAGAGATAATCTTGGAAGAAGGGATTAGTCCTTGCCATAATCCTTTTGCTAATTCCTATAATAGGGTGGCACCATCCTTCTACACTCTTCTATCTAGAAACTGTTTAGGGTTCTTTGTTGACAGGACCCTCCTGAAGTTAGAATTACTTTGGTGTATATATAGAGACTGACTTGAGGTACTCTCCCCCTTTTTGGGTAGGATTCTCTCTCGAGAGGTCTTCTTTGGTAGGACTCTTTCTCTAGTGGGATTCTCTTTAGCAGGAGACTTGGGCTCATGTATGGTCTAAATTCTGACCAGAGCTAGAGCTCTTTCATTATATTGGATAGCGGTTATAGAGGTTTTGTACTATTAAAAGCCTTTTTGGAACTGCACAAACTTGTGAGTTTTTATCCATTCCCTAGTAACCTCGGAGGTAGAAGAGAACTTCTGTCCTAATACTGTTGGGGACCCCAGTGGCTCCCCAACAATGGTTTTATTTTTATATTTATTATTATTATTATTATTATTTACTTTTTGGGTCACACCCGGCAATGCTCAGGGGTTTCTCCAGGCTCTGTACTCAGAAACTATTCCTGGTGGTGCTCGGGGGACCATACCGGTAATTGAACCCGGACCTTCACAGGCTGGCCACGTACAAGGCAAACACCCTACTCACTGGACTATCGCTCAAGTCCCAAACAATGGTTTTAGAGAGAAGTTTGTATACAATGTCTCCAAATTATCTTGATTAGGAGTTCTCTACATATATGAAAATTAATCTGGGCATTGTCACAAGAGGACCCTTGGACTCTTGATGGTCCTTTAGTTTAACAAGGATCTTTACAGTCTTTCCACTAGCTTCCTCCTTTCTGAGAGGACTCTGCCCTTGTTTTGATGGTGCCTCAATTTCCCCCATCTCTAAAGAGCTCATGATTTTCATCTCAAAACAATGTGGTCTTTATGCCTTCAGGCTACTTCAGTAATCCCTATCAAATGAAGTGTGCTGGTAATAAAAAACCCAAGAAATAGGGATCAGAGTGATAGTCCAGTGGGGAGGGTGTTTGCCTTGCACGCAGCTGACCCAAGTTCGATCCCCAGCATATGGTCCCCCGATCAGGAGTGATTCCTGAGTGCAGACCCAGGACGCCATGTGTGACCCAAAAAAGAAAAAAAAAAGACCCAAGAAACAGTAGTATTAGATTGCCCAGAGGAAACTCTTGGTACTTGTCAGCAACTTAATTCAGTTATACTCATTCCCTCTCTGAGAAAAACTGTGAATATGCAGAATACATGTGCATAGTGGTTGACTGAGCAAGTTTATTCTAGTAGGTTTTAGAAAATTAGCTGATCCATTTTATGTAGGTGGGCCCCATGGGTGGCTTATGTGAAAAGGGAAGGAGAGAGAGATGGTCACTTTCTCCCCACCCACCTCTGCAGCCAGGGACCAGCTGGGCAGGCTGAGGACTGATAAAAGGCAAATTAGTCCTAGGCCTTATCGAGAGTTTCCCTCAGGGTTCTTGTCTTCCTCACAGAAAAGAATTTTTTAGGAGTAGATGAGCAGTGAAATAGAATAGATTTTATTATGTTGGTTTTAGGATGGGGAAGGAGGAGGGAAAGTAAGAGAGTACACATCTCAAGGGGGAAATGCAGACAACACATGTGCTCGCGGCACCACATATGCTATTCCACATGGGTTCAAGCAGAACATAGTCTCAGGCAGCATATGCACACAGTCCTTTGGTCAGGACAGTTTTTATAGATTTCTTCCCAAGCTACTCCCATATGGGGCTTCAACTAGGTTAAGGTTCTTTGCTAGGGCAGTTGCCAAGGGAAGTAGATTTTGGGAATGGTCTTCTTTGAAAATCTCCTTTTCTTGACCTCTGTTTCTGCTGGATCTTCTGTCCTGGAATGCAACCAGATTAAGGGCTGGGCAAAGACAGGTTAATCCAGCTTCCTCAAACTCTCAATCACTTGTCACTTGTCTTCCCATTGTTCATTGATTTGCTTGAGCGGGCACCAGTAACATCTCCATATGTCCTGTCACATGCTAGTGTAACCCAAGGGCATCTGCTCTCTCCAGGAACATGAAGAGCCTCAAACCATTCCACAGGTTATGGGACTGAGGTCTACAGTTATTGCTAGTTTTTGGCATATCAAATAAGACATGGTAGACCTCAAGGTCTACTGAGGGTTAATGGGTCTCATCAAGTCTTGGTTCCGGTTTCCAAACAGGTGACTCTGGACAGCATTAGGGTGAAACATCATTGCCGTGGGGACCCCCAGTCTGCCTGCCTACATCACATTAATTGACTGAAGGAGTTGAAGAGCTAAACTGATTTTGAATATGCCTTTTTAAACTTACATGTCCATGCCAAAATAGGGAAAGAGAGGGGATATCTGAAAGGTAAAAATAGTAAAATAAAGCTTGGAGAAGAAATTGTAAAGTTATTGGAAGCTATTCAAACCCAAAAAGAAACAGCAAAGGAGCTAACCAAAGGTGACCCTGTGGTAATTAGGTAAATAACCAGGTAGATGTCATAGCCAGAAAAAAATGAGCTAAATAATTTTTCAGTTATGGGACTTACACCCCATTGGGAGAAAATTTCTTTAGTTCCAGAAAACTCTGAATAAAAGGAACAACAGACGTTGCAAAAAGTTTTCAAAATGAAGCCAGCAAATGGATATTAAACAGAGGGAAACTTTTACCCTCAAGGGCCTATCTTTTTTTTTTAATTTTGTCTAATAGATCTGATTTCTTTTTCAAACCCAAAACTCTGAAAACCAATAAAGAATTGATTGGACTCTATTAATACTAAATTAGCATTAGGTTCTACTCTCTTAGATATGAAGGGCCTGCTTTTAGTCGTAGTCATGAAGAAATTAGAGAAAACAGACCTCCACACATGTACCCCAGAAAGATTTAAATTGGGGATGTTGCAAGAAGAAACTTAGTGGGCCCTAGTAATAAGTTTTTAGGAAATGATAAAACACATTTAAATTAATTTTTTAAAGAGCATTTAAAACATTGTTTTCAAAATCCTTTGTCTCCTCAGGTTTCAAATTTTTTCTGGTGGCAGAGGAAAACAACTCAGGCAGTAAGACTATGTCTGCATCCTTGAGGTATTGGGTTTTACCCTCAGCATCACCTGGTCCCCCTGAGTTCTCTCAGATATGACCTTTGGGTTCTCACAACTAAGCATCAAACCTGCTTCCCAATATTGAAGGAAGAGATGTTTTCATTATTTCCTGAATTTTGCATCAGAAAAAAAAGATGACAAAAACAAAGAGTTGCTTTCAAGTGAAGATAGTTTGAACTTTAAATGATGCAAATGATTGTGATCTACCTCACAGTTGTAGAAATAACAGCAAATGAAAGCTCTGGAACTTTGACAATAAAACTGAGGCAACAAAGAGGGGGGTGCTGTTAAGAGTAGGAAGGAATGAGGTGGAAGAAAAATGCCATAAGAATAGTGGTGGAAGAGAGGCAATATATAATAAAAACATCAACTATAACACTTTTTGACTATGTTATCTAATAACTGTAAAATATTTCTATAAAAATAAAAAGTAAGAATATCTAAATTCAGTTAGGAAATTATGTTTGGATTCAAACATATTTTACTCTGTCCAAGGAGTGCATAGAATATAAAGAGTTCTTTCCCTTATCCATCATCTAAAAGGATGCCTTGAGAATACTGTCTCTGATATTCAGGGAAGCATCAGGTTCAATAAAGCCAACTGCACAGCATCCAAGAGGGCTGATCAGAGCCAGGGAATCTTTAATCCTTAAGAGCATCTGTACCAAAACATCATGAGCATTTTTCTCTGTCAGTGCTATTTCAGCAGTCTGTTTATGAGTAACATGGCAGCCATGTCTTGCCAAGAATAAACCAGTGTGAACACCATAAACTGTAAATGTGAGTCCAACAGCCACCTCTATTGTTTGCGATTACCCTTGAGATTCATACACTGTTATATACAGAGAGGTTTGACAGATGTAGAATAAGGCATCAAAGTAGGAGGTGAAATGAAGTACTAGAAAAATATCCTTGTTCTGTAAATAAGCCAAACAGCTAATAACCAAAGAGCTTTTCTTTTTCACTTAAAATTTACCCAGAGAGCGTCTATTCAAATTTAAACATATTGAGTGGATAGATGAGAGATTTTGCAAAAATATCAGATTGGCTAACATCAAGTTTATAAGTATATTGTCTTCTAATAATTTCCATATTTATGCAGAGCTATGTTGGAAGCTTACTCAGGGGTCAAAAAATACAAGCCTTTCATCTGCAAGGTCCCTAATTTTATCCTCAGCATCACATGACCATTACCACTACAAAGTGTAGCCCTGGAGTACCTCACACTGCTGGCTGTGACTCTACAAGGCTTGAGCCCTCAAGCTTCTCTGAAAAAATCATTGAAAACATTTTATTGTGTTGGCTTACTTTACTGGAATGACTCCTAGGCTCCTGAGCACTGCCTAAAGTTCCCAAATAAATAAAAGAAACTGAGGTGCTGAGAAGCCTGAATCAAAGATTTTGATTAGAAAATGTTGAACAGACAGTATGTTAGGATGATCACTTACTACATAAAAATGGCAGCATGAGTTGGAAAAGATTGTTCAGGCTTTTCTGTAGGTATAGAACTTGTGACATGGAGCAGAAGTCTCTTTATGGTCTCTTTTAAACAATGGTAACATGCAATAATACAGTGATAAATACAATCTTAAATTAAAATGTTTTCTTATTTCTTTTCTTTTTAATCATTTAGATATTTTCTCAAAAACTTCCTTTGCAGAGATGCCTTTCCTGAGCAACATGTAACATATCAGAGTCCTATTTTTGAGTTCTCTTTTATTTCATATAAATTTTATGACTGTACATTAAAAGTTTCCTTTTAGGGGCTGAGGCAATAGTATAATGGGTAGGGTATTTGCCTTGCACTCAGTTGACCCAGGTTAGATCTCTGGCATCCCTTATGTTTCCTCAAGCATTGCCAAGAGTAATTCCTGAGTGCAGAGCTAAGAATAACCTCTGAGCATCTCTGGGTGTTAGAGTTTACTTTAAACTCTAAAACTAAAAAAAAAGTTTACTTTTAAAAAATAAGGAATCTCAAATCTTTATGCATTTTCCTTTAACAAAATTCAATTAACATCTACTATGAATGGATTATTTCCCATCCTTAAATGTAGATGTTTTGACTATCTTCTTATTCTGTGACTGATTAAATTGCTAGTACATTTTTCTTTTGGGGGCACTTACAATATAACTGTGAGAAATGAATCAAATGAAAGCCATTTCTTTCTTAAAATCTATGAAGACTATCTACAACAGGTAATTATGAGATAATGTATTTGCTTCTCTGACTTCACCAATAGTTTGTGTTACTTATTAACTAACTATAGAAATGATCCCTGAAAGTATAGTCTTAGTTTGTGTTACTTATTATGGATACACAAAACCCAGAAGCCTGCTTGTTATAACTAATTTATGAATGGTCACTGAAAAAATATAAAGATTCATTTAGTCTTGTTCCGCACACAGAAAAAAAAAGTCATTAAATAACATCACTTGAATTATTATTTTTTTTAATTTTTTTTATTTTTGCAATTACAAAGATATACAATTAAAAAAGTTCATATTTGGGTTTTGGTCATACAGTGTAGCAGCACCCATCCCGCCACCAGTGCCCATCTCCCACCACCAACGTCCCGGTTCCCTCCCCCTCCCCCAGCCCTCCTCCATGGCAGGTTCTTTATTTCTTTCCATTTCTCTATCTTTCTCTTTTCCTTCCTCTCCAGACTATGGATTACAGAACATACATTAAAGGGTTGTCATGTGTATCCTTTTGCCTCTATTTAATGCTCAGTTCTAGGTTGGCATTAGTACCCTCACAATTGTTAGCACACTGTTCCATTTTCTGTCTTACCTAGCCTCTGACTCCCACAAGTTTGTGATAATTTCCACCTTTGACAGGACCTCCTGATGTATGTTTCACTTGACCTTGGATATTGGTATCATAATATGTACCTATATATTTATGTTATGCAGATAAATGCAGTCATTCTGTAACTGTCTCTCTCCTTCTGGCTAATTTCGCTCAACATAATCTTCTCCATGTCCATCCATTTGTAGGCAAATTTTATAACTTCATTTTTCCTAACAGCTGCATAGTATTCCATTGTGTAGATGTACCAAAGCTTTTTATCCAGTCATCTATTTTCGGGCACTCGGGTTGCTTCCAGATTCTGGCTATTGTGAATAATGCTGCTATGAACATAAAAGTAGGGATGGTGTTTCCGCTGCGTATTTTTGGTTTCCCAGAGTAGATTCCCAGGAGTGGTATGGCTGGGTCAAATGGGAGTTCAATTTCTAGTCTTTGGAGGAATGTCCATATTGTTTTCCAGAAAGGCTGTACCAGCCGGCATTCCCACCAACAATGGATGAGTGTCCCCTTTTCCCCACACCCACGCCAGCACTTTGTTGTTCTTGTTGTTTTTGAATATGTGCCAGTCTCTGTGGTGTAAAGTGGTATCTCATTGTTGTTTTGATTTGCATCTCTCTGATGATTAGTGATGATGAGCATTTTTTCATATGTTTTTTGGCCATTCGAATTTCTTCCTTGCTGAAGTTTCTGTTCATTTCTTCTCCCCATTTTTTGATGGGGTTGTTTGTTTTCTTCTTGTAAAGTTCTACCAGTGCCTGATATATCCTGGATATTAACCCCTTATAATCAACTTTCTGATCTGCCATTACATTCTACATTTGCAGGTGCAATATTTAACTTGAACCTTGTATCTGTAGGTACATAATCCACATTTTATTTATGAGAATTAGAATACTCATAAGACTTAAGTGACAAGTTGATAAGTATTCAGTTATTCAAACCCACTCTGTCTCCATATCTAACTCTTTGCATTCTACAGAGATTTCTTTTTGTGAATACTCAGACTCAATCAGATTCTGAAACTTTCCTGTTCACTGACCACTGAGTGAATCATAATGTGTCAAAGAAAATCCGTCTCACATTATCTTTCTTAGAAATCTCAACAGTCACTTAGTAGAAACAGTTTACATTTTATGCCAGGATATATGCCAGGTAGAAAGGAAATGCGGGCATATTAGGTTCAGTAATTACCTTCAAAAATGTTCTACCTAATGAGAGAGACCATTATACAAAAAGACATTTTGATGCAATATGGTCAAAGATATCACAGGCAGGAGTGTAACATCTTCGATTACGCTGTTCCAAAGACTTTTATGATTCAATACTATATAACTTTTTTTCTAGTTACCTACCTCTTTTACTCTACTTTTGAAAAAATTTGTGACTTAATAATGCATGAGGGAATTCTACCTTAAGATATAATTATGCTTTTTCCACAAATGACCTATGCAATTACACTGAGGTGGTGAACAGCAATTTCAGAGAGAAGTTGGAACAAGTGCACAGGAATTTAATATTACAAAATGATCCTATTTAAATTTCCCTTCTCATAACTACATAAAAATTATATTTGCTTCTATCACAGTGATATACAGTAAAAATTGCAAAAGAATCATTATATTATCGACTTTTATGTCCATCTCAGAAGTGTCTTTGTTGCATTGATGTTTGTTTTTAACTGTGATAGTTTGTAGTAGCTTTAGGTTAATTATTTCAAAATAATAAGGACAATGATGATGAAGTAAATGCCTATTTTTATATGCAAATCTGTTCATCAGCATGCAGAGATATCAACAACAATGATCAGATGAGAATGATGGAACTCAGGGAAATTTTTGAGGTTGAACCATGTAGCCATAGCAAGACTAGGATTATAAAATTGGCCCCAGTGTTAGAGTTTAAATAGACAATGTTTTTATTTAAAATTTAAGTAACAAAATTGGCAATTAAATGGGTAGTGAGATCTGGGAAAGCACAAGTTTGAAGTAGTCAGACTTCTAATAAACATTTATACATATATTTATATATATATATATACATGTAAACTCATACAGGTATAGATATTTTACAGTTTTAATTATAGTATGAATTTTCTGACTCTGTTCTCTTTTATATTTTAATCCTTACCAGTGTCATTAAAATATCTCAAAATTGTCTTAAAGATGCATTTTCTTATATGTGTCAAATAATTATTCATTATTTTATGACTGGTAATTAAAATTATCTTAATTTTTCACTCGTCTATCTTTTATAAATAGCCTTGGATAGAGAGATTTAAATATATTTTCATGTCTTAAATTATCAAACTATTTGCTAGATTGAAATTTGAAGAGAAAATAAGAAACGAAGCCAAAGATTTGTGTTATTGAATTCAAGTTTTATTGTATGTGTGTACCGGGAATTAAAAATTATATTGGTTTCAAAGCTTATACCATCTACTTGGACATATTTTTCTTTCATGACTGTTTATTTATACTGTTTCTTTTTTTGGATATGGGGTCACAACTGGTGATACTCAGAGGCTACTCCAACTCTTAGTCAGGTGTCATTACCAGTGGAGAAGGGAACGATGAAGCACTGGCCTTCAAACACAGCTACCTGTATGAAGAGCCTGCTTACATCTTTCCTGGGCCTGCTATTTAATTTGTGTATATTCTTTCTTGCTTATAGTAGAAATGTTTACTTAAATATATTCACTACTTCCAGCTGTGGTTACTTTCTTTCTATTAAGCTTTAACATATCTTGAAGGTTTTGTTTACTGACAATTTCTTTCTTCAAATGCTTTTTGACAATAATCCATATCATCAATATACAAATTTGTACAATAACTTACATGAGTATAGTATTCTTGGAATTATTTTCTACCCAACATTCTTAATATATTACTTCAATCAACTCATCAATTTCTTTGCAGTTAATGATAATTCTTAGAGTTAAGAATCTCACACAGGCAAAGTATACACTCTACCATTGAGTCACATCAAAACTAAAAATTCTGCTGATACTCTTATCTGGGTTCTCTCTCTCTCTCTCTCTCTCTCTCCTCTCTACCATATGTATAATGTATGTAAGCACATGTTAATATCACTTGATCACTTGATATCCTGTTATTCATCAATTTACTCGAGCGGGTGCCAGTAATGTTTCCATTTGACTCTATCACATGCCAGTGTAGCCCAATGGCATCTGCTGTTTAGGGGATATTAAGAACTTCAAACTGTTTGTTTAGGGTCCTAATAAGGAAGTCTGACCATCTTGTAGGTGGGCGGCCACGTGGGATCCAATTGGTAACGACTCTAGTCCAACCTGTCCTCTCCAGATTGCATTATATGACCAGCCTATCTGATTTTCGATGTTCTGGCAGATGAGACAGGATCCTTGATTTTAGAATAGTGATGGAGGTTGGAACTCCGGATTCCCTCTCTCGCTTGAGTGAGGCGTGATATTCCAAGCATGGCTCTTTTGATTCCTCTTTGGGAGACCCAAATGGTATTCTCATGCTGCTTTCATAAGGCCCAGGTCTCTGAGGTGTATGTCAATGCAGGGAGAACGGTGGAGTCAAAGAGGTGTGCCTGTAGCTGGAGTTTCTTTGTTCTTTTGACTATTGTTTTGATGTTTTTGAAGGCGTCCATGCCGCTCTTTTCCTCCCTGCACAACTCAAGTTTCAGGTCGTTAATCATGTTGACTTCTCAACCTAGGTACACATAGTTGTTGCATTTAGAGATATTTGTTCCATTGAGAGTGAATGGGGCCTCTGGAACTAGTTCATTTCTCATGAACATAGTTTTGTTGAGATTCAGCTGTAGACCTATCCTTCTACATTCTCGGTCAAAATCTGCCAGCATTTGTGCCGCTTGGCTGATGTTTGGTGTTATTAGAATGATGTCATCAGCAAAGCATAGATGGTGTAGTTGCCAGCCAACTATCTTCACTCCCAATTTTTCCCATTCTAATTGTCACATGATGATTTTGAGGGTGGCACTGAAGAGTTTAGGTGAAATGATATCACCCTGCCAAAACCCTCTTTTGACTTCGATGATAAGTTCCTGTAGAATGGTGAGATCCTACTGTGAAACCGTGATATAGTTCACGAAGGAGGTTTATGTATTGGGTCTGAATGCCCTGTTTGACTAGGGCTATGACTGCTTCAGTGTCCAGAGAATTGAAGGCTTTCTTTAAATCAATGACAGTGAGACAGAGCATCATCTTGAATTCTCTATATACTTCAATGGGTTTGGTTATCGTGTGGATATGGTTTATTGTGCTAAATCCTTTTCGGAAGCCAGCCTGCTCGCATGGTTGTTCTTTATCTAATGTTCTGCCAATCCTGTTCAGGATGATTCGAGTGAACAGTTTGTAGATGACAGACAACAGGCAGATGGGGTGATAGTTGCCAATGTCGTGGATGTCTCCCTCCTTGACCAGTAGAACTGTCCTGCTAGTTTTCCATTGGGAGGGCACCTTACATAGGTCAGGTATAGTGTGAAGGACATGGCTATCAAAGAGATCTGAGTAGAAGTCATGGATAATCTTCTCCATTTCCTTTCTCAAAGATGTGATAGATCCATCAGGACATCGGAGGACAGTCATTTTTGTCTTATAGTTGGCGAAGGACAGGCAGGCGTTGTGAATGCTTTTTCCGGCTTCTGCTGCATCCTCCAGACTTCTGCTCTTCTCTCCTTGAGGTCTTCCTTTATCGCTTCTCTGCACTGCTTTTCAAGCTTGGGTGTTAGTATCTGGTTCCCTGAGGCTCGCACCTTACAAGGTTGGTGGATGAGCTAAAGGGTTTTTGAAGACAGGCATCCTTTTGTATCCTTTACTCTCTCGGTATTCTTTGCACAATCATGGAGGTGCTGAACCACTCGGTTGTATTCTGCATTGATTTCGTCAATGATAGCATCTTCCCATGTTGCTGCAATGGTGCCAAAGAGTTCCCTGTTGGTGGTTGTTCTGGTGGTTTTCTTCTTAAACTTTGCAGCCTTTTCTCCTCGTTGTGTGAAGTAGAATTTTGCACGAAGGATACAGTGGTCTGATCCTGTTTGGAATTTTGAGATGACAGCGACATCAGTTAGGCAAAACCTTTGATTGAAGATTATGTGGTCAATTTTATTGTGGAACTGTCCACGGCAACACAAAGCAATAGAAAACAACTAAAACAATGGAGCAGACACTGCAGTCACAATGACCACAACAAAGAAGGAAACACAAAACTGGTGAAAAGGTTCCTGAAAATCTATCCTCCTGAGAGGAGGCAGACTGAGATGACCTGGGACTCTCATCATCCTCGTTGTTCAACCTCTTTCTCAGCAAATCATCATGCCACCCCTCATTATCCCCTAACTGATGAACACTTCCACTTCTAACAGCTGCTTTGCAAGGTAACTTAGGAATCTCTGGTGAAGATTTCTTTTTTCTTTTTTCTGACTTAAAGCTACCTTCTCCAAAAAAATATAGTAACACACACACACACACATATATACATACATATATATATATATATATATATATATATATATGTAAGTATATCACCTGCATGGCAGAGCCTGGCAAGCTGCCGAACATATATTCAATATGTCAAAACCAGTAAAAATGTTTATCTTCCTGACCCTGAAAGAGTCCTTAATACAACAGCACTAAGGACAAACAAAGAGGGTCTGATAAAATCTCAGGGCCATACTAAAATGCCAAAACGAAGAAAGACTAAAATGACTGTCTGTATTTTCAATGCACGTGCGCTGGCATCAGAAGCATATATTGAGGACTTGATAATGCAAGCACAAATGATCAAGTATGACATCATTTTTCTAACTGAGATGAGGAGGTGTCAGTCGCATCATACCATCTTTGACACTGGAGAAGAACTGTTCCTCAGAACTTGCGACTAAAGAGGCATTGGTGGCGTCGGTGTCCTTGTCAATACAAACTTGGCCACGAACATTGATTCATTCGAATGGCTAACAAACCAGATAGGATGATTAGACTTGAAGAGATGTGGCCCATTACCAGCAATTTCTATCTTCGTTGTCTATGCATCAACATCCACATACAAAGACAAAGAAATTGAGAAATTCTACATAGAACTGGAGGAGTTCTAGAAAAACGATCATACCTTCTACAAAATCATAGTCGGTGATTTCAACGGCAAGATAGGTCTGAGAAGACCAGCCGAAGAACTCCACATCGGGACCCATGTCCTAGAATGGAAAGAACAGGGTGAGAGGCTATCTGAGTTCATCATAGCCACCAAGACCATGGGAACTCACAGTTCCAAAAGGCTGAATCGAAACGTTGGACATGGGAATCTCCTGGCGGACAGTTCCACAATGAAATTGACCACATGTGTCAATATACAGAACACATATATGCACACGCATATATATGTATCCATATACCATTTTTATATTTACTATATACACTTAAACACATATGTGTGTTTATGTGCATTACATATATATGCACATGCTTTTCTTGCAGTTTTTGTAACTCTATTCTTAAATTGTTTTTGCTTTTGGCCAGACTTCTCCAGACTTACCCCTGGCTCTGCTCAGTGATCAGTCCTGGCAGGGCTCTGTGTACCATATGCTATTCAATGCAGGGATGCAATCTGGGTCCATTCTTTTACTTTTTTTTTTAGTTTTTATTATACCATGTGTGATATACAATTGCAAGGATTTTCTAATTTGGGTCTCTACAGTACAGTGTTCCAGAACCCATCCCTCCACCAGTGCCAAATTCCTAACACCCATATCCCAAACACGCCCCACCACTCCAACCCTGCCTGCCCCTATTGCATGCACATTTTACTTCTCTATCTCTTTGTCTATGTCCCTGTATTTCATCTCTCTCTCTCTCTCTCTCGGTTACACTTTGTGACTTGCCCTACTGATACTAACGATGTATGATGTCTCTATCTGATTATTTAATAGTGAATTCTAGTGTGACATCATAATTCCTCATTCCCCATAACCTCTCCAGTTTGTTGCAAATAGAATGATCATTGAAGTGTGTATGAGAAAGATCCTGGGAAGGATCTGGTAATAAAATATGTTAGAGTCTAAGATTAATGCTCGGCCGCTCTGTGCATCTGCACAGCTGTGGATCTGGAGTGTTTGTCTTCCGGCGGTTGACTGTGGTGGCTGGAGCTCAGGGTCACATCTACTGACCCAGAGTCTGGGGAATGGGTGGAGGCGCCCAAATTCCTCCTCCAAGTCCTGCAGGTGTGGCCGCCTGCATGCTGAGCAAGCCCTAGGAGCTATGGAGGACATGGCTAGGTGCTGGCCGAGCTTTTTACTTTCCCCCCCAGGAACTCCATAGGGCCGCTCACCATGAGGCCAAGCTGCACAGCCATGGATCTGGAGTGGCTGTCTTCAGGCGGTTGGCTGTGGTGACTGGAGATCAGGGTCACACCTTTTAAATGGGTCCATTCTTTTAAAGCGAAGAACTTACCTGCTACACTATCAATCCAGACTTATAATTAACTTTTGATATTTTAATTATAATATGTATCAGTATATGTATACTTTGAGTTTATATGGTTTGAAATCCTTTGGCTTGGTTTGGGTAATTGTCTGTCAACTTTAGTGAAGTTCTCAGCAATTATCTTCAGTTACCATTTATGCCCTTTCTTCTTGTCCTTCAGAATCCCTATAATGTTTTCTTGATATTGTCCCATGAACACCTCAAGTTCTCTTTAATTAAGCTTTGTTGTTTTCGAGGAAAGGTGTTGACTATTCTCTCTTTGAGCTCATTGATTTATCATCTTCTCACATCCTACTGTTGAATCTCTATGCTGTGTTTCTGTTTAGTTACTATATATTTTATTTCTATGATTTCCCTTTATACTTTTAATATATTTCTCTTTTTCATCTTTGATAAGTTATCTTTAATTGATTTCTACTTTTCACTGAGCATCATTAAAGTTGTTGCTTTGAAGTCTTATTTGGGAAATTTACTTAGTCCTATTGTGTTCTGCCTAGCCATACATCAGTGTGGCTAAGTTAATGTTTTCTTACTGTGTCTTATAATTCATTATGTGTAGGCCTGGATGGAGGTCAGGGATCCATATTTGAATAAACATGGGTTTACTCAAAAATGGGTTCCATTTTTAATACATCCCCTCTAACACTTACTGTTTTCCATCATTCTTAATATATGTTATCAGCTGATAGATTGTCTTGATTAAATTTTCCTGATAATATGTGATGATTAGAATATTCATATGTCTATGAACCAGCCTTAAGTCTTCCTTACAAAGTGTATTGATCACTGTTTTATAAAACAAGCACTACTGTTCCTAGATTGCACTGGGATGACCTGAGTCAGAGGTAGCAGTGATTGTATAGTTGTGGAGTTATGTTTGTTGACTTAAACAAAGGTAGATCTCAAGTTGGTGCTGAGTACATTTTTTTTTCTGAAAAGAGAGTGGCAGTAAGTTTGGGAACTTTTGACCCTCTAGGTTGAATTCATAGTAGTTATACACTGTCAGTGTCTACAGAAATGAAATGGGTACAGTCCATTTAATACCTGGCACCACATATGACTATGGAACAGTGCAAAAGAAACTTCTGAGCACAGAGCCAGGAATAAGCCCTACATGTGGCCCCAGTACTCCATTTCCCTTATTCCCATAAGATATATAAAACATATATTATAATATAATTATATATGATATATATTTAATATACATACATGTTTAATACATTATATATTTATATAGAAATATGTTAATATGGGGCTGGAGCAATAGCGCAGTGGGTAGGGTATTTGAGTTGCATGCGGTTGACCTGGGTTCGATCCCCGGCATCCCATATGGTCCCCCAAGCACTGCCAGGAGTAATTCCTGAGCAAAGAGGCAGGAGAAACCCTGAGCATTGCTGGGTGTGACCCCAAAAGCAAAATAAAAAAAGAAATATGTTATATATATTTTATATATTTATAAATATATTATATTAAAACACATTAAATTATATTTATATATCTTATAAATATATAATATATTATAAATATATTTATATATTCATCTTTATGTTATGAATATATAAGAATATATTAATATATATTTTCACTTGTATCACTTGTGTCACTTGTCACTGTTGTTCATTGATTTGCTTGAGTGGGCACCAATAACATCTCCATACAACCTGTCACATGCTAGTGTAGCCCAAGGGCAAGTGCTCGCTCCAGGAACATGAAGAGCTTCAAACCATTCCTTCAGGTCATGGGAATGATATCTATAATTGTTACTGGTTTTGGCATATCAAATATGACATGGTAGCTTGCCAGGCTCTGCTGTGCAGGTGGAATACTAATGTAGTAGCCCCACATCTTGTGCATGTATTGATGAAATATATGTTCATATAAAATATATATAATATATAAATATATTAAATAACATATATTAATATCTATTTGATTTATATTTAATAATATATGTTCATATAAAATATATTAAATATATTTATATGAATGTATGAATATATTTATATATCTTATATATTTTATATATATTTTATGTATATGTTTTGTAAAACACTGATCTGTAGGAGAGCCGCTGGGGTCCCCAACAGTATCAGGAGAGAAGTTCTCTTCTACCTACGAGGCCACCAGGGAAACAAATGAGACCTCACGAGTCCAACGCAGTTCCAAAAAATACTTTTAATAGTACAAAAGCTTTACCACTGCAATCCAATATAATGAAAGAACTCTAGCTCTGGTCCAAACTTAGACCATACATGAGAGCCCAAGTCTCCCACCAAAGAGAGAGGATCTCAACCGAGAGGAGTCCTACCCAAAAGAAGGGGGGGCAAGTGTCTCAATTCAGTCCCCTTTTATACACCAAAGTAACTCTAACTATTGACAGGGAGGGTCCTGTCAACAATGAACCCTAAACAGCTTCTAGATAGAAGAGTGTAGAGAGGTGATGCCACAGCCTATTATAGGTATAAACAAAGGATTGTACCAAGGATTAATGCCTTCTTCCGAGATTATCTCTTATGCAAAATGGGCTGGTATAAAATAATACATCTTAATTTCATGGCTCCATGTATTTTAGATGGTTCACACAAAGACCTTATTTATTATCTGCACCAGGGTGATCTGAGCATCTCCATCTCTGTATACTGAAAGGGACACACTCGCCTAAGTGAGGGCAAACTAGTATGATCCTTCCTATTATCATAAACAATAGTCTCAATGTTGTCAGGGTGGCAGTCTCCTGGTAAATTCTAACTGTCCTACGCTGGGTACAGTGGGTATAAAGAGGCACTGTGCCCAACTAGAAAACATAGAAGTCTTAGTAGATGTATAATAAATCAGAAGCTATTCAGTGTCAAGGTGACTTCTGTAACTGCCACACCTTCTATCAGTATTTACATAGAAAAGAGATCTCATTAAATGAATTTTGGTTTAAGAACATGTAAATAGTGTAAGCTGTGAGCAAAGCTCCCAAGACAGCTACGCCTGTCATCCAACACTGAGCCTAACACTTTCTTCTTTCAAGGATGATAAGGCTGATTCATAGACATATGAAAATGCTGATCATCACTTATAATAAGGAAAATGTAATAAAAATAATATATAAGTCCATAACATATATTTAAAGAAATGTTTATTAATATATTTACTAGTATACATACATACATATATATATATATAAAGCCTTGGTAAACAGCAGAACTTTATGGGCTGGAAGATAGTAAAATAGGTTTGAAGCAGGAATGTCCTGTCGGGTTGGAGGTGCAGAGATGAGACACCAGGAACACGACGTATTTCCATTAATATTTTTAATATTCACCAGCCGGAGGGGCAGCAGTTCTCATCTTGGCAGGAGCTCGCTGACCTGAACTAACTCATTTGACTTACGGAACTGACTGACCACCTCCACACAGACACCAACTCCCTTATTCCCTCATCTCAAAGGGCAATACAGCTTAAAGTTTGCATGGTTTACATTACAAAGACAGTTCACATTCATTGAATAGGACTTAGGAATAATAGGAAGGAGACAACCAGGAACCAAAAACCTGCAGGGGGTGCTAACTAGGTAAGATGAGATGAACAAAAGAACACATTACAGTTGCTAATGCAGCCTTCTGTACTAGCCCTTGATGGCAAGGACTTGTCAGACAGAACAGGAAAAACCTGTTTTCTGCCTAACTTTAAGCATCGTCCATTAGACTCCATCTTGGGCTAGTTATAGCCAACAGGGAAATGTGTAGAGAAATGACCTAGGATAGCCTTGTCTGGGTATACCTGCAGCTGATCAAAAGTTTCACTAGGGATTTCTACATACTAACACTATTGGGAGGCAGTCTGCCTGAAGTCCCTGTGTATCTGTTAACAGGCAGTATCCATCAGATCTTCCTTTGCATATTCTTAGATCTACCTTCTGCCAACAAGGTGCCAGTATATGGCCTACTGGTGTTAAATCATTGATGCCTCACAATACCTTATCAGCTTTACCAGAACTAAGTCTGTCCTGTATTTTATGGCAGTGAAATTTTATTGATTTTTTACATTATAAGTTTATTATTATTTTCTAATATTTTATACATGTATTCAGTTCATTACTCGTTCTTTACAAACTATTGTGCTATTGCGCTATAATTCATATAGTTTGCAAGTTACTCGATGGTTCTTGATTATTCACAAAATATTCTATTGACAAAATATGACTTTAGAACATCTTACTCCCCAAAATAAACCATGAGCTTTCTATCAGTCATATTTTCTCTCCATGTTTTACCCAACTTTAACCACTAATCTGCTAGACATATCTGTATCACTGTATCACTGTATCACTGTCTTCCCGTTCATCATCGATTTGCTCAAGCGGGCACCAGTAGCCTCTCCATATGTCCTGCCTCATGCTAGTAGAGTCCAAGGGCATCTGCTCTCTCCGGTAACATAAAGAGCCTCAAACCATTCCATCAGGTCATGGGAATGAGGTCTATAATTGTTACTGGTATTTGGCATATTAAATACAACACGGGTATCAGTGCTAAGTGGCACCTAACTATAGTCAGTGAAGTCAAATTGTACTGCTTCAAAGATTTTATGATCACTGTATCACTGTCTTCCCGTTCATCATCAATTTACTCGAGCAGGCACCAGTAACATCTCCATATGTCCTGTCTCATGCAAGTAGAGCCCAAGGGCACTTGCTTGCTCCAGGAACATAAAGAGCCTCAAACCATTCCATCAGGTCATGGGAATGAGGTCTATAATTGTTACTGGTATTTGGCATAGCAAATACGACATGGGTAGCTTGCCAGGCTCTGCCGTGCAGGTAGATACAATTTATTTTATGCTATTTTATGATAGCAATGTGAAAAAATCTATAGAAAAAAAAATGCCACCAGAAGATTAAAGTTAGACTGTTAAATCTACCTTTATGAGAGCAATGTGAAAAAAATTATAGGAAAAAATTGCCACCAGTTGGTTAAAGGTTGAGTGTTTAATCCAATAGTGTGCCTTGGATACTTAGATGGTCGTCAGGCCTTCATTAGTGTTGAAAAATCTGGATATTCATTTTTGTCCCACGTTTAAGCAGTATGAATTTCCAAACTATTGAGAAGTGATATTTTTATAAAATTAGTTTAGAATGAGTTGTAAATATTAGGGTTCTGTTCAGAAAACAATTCATGGTAGCTTATTGCAGAATTTAATGCATATGATTAAACAGATATTGCACATTTTTTGTATTGAAAAGTAAAACTGAGACAACATAATGTAATGCTTACCCCTTGTTCATCAATAAATGCTGGAGATCAGAAATGACTACAAGGGTATCCCACCCTCACGGCAGAGTCTGGCAAGCTATCCATGTCAATATCTGTACATTTTATTATTTTGTAATCTCCCCTAAGTGTAATTACCTATAGTCTTTAACTACCTACTGTTTTCTCCTTTTCCAATTCCTTTTTTATTGCTAAGTAATACCCCATTGTATATGTTATATTTAATTTATTTTTTAAACATTGAATTATTTTTATTTTAAAATTTTGGCCATTATTAGTAATGCTGATATTAAGATTTAGTTAAATATTTGTTTAATTTTTATGTTCTACTCCTATTGAATTAGTAAGTAATATAGAATGCCTCAGAAATTTCTGGATTGTATAGTAATGCAAAGGTTAACATTTTAATAAATTGAGAAATATTTACCAAATGTTTGAGTTTCTTCAAAATACCAAAGAATATTTTGTGAGAGACACAATTTCTCCATATATGTAATAACATTTGTTATCATCTCTCATTTTAATTATATCCCTCTTGGAGTGCATAAACTAGTAATTTGTTCTCCTGTTTGCATTTCTCTAATGACTAACAATGCAGAGAATGTTTTTCCTTATTTCAAATTAAGCTTTCTCTTTTGTAAAATGTGAATATTTTATTTATACTGACAGTTAATCTATGCTCTGATTATTTTCTCACTTTTCTAGTTTGGTTCTGTCACAGCAGTGCTTTATTGTACATCTATTTGAATTAATTGCCCAAGGTGGAAGTCAGATTTTTCTCTTCTGGTGGCTTTTCTTGTTCCCTTAGGTCTTGCTCAACTCTTTCCTGAAAAATGATATTAAAATGTGCCTTTTTCGGTAAAAACTGTCAAAACGTCCCTTTTACTCTAATAATAAAATTCTTGATAAAAGAAGTTATATTTTATATACACCTCAAGATGGTCAGACTTCTTCGTCAAGACCCTGAATAAACGATTTGAGGCTCTTTGTATTCCTGAAGCAACCAGATGCCATTGGGCTACACTGGCACATGATAGGGTCAACTGGAAATGTTACTGGTGCCTGCTCAAGCAAATCAATGAATAACATGATGTCAAGTGATCAAGTGATTTTATTCTAAGTTACATGTTTCTGCACTAAGCTCAAAGTTTCACTATCAATACATTAGAAATATAGACTACTATTCAAAGTTATGCACATTAATTTTAAAGGTAAATTTCTAAAATATTAAAATTTAAGCATGAATGCATTAGGAATAAATATTTTACTAAATGTTCCCTTCCTTTATTACATCAAAACCTTTTACTATAATTTTTGTGCCACATCCAGTAGTGCTCAGGGAATAGTTATGGTTTCTTACTCAATGATTACTTCTTGCAGTGTTCAGGGATTGTTTGGGAGAGTGGGTCAGCCATGACTAAGGGAAACTTCCCTACTCACTATGCTCTCTCTGATAGTGTACATTTACATTCTTTTGCTTTGCCAACATAACAGCCACATGTAGAATTTATATTGGCTATGGAGTAAGGTAAAGAAAACTCTTTTCAAAAGAATGACTAAATAGTTCAACATTCTTTTTAGACATATTATCATTTCGTGCAGTTTCATAATGCACCCCACGATGCCATAGTCCTTCTGTACCTGAGTGGGGAAAACTGCTACATTTACATTTTCTTTGCTTTATTTTCTATATTTTTGCATTTTCTACTTTAAAATATTCTGACTGTGCTTCGTATGATAGAACAACTACACCCATATTTCTACATTTTTTTAATTTCATATGAATTGTGGGGACATGAATAGAAATTCCTTAAAATATCTTGCTGAGATTTACTTTGGAATTACACTGAACAAACATGTATTTTTGTGCATAATAGATTTCTCTACTGCATTAAGACCCCACAGTAATGAGCATTACATGTGGTTACATTTATTCATTCCTTCTTTTTTGTTGTCTCTGTATTATCAACTTATCTCCTTTTATTCATTTCTCTTAAAAGTGGAGAAACTCTATTAGTGTTACCTATTTTGAAATATAAATTATACCTAATCTTTTATGCTATATTTTTCTGTTCCTTTTGAAAGCAACATTTCTCAAATAAACTTTCTTTTCTCACTCACCAATTTGCTTGTGTTCCCACCATTTTCCTACACAATACAGCTGTGAGAGATTTTCAAAACCATCAACAAATTGCATTTGGAAAAACATATTATGGAAGCTTTAGCTTCCAAGGTCACTCATGGTAATCATTTTTCCATTCCTGAAACACTTTTCTTCACTTAATTTCTGCGATTAATTATCCTCTTTTATTAGTTGATGTGATTCTCTATTCATTTCTACAATCGAGTACATTTTATTATAAAACAATCTCCCATAATCAACAATGTTCTACAGAATGAGCAATATCCTGGTAAGTAAAGTCTGCTAATTTCTTTTTTTTTTAGCTTTTCTTTGTTGTTGTTGTTGTTGTTGTTATGTTTTGGAGACACACCCAGCAGAGTACTCAAGATTTGTTATCATTTTGTGCTCAGCGATCATTCATAGTTGTGCTTGGGAGATTATATGTGGTGTTGGGGATTCAATCTGGTTTGATCTACATCAAAATTGTCTTGTAATGTCCTTTATCATTCTTTGTTATATTCTCTGATTCTGTTAGTTTATACTTGTGCTCTAGAAACTTGTGATTTTAATTAAAAACTTGCATCTCATTTAACAATTTTTCTTCTCTATTTTAAGTATTGGAACAATATTGATTTACAAAAGAAAACATAATTATATTTTAGGAGAACAGTGCTACCACATTAAACTGTTATCAAAATTTTAACATCAGCTTTCCACTGTCAATTAAGAACATTGACACTGTCTCTTTATTAAGCTCAATTTTGTTGCCAGAATCAGTATTTGTCTCCATTAAACATAATTTGTTATTCCTTTACTTTGTTTATTTATACATCAAGTTTAAGTAAAATCAGCTAGCATTGTCTTTACAATCTCAATTCATTTCACTTATTGGGACACCTGTTTGAGTATAAGATGGTACTATATCTTTACTTATACTGAGTAGTAGTTCATTGTGGGTGTACATCCATGTATCAGTCATAGAGTACTTTAGTTGTTTCCAGATCTTGGTTACTTCAATGTTGTAATAAATACCAATGTGCAGATATCTTTTAAATTAATGTTTGTGTATTCTTTTAATGGATACTATTTGTTATATCATGTTTATGCCATTTATTTTATTACATAGTAATTCTTTACATTTTTGTGATGATATCTTCATAACTACAGACACTGAACCAGTTTACATTCTAACAATAGCAATTAAGCCTCCACTTTCAACAGTTCCTTCCAGGACTTGATGTGCCTGGCTATTCTCATGGTCTGTTCTCACAGTTATGAGAAGAAAGCTCACATCTTTTTTAATTTGCATTTCTCTGATACCAGTGATGCTGAGCATGTTTTTATTGTCTGTTGACAATCTGTATGTTTGGAGAACATTTTGTTCTTCTCTTTTTCAAACTAGCCTATTGGGTTATTTATCTCTTTTTGAATTTATTCATTCTGTTTTTATCCTGCATATTAGCCCTTCAGATACATGGATATTAGCCCTTCAGATATAGCTCCCATTCTGTAGTATGTATTTTTTGTTTGTGCTAGATTTGTTTCTCAGTGCAGATGTTTTATTTTATATGTTCCTACTTTTAAACACTTCATTTTTCCTTGATGATGGATTCAAAGCCTTGAAAACTTTACAGAAGTCTGTGTCATGAATGACTAAGCCTATTTTCTTTGATGTTTGTTATGGTTTCAGGTTTAAAATTCTAAGTTATTAATTTGTTTAAATTGTGTGCATGTTAGGAGATAGTAGTCTGCTGCAGGCACCTAAAAGCCTAGGCCTCTATATCTGCCCTGGATTGCCTCCTGCAGGTCACTTCATAGATACCGGGGTAGTCGAATGTGGCAGTTTATCTGACCATGTATTCTGTACTGGCTGGTATAAATATTCTCTCATGCTACCACAATCATCGTGGGACTAGCTAGATCTTACCAGCATATTTGCCTGGCCACGTTGGATCTCTAAGTAATTAGACCAGAGAGAAATGCTGTTTGCCTCCAAGCAAGCAAGCATGGCTCCCTGATAACCTCAAAGGCAGCTTAAATACAAAACTACCGTGAAGTAGACGAGACTCTTGTGAAGGCTTGGAGAAATATTGGAGAAATATTAAACTGGCATTAGTATTAGTCTTTGGTACAGAGGCAGGCCATCTCAGAAACCCCCTTCTCTACCCTATAAAGGCAATTCCAGGCAGATCTTGGCTCAAGACATTAGGTGAGGTGCTGGGAGAAATTACCTGAGGGAATTTGATCCTTCCTGCCAGGGGAAGTTACATTTAGCTTATAGCTTCTCCCAGCTCTACTAGGAGGCTTTTAATTAGCTCTGGGTCCTTGTAAACAACCAGATGGTCTCCTGAAGTTGCTACAATTCTATAAAGCTATTTTCCTGTTTTCATCTCTAGCTAGCCCAGCCCAAAATAGGCTGGGTTGGGGAGTTTGGGGGGATTCCTAACTATAAAATAAGCTGTAAGAAGAAAGAAGCTCTCTCTTTTCCCCTTTTGCTATTTCGGCTTCCCGTGATGTTTTGCTTCTTTGTCCTCTCCATTCTCTGTTGGGCCTCAACACGTGGTGGCAGCCATCTTGGCCTACACCTGGCTGGGGCCTAGCTGGGAACCAGAGTCCAGAGGTTTTCTCTGCTCTTGGATTGTATATTGGATCCTGTGATAGTAAAGCCCTTTTTAAAATTGCATCGAATTCCTGAGTCTTCATCCATTCCCCGCCGGCTCAGAGGTAGAAGGGAACTCACTTCCTGACACTGTCGGGGACCCCGGCGGAGCTCACCCGACAGTAGCCCAATTTTATTATTTTGCCTGAATTACCCAGTTTTCTCAATTCAGTTTTACTTTTTAAAACAGTTGCTTGTTTTTCTGTTAAACATCTACATTAGAGTTTTTTCCCCCCCATAGATGGTGCTGTGGAATTAATGTTGCAGTTGTCCAATATTGCAATTATTTATACTACCCGGATGTAGAGTGGAAGGATGATGAGGAAATAAAACACTGATTGATCATGGTGTTGTTAGAGTGAGAAGGAACAGCTCAGAAGAGTTCCACTCTGGGCTCTCTCTCTGACCAGAGCCCAGATCTGAGTGCTTGTCCTTGAGGAGAGGGGGAGGTGCACTTAGCAATTCCTGTCACTAGTAGCTCTGGAATTAAATTCAGTATTTTTCTTTTACACAGACCTTGGTTTCTGCTAGCAGTGCAACTTTCTTCTCATTGGGAAGGTCAGTGATATTTCAGACTACGATTGCCACAGTTCCATCCACTTCCAGAAGGGTTAGGCCTGCCAATAGCAATAGTCACTGGTATATGCTAGGGCAGCACCATTCACTGACCTGCTCATGTTCAGCTTTGTGTATCAAACTGTGATCACCAACTCTCAGATATATAAATACCTGTGTTTCTCAGCCAAATTGCTTTCTGGGTTGGTAAGATTTGACTATCATATGTAGTTGATTTCTTTAATGGGGTACTTTTTATTATGCTACAATCTGTTTCACTATTTCTTCTTTCCTTTTCTTTTTGTGGTCAAGGTTAGTTGGTTGATCCCTTTAAGTCAATGACACAGAGTTGAGAATATCTTGGTTTAATGAGCACAACAAGATTCAAATGCTCATTAGTTTGGAAAAAAGCACAAATTTCATTTGTTCCAAAGATGGTATTACCGCATTGGTACACATCTTCTGTCCTGAAGATTCAGAAGTCAACACTGCTAACAGTTAAATGTAGTTCTAAGGCATAGGTCCAAAATTGGTTAGGTTAACATCTTATGAAAATAAAAAATAACTATTTTAAATATAACTATGCACTAAAAACTCTGATAATTGCTTTACACAATTAAATTATTAAATTTTCTTCTAACTTACCAAATCATGAGTAATTTTGGATGGGGTCACAGGGCTTATAGTTCTGTATTCACACATCACTCCTAAAGGGGTATGAGGTACAGGTGGATTAAATTCAGGAAGACTACATGTGAGGCACATGACTTTGTCGCTGTACTGCCTTTCTGTCCCCAAGGGTGTAAAAGTTTAATAGGAGCAATAGTATTAACTACATTTTATACATAAATAGAGTTACTTGGCATATTCTTTTTTACATAAATAGGTTACTTGTTCTTGTTCAATCTATATAGATGATATTTGATGATATATGTACTCAATTATGGGCTATGAATATCTACCCCTGTGCATGTAATTACTAAGACTACCTTTTTAATGTGTGTATCTGCATTCACATATGAATATGTGTACATATGTGCAAACAGCCTGGTTAAATAATGATTTAAATTCATCAGTCAGATTTCGAGTAAAAAGACAAAATTCAGTCAAAAACTTACAAAATTCTTCTATTTCTTATGTGTTCTTCTATTTTTAAGAGAGATTAATTTATTTTTTCAATGGCCTCTATCAAGATTCAAAAGTCTAAATAAGAATCTAAATTGGTGCTGAAACAATGTTATAACCGAACCCCGGACATGAACATCTTTGTAATTGTATATCTCATGGCAGTATAATAAAATACTTAAAAAAGAATCTAAATAAAAAGTTAAGTCAGAGTTATCCATCTTCAATACTAATGATATAATCACTTGATCACTTGATCACTTGATATTCCATTATTCATCGATTTGCTCGAGCAGCCACCAGTAATTTTTTCCTTTTGACCCTATCAAGTGCCAGTGTAGCCCAATGGCATCTGTCTGTTTAGGGGATATTAAGAACTTCGAACTGTTTGTTTAGGGTCCTGATAAGGAAGTCTGACCATCTTGCAGGTGGGCGGCCACGTGATCTTTTGGCGTCCCGTGGGATCCAATCAGTAATGGCTCTAGTCCAACGGTCCTCTCCAGATCGCATTATATGACCAGCCCATCTGATTTTCGATGTTCTGGCAGATGAGACAGCATCCTTGATTTTAGAATAGTGATGGAGGTTGGAACTCTGGATTCCCTCTCTCACTTGAGTGAGGCATAATATTCCAAGCATGGCTCTTTTGATTCCTCTTTGGTAGACCCGGATGGTATTCTCATCCTGCTTTCATAAGGCCCAGGTCTCTGAGGCATATGTCAATGCAGGGAGAACTTTGGAGCCAAATAGGTGTGCCCGTAGCTGGAGGTTCTTTGTTCTTTAGACTATTGTTTTGATATTTTTGAAGGCAGTCCATGCCACTCTTTTCCTCCTGCGCAACTCAGGTTTCAGGTCCTTCATCATGTTGACTTCTCGACCTAGGTACACATAGCTGTTGCATTCAGAGATATTTGTTCCATTGAGAGTGAATGGGGCCTCTGGAACTAGTTCATTTCTCATGAACATAGTTTTGTTGAGATTCAGCTGTAGACCTATCCTTCCACATTCTCAGTCAAAATCTGCCAACATTTGTGCCGATTGGCTGATGTTTGGTGTTATTAGACCGATGTCATCAGCAAAGCATAGATGGTGTAGTTGCCAGCCAACTATCTTCACTCCCATTTTTTCCCATTCTAATTGTCGCATGATGATTTTGTGGGTGGCACTGAAGAGTTTTGGTGAAATGATATCACCCTGCCAACCCTCTTTTGACGTCGATGATCACTTCCCTGTAGAATGGTGAGATCGTAGTGGTGAAAACGTGATATAGTTCACGAAGGATGTTTATGTATTGGGTCTGAAAACCCTGTTTGACTAGGGCTTCTATGACTGCTTCAGTCTCCAGAGAATCAAAGGCTTTCTTTAAATCAATGAAAGTGAGACAGAGCGGCATCTTTAATTCTCTATAGACTTCAATGAGTTTGGTTATCGTGTGGATATGGTCGATATTGTGCTGATTCCTTTTTGGAAGCCAGACTGCTCACATGGTTGTTCTTCATCTAATGTTCTGCCAATCCTGTTCAGGATGACTTGAGTGAACAGTTTATATATGACAGACAACAGGCAGATGGGGCGATGTAGTTGCCAATGTCGTGAATGTCTCCCTTCTTGAACAGTAGAACTGTCCTGCTAGTGTTTCAATGGGAGGACACCTTACATTTGGTCATGATATAATAAACCAGATAATTATTTGGTCTTGGAATGCATGTGTATAGCAGGTTGTTAGAACTTACCCTTATTTCTATGGAGTCAGGGAAATAGTTCAGCAGGTATAGTTCTTGCCTTGCATTGGCCAATTGGGTTAATCCCGGAATGCCAAAAATTCTCCCAAGCCCAACAGGAGTGAACTCTGAGCACCAATCCAGGAGTAAGTCCTCAACACCAGTGAGAATTGCTCCCCAAATAAAACAAAACAAAAAAAGAACTAATCATTTATTTTTGTTCCCTAGATTTTATTAATGACAAGCAAAAAAAATTCTAGACATATCTAAATTTTTGAGGAGCAAAATCACACAAGTTGTGTTAGTTTAAGCAGATAAAATGATGATTATGAAATTGGTGACATATTTTCCCTTCATTATCCAATGTTTTAAGATTATTTTGCTTTTGGTAAATTTAATAATTCATTTAAAACTGTATTATGGTCTTTCATATTTCAGAAAATATTTCAAAAATTCACCTACAAAAAGAAGCTTGCAGGATAAAAAATAGAAAGATATAATATAAGGGGATTCCTATATGAGAGGACGGGAATGAAATTTGGCCTCCAAAGAAGCAAAGCTATTGGTTAGAGGAAGGTGGAAGTGATTAAAACTTTAAGACTGGATTCTCTGTCTTTGTGTTAAAAAAGAGGAACTAGTATGGTCAAATAGCATGTTTTTTTTTAAACTGCGCATGTGCAATATTTATTTTACCTTACAGAGGAATGACTGGAAAAATGTTTAACTCCTTTAAGGGAAACAATCAAAACCCTTAAATTATGAAAGGTTCAAGAGCAACGTTCTTGGTAGAGGATCGACATGAATGAGGAAAATATTTGGTTCTTAGACCTTAAATTTTTTTACTGTCACACAGTGCCTAGGTGAGCCTCATGCTCCAACTTATCCCAGTGGGGATATAGTTTCTGAGAGACTCTATAATGAGTCTAAACTTATGCAAAGAACCTAGAGGTTATGTGGTGATAACCCATCTCTGTTCTGAGTTACCATAGAATGAGATCTCATATATCATATGGTACCATATGAGATACCATAAGAATGTGAAGGCCCTGACCAGTTACTTCATGATGACAGATTTGCACCCCTCCTTGATGCTATTTGAATTTTGGGTTTTTATTTATTTATTTATTGCTTTTTTGGGTCATGCCTGGCAATGCTCGGAAGTTACTCCTGGCTCTGCACTCAGGTATTACTCCTGGCAGTGCTCAGGGGACCATATGGGATGCTGGGATCGAACCCTGGTCAGCCGTTTGCAAGGCAAACTCCCTACGCACTGGACTATTGCTTCAGTCCCCACTGCTTGAATTTTGAGCATGAGTGCTACCTTGGATATTGAAGGGACTATACTTATGATAAAGGTTAAACATTCAAATGTGTGAGAACTCCCCCAAAAAGAAACTATATATACTCCAAGCTCCCGCCAGCGCATCCCATCCTCACTACAAGGTGTGTCTCTACCCCGACATCCCATGGAAACATTCAGGAACCACTCACCAAGATCCCAAAATTCAAAGCCATGTGGATGCACTAGTGTCCAGGTGAACTATTTACTATTTATCTTACCTGAGATACCAGAGCATTCATCCTTACATTCCTTGCCACCCATCCCAAACTCTGGAAACAACCAAACAATCTACTAACTGTAATATCTGGCACCCAAAACACATTTGTAACCTACAATAGTCATTATGGTAAAGGAGTGATGAATTCCATCAAGCTCAGTGAGTGAAGTCACTAACCCAGATGAGCCAAGCAATAACGATGAGCTATATAACCTCTCTGGTAAGGAATTTCAGAAGGAACTGTTAAGGATGCATAAAGAACTCAAAGAAGCAATGGAATATGAAGTTAATAAAATACAAGAGGAAATGAGTAAATTTCAGACCAAAATAAAAGCAGAAATGACAGATATTAAAGATTTGGTGAGTGAAATGAAAAAATACTAGTAGGCCTTCAAAGCAGAGTAACAACTGCTGAAGAAAGAATTAGTGATCTTGAAGACGAGGTCCAAAGATTCTCTAGACAACAGCAGAAAAAGAAGTAGTTGGACAAAGATTTGAAATAATACTTGTGTTGAAGATATCATTTACTGACAAAAGAGTTTCAATATTAAGTACAAGGTATGTGGGCTTTACAGTGATTTTCTGTATAAGGAAAACTGACCAGAAACTCAGTTGTTAAGCTTGCAAAAAAAATTAGAAATAAATTATAAACTTTCTACTATCTCATAATTTTCAAGAGTACTCAGATTTAGGAAAGAGAGAAAGTTGAACAAATTTAGGAGAATTGCTTGTACTGTATTTTTGTGTTACCCATGATGGGAATAATAGTCTAGAGTATACTCTCCTCATCTACCTGGTGTTAGGTGACACGCCCTACTGAGTCTTATGCTCTGGCTACTCGTAGCTTATGAAGAGCTACTCCCTGCCTTTAGGGAATCTCCAGAGCATACACAATGGGAGCTTGAGCAGAATTAGATTGATTTCATAATTTTATACAGCATAAATATTTTTATCATAATCTTGCTTGCCCCAGTTCAATATTCTTCCTGCTCACACTAGGTTTCTTCATGGGACATACATGTAGATATTCCAAGAGTACTTAGACCACGTTGAATCCACCATCACTTGTCACTAGTATCACTTGTCTTCCCATTTTTCACTGATTTGCTCTAGCGGATGACAGTAACATCTCCATTCGTCCCTGTTGCATGCTAGTGTAGCCCAAGGGGCATCTGCTCGCTCCAGGAACACAAAGAGTGTCAAACTATTCATTCATTTCATGGGAATGAGGTCTAGTATTGTTACTGTTTTTGGTGTATTGAATATGACACAGGTATGGGCTCTTAGTGGGTGTGATACTCTTGGTTGTAGGTAGGCTCTCAGGTCATTCATTTACTGATGAATCACGCTGCAAGGAGCAAAGGAGAGCCAGTAGGAGCTCTGCTCCATGTACCCGTGTCTCTGATTTATTGATACCAGACTTGAAATAGGCTTCTCTATGGGTGGGTCTCTGACGAGCTGGGTTTGAGATCAGCTTTTCTCTTGGATGGAGCTATGACGAGCTGTGGAGTCTGGATGTTGACAATGGCTGCTATCATGGTGATAGGGTTCCTCTGGCTTCTTTCGAGGCTCTATTGGGATGGCCTGACAGGGCCAGAACTCACCCCTCCGTATTATGGATCAACCATAATGTAATCAATTCTCTAGTTCAAAGAGACATGTCAGTGCACCTCTGGGCTAACTGACAATCTATGATTATAAAGGTAATGGCAAAGTGAATTATTCTGATGGATTTTAGACCCTAGTGGGACCCAGAGTCTGGGATCAGCTGGCTATATATTCATGGTAAAAAAGTATTAATGCCATTTTCTACAAGGTACATTCTGAACTGCTTTCTGGTTAAGAGATGCAGCCCCTCCTCACTCTGCTAGAGAAATTTCACCTCAGGGAGTCAGCTCTGGCTTTTTGTGAATCTTGAGCCATAGGGCCCACCTGAAGATCTTCTTTTCATTGAGTCAAATACCTGGCTTCATCTCTGGATAGCCCAAATGACAAAGGGCTGGGCTTGGAGGTTGTGGGAGGCTTCTATCTATAAAATAAGCTAGGAGAAAGGAGAAAGGACTTTGGGGGCATTTTGGCTATTCTGTGCCTTTCCTCTCAGTCTCTCCGGTCTCCTCCCTGTTAGGCCTTAACACATGGTGGCAGCCATCTTGGTCTAGGATTCTAAACCTATATGTGACCGGGATCCAGCCAGGAACCTAAAGTCTGGGCTTTTCCTGTAACTAAATTATATACCAGAATAAGTGTGAGTAAAGCCTTTTGAAACTTTGCTGGATTCTTGCATCTTTCTCCGCCCACCGTCCGCAGATCCCCTGGGGCACAAGGAAATTTCTGCTCTGGCTCCCAGATTTTGCCGGGGCACCCAGCATATCCCAAAACCTGATATACAGAAGACACCGACTTTAGTGAAGTACAAAGACAGTACTGCATAGATACGCACTGAAGGCAAGTTCTGTAATGTAATATGTTAGGTTCTATATTGGACTATCCATTCTTGTGATAATAACAGGCTAAAACTTGCAGAATGATAAATTAACCTGATGAAGTAAAATTAAAGTAAAAGTTTGGAGAAGTTTATTCAGAGACATTATAATATAAAGAGGATTTGTTAATAGAAGGAGGAGCTTCACTAGCATTCTATTAAGCAAAATTCTCAGATAGAGAAGAGCTACCTGAAATTTAAGTTAAATGCAAAATGCTAATTCTACTTCAATGGTGACAAGCTATAGATTTGAAAAGCTAGTTTGAACGTAGCATAGGTCATAGTTCATTAAGTACAGAGATAGGGATTAGTGTTAACTCTCTATCATACTTGAATATCAATAACATAATATATAAAATATCAATTACATAATATATAGAATGAAGGAGTTGTAATGAATTTATATAAAATTTTACTTTAGATATTAATTCGCAATTCTACAACTTTGGAATGGGGAGGGATACTGAGAAACTGTTCATACATGAGTAAGCAATCAAAAATCAAATCAAATTTAAAAACAAGGGTGATACTAAAGATCTAAAATGCAAGAAAGTTCATACCAAATACTTTGCACAATATTAATTAACTTTAATGCTTTAATTAGGAATAGATTTTTCTCCTTAAATCGAACAAATAATTTCAAAGAATCTAGTGATGTTCTAATACTCTAAAAACTCGTACACAGAATTTTGAATCATTAGATCTTAATATCTAATTTTCATGAAAAATTTCATGAAGTTTCATGAAATTTTCATGAAAGCTATATTCATGAAAAATGAACTAGTTCCTGAGGCCCCATTCACTCAATGGAACAAACATCTCTGAATGCAGCAGTTATGCGTACCTAGGTCGAGAAGTCAACATGATGAATGACCTAAAACCTGAGCTGCGCAGGAGGAAGAGAGTGGCATGGAATGCCTTCAAAGGTATCACAGAAATAGCTAAAAGAACAAAGAACCTCCCGCTCCAGGTACATCTCTTCGACTCCACCATTCTCCCTGCTTTAACATACACCTCAGAGACCTGGGCCCTACGAAAGCAGGATGAGAATGCTATTCGGGTCTCCCAGAGAGGCATCGAAAGAGCTATGCTTGGAATATCACGCCTCACTCAAGTGAGAGAAGGAATCCGGAGTTCTGACCTCCGTCGCTATTCCAGAATCAGGGACGCTGTCTCATTTGCCAAGGCATGGAAAATCAGATGGGCTGGACATGTAATGTGATTTGGAGACAACCGCTGGACTAGAGCCATTACCGACTGGATCCCACTGGATGTCAAAAGATCACGTGGCCGCCCACCTACAAGATGGTCAGACTTCCTTGTTAAGACCCTGAAGGAACGGTTTGAGGCTCTTCATATTCCTGAATCAACCATATGCCTTTGGGCTACATTGGCTTGTGATAGGGTCCAATGGAAATGTTACTGGCGCCTGCTCCAGCAAATAGATGAATAACGGGATTCAAGTGATCAAGTGAAGTGATCTAATTTTGAACATGAGATTGATTTGCTCCCACATGTTCCTTTCTTATTTTGTTGCTTATGCTCTAGATTTCATAAAACAAAGATATTAAGGACAAGAAATGTTGCTCAGCACACTAGAGTGCATGCAGTAGGAATGATTTGATCCTTAGTACCACAATGTCTATCGAACACTGCCAGCAGTGAATTCCAAACAACAAGTTGAGTTTAACACTGAATTCCAAGTGTGGCCCAAAAATCTAAACAAAAAAGTGCTTTTATGATATACTAAGGAATTTTATCCATTTTTCCTTCCACAAATTTTATGGCTTTAGTTTTTTCCCTCAGTGGTGAGTGTTTATGCTTGGCTCTGTGTGTAGAGACCACTCCTGTTAAAGTTTGGGGAGACCCTATGACATAACACTGATCAAACAAGGTTGGCTGCATGCACATTGGCTTACTGTTTAAAACTTTAATTCATTTCAAATCAATGTGTTAGTTGTATAAAAGAATCTATCTTCATTTTTAAAATACATATGTATAAACAGTCATCCCATGTGTATTTATTAAACAGAATATCTTTTCTTACTTGACTATTTTTGGCTCCTTTATCCAAGGTTAGTGACTCCATCTTTTCTTGAATGGAAGTGAATTTGCTCATAGTGTTAAAAGAGCACAAAGAAGAAATATGTCATATCTTTTTTCTCACTTTTTTCTCATTGTTTATTTTCTTTTTATTATTTTTAGTTATCACAAAAGTATGTGAAGATTTTATCAAATAGGCTCCATTCATCACTCAATAATCATGTATCATATATTAAAATCACAGTTGAGAAAACCAAATATCAGATCGAATGAATGTCTTTGACAAGTTAATATAACTAAAAAAAGAAAGAAAATTTATTTTAAAACAATAATGTTTTCAGACTTATTGTCTTAATTATTTAACAGAGAGGATTTAAAAGTTTTGTAAAATAATAAAAATAATTTGTAAAATGGTATAAAATAAACTGTTTGGCAGTTGAAATATTAGCATTAAGTCTGGTGTCCTGTGAAAGGCGGGTACTGGATTAAACCCTTTATAACCTACAATGATGTCAGATGATGTCAGATGATGAATGCTTCAGATTGAACGGATAAGAAGATCACCCAAGGTTGACACAATAAACAATGATCAACGTAAAGATGTAACCCAAATCACTGCCACTGACAACTCCATAATTTTTATCATGGCCTCCCAGCAAGACATACTAAGTCAGTCATTACTCACTGCTGAGTTGTGTCAGAGGTGAATTTGATTGTGCTCTTGACCTCTGAAATCATCTTAAGGCTACTTTGTACTAGGTCCTTATGTCTTCCACAGATGATAATTTAAATTTTAAATTTTTCTTAGCAGCAAGAAGAGATTCATATCTTTCTGAGTTATTGTGAGTGCTTAAAAATAAAAACAAAACTGATAGTCTAAAAACAGACACATCTATAAACAATAGTTGCAATCATTGAGTGTTCAATACATATTAAGAAACACATAAATATGCCACTTAATATTATGTATTTGGTGGCCAAAATGCTATATCTCTATTTATATAAAGTAATAGACAATTATAAAATATAAGTTTCTTGTTCAAGATTGAGTGGTAAGGACAATTGATAGGATATAAACTAAAGCCTAGCTATAATAAATATTTTTACTATTCTGTAATTATTTTTTTTGCTTTTTTGGGGGTCACACCCGGCAATGCCCAGGGGTTTTTCCTGGCTCTGCATTCAGGAATTACTCCTGGTGGTACTCGGGGACCATATGGGATGCCAGGGATTGAACCCGGGCTGGCACAGGCCGGCTGTGTGCAAGGCAAACCCTTCTACCGCGCTGGGCTATCGCTATAGCCCGCTATTCTGTAATTTTTTAGAACAAAATAATTGCTGTCAACTAAATGAAGCACAAGTTTTTGAACAGAGAGTAGTTCAGAAAAAGTAGAATGGAAAAGAAATATGACTATGTGTCCCAAACTAAGGTGCTAAGACAAGGCCCTAACAAACACTGTCAGAAAAAATACCCTTCGATTTTTATTTATATAATAAATATGAGTTTGGCTTTCTTTCCTTTTTTGATTACTTTACAGATTTGTTTTAGTGTTTATGTGTGAAAATTTAATATTAGATGAAGTGTATTTTGGGAATAAGAAAATAACCTCAGATTTCCCCAAAAAAATGACTCCGGAGGGATTAGCTGCAAGGTTAAGATATTCCATCAATAAATCATGAAATGATGCTTGAAAATAGTCCTTTAAAATATCAGAACTGAAAAAGGAAATCAAGGCCCTAGGAATTGGTAAGACAGTCCCTACATCAGGGAGTTAGTAGGGGATACTGGACACAATATTCTCTGGCATCTTGAGGTCCCTGAGGCTTGAGACAATATGGTTAATTTGCCCTTGAAGAAGAGCAAACATTACAATAACCTGGCCTTTAATATAAATTAAGTTTCTTATATAAGCACACAACTAACAGAGATCATAAATGGCAGCAAGTCAATGCCACACTTGCAGATAACAATGCTTTGTTTCACAAAATGAGCAAAAGTGATTCTATTTGGCAGAAGAGAGAACATAGACAGGAATGGAAAATCTCCAATAACTGAAAATCAAGCAAATGTCTTGGTTTGAATTTCTCAGAGATAGATACTGGGAAGAATGTGTGTACGAGTATTATGTTGTCTGTGCATGTGCATGAGCATCTGTGCAAGCATGTGTGAGGGTGGTTTAATGGGTAAGAAATGAGTCCAAGTCACTAAAAATGACTAAAGAGAGAAAGAGGGACAGCAAGTCAATTCAGGGTGTAGTATTAATCAGCTTTCTTTTGTGAGAAGCTAGTCTCATTTTATTAAACATGTTGTGGAATATGAGGTATAACATAATTTAAAATGAGCCCAAATTAAGGAGGGAGGAATCTGGGGTATTAACATAGCAACTTTTTAGGTTAATACCCAACTGAATCCATTGACCACATAACTGTTTATATGGTCAAATAAAATAACTACAAGTATACAGGATGAACAGATTTTTAGAGTCTAGTACTCAAGGAATATGAGCAAGACAAAAAGAGCACCTATTACTGTGTGAGTGTTTCAGAACAATAATCTTGTTTAACTGATAGAGCAGTAAAGTAAAATAAGTACATTTTGAAGCAAAACAGAACTTCACTCCAGGCTGCAGCATGGCATACAGCCTTCTTTTCCAAAAGAAGAGTTAAGCTCCATTGTTCTCTATATTTCATTAAACAGTAAGACTGGAGAAAATACATTTTTTCACGGGGACACCTTTATATTACAAGTTTCTTTGTCTAACAGAATATGTGCTCTATTACTTTCTTTTTATGAAAAGTAGAAAACTAGCATGTACACAACAGTTGGTTGTGAATGTAGAACAGATTATATATTTGAGGTATAGTATGCCATGCTAAAATGTAGTAAATGTTTAAAATAATATTATGTAATATTTATACATAAATATAAGTTCTAGTAAATTAAAAGATGCTGGACTTAGAAATGACTACAAGAGTATGCTACCTGCATGGCAGAGCCTGGCAAGCTACCCGTGTTGTATTTGATATGCTAAATACCAGTAACAATTATAGACCTCATTCCGAATGGATTGAGGCTCTTTATGTTCCTGGAGCAAGCAGATGCCTTGGGCTCTACTAGCATGAGACAGGACATATGGAGATGTTACTGGGGCCCCCTCGAGCAAATCGATGATGAACGGGAAGACAGTGATACAGTGACAGTGATATTTATACATAGTCATTATTTAATGAATAATTTTTAAAATGTGCCTGCATCAAGAAATAAGATTGTTCAGATATTCAATATGTTTATGGTATTCATTTGTAAGTGTAAATAAGTTCAAAATTAGGTGATACAAAAATATTTTAATGACCTATTCACATTGACAATATTATAGGATTGTATTTTAATTTTAATTTGGGGCCATATGCAATCTTTCTCAGGGATCACTCCTGGCTCTGTCTCAGGATCACTCTTGGTAGGCTTCAGGGGATTGAAATTTAGGTTGGCTCCATGGAAGCGAAGCACTTTACCCACTGTACTATTGCTTTTCATACAACCATGATATTGTGATTCAGAACTTGGCTTTGATTCTTATCTTTAGCTGGCCCCAGTATAAGCAAACATCTAAAGAAGAGATTTGAGAGTGTTTTTTAATATAATGATAGCTAAAGATCAGGACTGAAGCTATGTTCTGAATCACAATATCCCTATTGTTTGAAAGAGTTCAGTGCTCAATGAGTATTATCACTTGTCTTCCAGTTGTTCATTGATTTGCTCGAGCAGGCACCAGTAACATCTCCACTTGTCACTGTCACATGCTAGTATAGCCCAAGGGCCTCTGCTTGCTCCAGGAACATGAAGAGCCTCCAGTGAGTATTTAGTAATGAAATTATTGCGAAAAGTATGAAAAGTGTTTCAATATGGAAGGAATGATGTAGGTAATGAGATAAGGCAATAGGTTGAATAATCCATGTCCAATCCAACTTGGAGGGTTTGCAGGTTGAGGAGAGATGAGGACAAAATGAAAAAGCAAGAATGACAGAAAGCCCGAATGATATCTCAATATGCTTGGACAGTTTTCTGTATACAAAGTGAAGGCATTAAAATATGAAAATAACCTGATAAAAATGGTGAAGTTGAATTTAGCAGTTTAATCAGAAAGGAATTGTATTAGGGACTCAGGGGGCAAGGATACAGGTTAAAAAAAACAATTACAATTTCACAGATCCAGGTATGTCTTTGTAATTGATGTTTATATGGTTAGCTCCAAATTGCCACAAGCACTGACTGCTGCTACTGATTCTAACATCAAGGACAGAGAGGTAGGGATATTTATCTTTGGCTACAAACCCCACATGGGACAACCTGTGAATAAAGCAATCTGTTCACCCATATGGACCCAACAAATTTTATAAATGTGAGTAAATTCACTCTCAACTTGGGCTCCATATAATTAAATTTAGCAGTGATTCATCATCAAAATTACACCAATTGCAATTCCCCATAGCTTATGAAATAAATAGGAGCTTGAACATACTTATACACATATGCACACAACAAATGTTTTATCAAAAATAATGTACTTTATATATTCAAGGTGGTACATATTAAGCTAATAAAACAATGATTAATGTAATACTCAAGAATATAAAAAATACCAGCTCCACAAGATGAATAAAATCACTTGATAGTTTGTAATTGACAAGAATTATAAATTCTTGGTATTTAGCCCTAAGACACCAAAATATTCATATAACAAGACAAATGCACACCTTTGAACACTGCATTACTTGTAAAATAGTTTGTATATGGAGTCGACTGAAATGCCTAATGATACATTAGTGGATAATAAATCTGTGATATGTATATATATATATACATATATATACATATATATATATATATATATACACATACTGGAATAGTATGCAGCCAAGTCTTCTACCACAACTTCTCTAATACTAGAGGATATCATATTAAATATCACTTGTAAAATAGTTTGTATATGGAGTCGACTGAAATGTCTAATGATACATTAGTGAGTAATAAATCTGTGATGTGTATATATACACACACACTGGAATAGTATGCAGCCAAGTTTTCTACCACAACTTCTCTAATACTAGAGGACACATTTTAAAGTGAAGTCAGTAAAATGACAAATATGAATATTTTCCCACCAACCTGTTATATGTGACAAAGTTATGGGAGGTAACAAAGTGAGGTAATCCTTGTCTATAGGTTATAGACATTAAAATTATAGCAAAGGAGAGAATTATGAAAATTTCTGGATGTAATGAAGGGGAAGTTATCTAGGTACTTGCACATATCAGTGGTATTGAAGTGAGGTATCTGTATATGTCTAGATTACTAGAGTCAACACTATTATAAGCATAGGATCAAAACTATGTTAATTAAACTTTAAAATATGACTGTTAGGAGGTAGGCTATGTGGGACCAGAGTGATATCCAATGAGTAGGGTTTTGCCTGCATCCATCTAGACAAGTTCCATTCCTGGCAGCCTATGTAATCCCCAAGGTCAATCAGGGATGATCCCAGAATCAAAGTCAAAAGTAAACTCTAAGCACAATCAGGAACCAATCAGGCACCAACAACCCAATTTAAAAAAAAAATGATTGGCTGGGTGTAGAAGATAATCTGGAACATTGATGGAATGACTCTGTCAATCACGTTTGGATTATGTCTGAAATATTATATGCCTGAAACTCTGTCACTGACAATTTTGTAAATCACCTTACCTAATAAATTAAGATTAAAACTTATGAATTTGTAATTGAATTTTATTTTATTTATTTTTTTTTTTGCTTTTGGGTCACACCCGGCTACGCTCAGGGGTTACTCCTGGCTCTGCACTCAGGAATTACTCCTGGCGTGCTCGGGGGACCATATGGGATGCCGGGGATCAAACCCGGGCGGCATGAGCCGGCCGCAAGGCAAACGCCCTACCGCTGGGCTACCGCTCCGGCCCTGTAATTGAATTTTAAAATGAATCAATTGACTTATTTCACAGAACATGATATCCTCCAATTCATTAAACTTGCAGCAAAATGTCTGACTATTTCTTATTTGATGCTGCATACGTATTCCATTGTATTTCTGTACCAAACCTTCATAATCAAATCACCAGTCCATAAAAACACAGGCTGCTTACATAACCTAGCTATTGCACTGTGTGTTGGGATGAATAATCACTTGATCACTTGAATCCCGTTATTCATCGATTTGCTCGAGCGGGCGCCAGTAACATTTCCATTGGACCCTATCACGTGCCAATGTAGCCCAATGGCATATGGTTGATTCAGGAATATGAAGAGCCTCAAACCGTTCCTTCAGGGTCTTAACAAGGAAGTCTGACCATCTTGTAGGTGGGCGCCCACATGATCTTTTGACATCCCGTGCGATCCAGTCGGTAACGGCTGTAGTCCAGCGGTTGTCTCCAAATCACATTACATGTCCAGCCCATCTGATTTTCGATGCCTTGGCAAAGGAGACAGCGTCCCTGATTCTGGAATAGCGCACGGAGGTCAGAACTCCGGATTCCTTCACTCACTTGAGTGAGACGTGATATTCCAAGCATAGCTTTTTCGATGCCTCTCTGGGAGACCCGAATAGCATTCTCATCCTGCTTTCGTAGGGCCCAGGTCTCTGAGGCGTATGTTAATGCAGGGAGAACGGTGGAGTCAAAGAGATGTGCCCGGAGCCGGAGGTTCTTTGTCCTTTTAGCTATTTCTTCGATGCCTTTGAAGGCATTCCATGCTGCTCTCTTCCTCCTGCGCAGCTCAGGTTTTAGGTCGTTCATCATGTTGACTTCTCGACCTAGGTACACATAACTGCTGCATTCAGAGATGTTTGTTCCATTGAGAGTGAATGGGGCCTCTGGAACTAGTTCATTTGTCGTGAACATAGTTTTCTTCAGATTCAGCTGTAGACCTACCTTTCCACATTCTCGGTCAAAGTCAGCCAGCATTTGTGCCGCTTGGCTAATGTTTGGTGTTATTAGAACGATGTCATCAGCGAAGCAGAGGTGGTGTAGTTGCCGACCATCTATCTTCACTCCCCATTCCTTCCCATTCTAATTGTCTCATGATGTTCTCGAGGGTGGCACTGAAGAGTTTTGGTGAGATGGTATCACCCTGTCGAACCCCTCTTTTGACATCAATGATCACTTCTTTGTAGAATGGTGAGATCCTGGTGGTGAATCCGTAATACAGCTCACGAAGGATCTTGATGTATTGGGTTTGAACACCCTGTTTGACTAGGGCTTCGATGACTGCTTCAGTCTCCACAGAATCAAAGGCTTTCTGTAAATCAATGAACGTGAGACAGAGCGGCATCTTGTACTCCCTACAAACCTCAATGAGCTTGGTTACTGTGTGGATATGGGTCGATTTTACTGAATCCTTTCTGGAAACCTGCTTGCTTGCATGGTTGTCCTTCATCTAGTGTTATGCTAATCCTGTTCAGGATGATTCGTGTAAACAGCTTGTAGATGACAGACAACAGGCAGATGGGGCGATAGTTGCCGATGTCGTGAATGTCTCCCCTTCTTGAACAGTAGAACTGTCCTGCTTGTTTTCCATTGGGAGGGCACCTTGCATTCGGACAGGTAGCTTGTGAAGAGCCGAGCTAGTGTATTGATGAGTACCGAAGGCAGATTCTTCAGGTGTTCGGGTCTGACTTTGTCTGGGCCTGGTGCTGTGCCCTTCTTTGCCCGATGAGATGCATGTCGGCTTTCAGAAGGGAGAACGTTGGGAATGACATATCCATCCTGTGGAATTTGGTATGTGGGCAGGTGGATGTGGCTATCAAAGAGATTTGAGTAGAAGTCCTGGATAATCTTCTCCATTGCCTTTCTGGAAGATGTGATAGATCCATCAGGGCGTCGGAGGGCAGTCATCTTGGTCTTATAGTTGGCGAAGGACAGCCGGGCAGTGCGAATACTTTTCCCGGCTTCTGCTGTATCTTCCAGTATTTCTGCTCTTCTGTCTTTGAGGTCTGCTTTTATCACTTCTCTGCACTGTTTAGCAAGCTTGGACATTAGCATTTGGTCTCCTGAGGCTCGCGCCTTGCCACGTTGGCGAATGAGCTCAAGAGTTTCTGAAGACAAGCGTCCTTTTTGTGTTTCTCTCTCTCTGGCATTCTGTGCACAATCATGGAGGTGCTGAACCAGTCTGTTGTATTCTTCATCGATGTCATCAATGATGGTATCTTCCCATGTTGCGGCAATGTTGCCAAAGAGTTCCCAGTTGGTGGTCATTCTGGGAGTTCTCTTCTTAAACATTGCAGCTTTTTCTCCCCATTGCGGGAAGTAGAATTTTTGCACGAAGGAGAGGCGGTGGTCCGATCCTGTCTGGAATTTGGGGACGACAGCAACATCGGTCAGACAAAACTGTCGATTGAAGATGATGTGGTCAATTTCATTGTGGAACTGTCCGCCAGGAGATTCCCATGTCCATCGTTTCGCTTCAGCCTTCTGAAAATGTGAGTTCCCATGAATAGTCTTGGTGACATGATGAACTCCAGATAGTCTCTCACCCTGTTCGTTCCATTCTAGACCGTGGTTCCCGATGTGGAGTTCTTCAGCCGATCTTCTCGGTCCTATCTTGGCATTAAAATCACCGACTATGATCTTGTAGAAAGTGTGATCTTTTTTATAGAACTCCTCCAATTCCATATAGAATTTCTCAATTTCATCTTCTTTGTATGTGGATGTTGGTGCATAGACAATGAAGATAGAAATTGCTGGCAGGGCCACATCTCCTCAAGTGTAATCGTCCTATTTGGTTTGTTAGGCACTCAAATGAATCAATGTTGACAGCCATGTTCGTGTTGACAAGGACACCAACGCCACCGACGCCTCTTTCATCACATGTTCCAAGGAACAATTCTTCTCCGGTGTCAAATACAGCATGATGCGACTGGCGCCTCCTTGTCTCAGTCAGACCAATGATGTCGTACTTGGTCTTTCTTGCTTGCAGCATTAGATCCTCAATATATGCTTCTGATGCCAGTGTATGTGCATTGAAAATGTCTGTACTAGACAGTCATTTTAGTTCTTCTTCGTTTTGGCAGCCTAGGACAGCCATGAAATTTTATCAGGCACTGCTAGTTTGCCTTTCTTACTGCTGCCATATTAAGGGCTCTTTTGGGGTCAGGAAAATAAACATTTTTGTTACTGGATTTGGCATATCGAACACGCATCGGACAGCTTGCCAGGGTCTGCCATGCGGGCACTATATTCTCATTACTTTGTGGGGCTCTCTCAGAGGGTGGGTAGAATATTTGTGGTAATTTGGAGGTAAATCAGCGGCCGCTATGCAGCCACGCACAACGGGAAAGCTGTTTTCTGCTCTGCCGGGTGTACCTGTGTCTTAGGCTCAAGCATTCCTGGGCTTGAAATACTCTCCTCTGAACGGTGGGTCTCTGCAGAGTGGGTCCTTGTAGGCTGGGTTTCTGACAAGCTGGGCTGGAGACTGGATTAATCTGTGGGCTGGAGACTCGATTGGGATGAATAATAGTGCATACATATCCTTTTGAGAGAATGTTTTTGTGTTCTGAGTACAAACATACAGGAGTGTAATATCTGGCTATCCTATTCTCACTTCTAGAAATCCCTATACTGTTTTCGATAGGTGTTAAATCAGACAACAATTTGACCAGCGGTAAATGAGAGTTTCTTTTCCCCACATCCCTATCAGCACCAAAGACAACCCCACTCAAATTCCTGTTACCATACTCAAAAATTCTATCATATTATCTAGTCATTTTACATATGTGAAGTTTGGTCTGCTCAACTGAAAATCTGCATATTGAAATAATTCAGTTAGAATATTGATAAACTACCAACAAGTGTCTATAATGTAGGAGGTAGCAAATCTAAGTAGAACCTGGAAACAAAGTTTACCTCTACATATCCCAAATCTCTGATTTACTTACATATTTATGTTTTTAAGTTTTAAATTACCCTAACCATGACTACTTAATAAATTCCTTGAGTCAAATGAAAAAAATAAAACATAATAAATAAATTTAAAAGAGTAGTTTTTTATAAATATAAAAATGAATGATGAAACAATCAGCTCTGAGTTGGACTTAAAGACATATGACTATCTTTAAATACTGCCATCCATGCAGTATGGAAGCAAAACAAATGGAAGCAAAGATAAACACATGGCATTATACAAAACTTAAAAGCTTCTGCACCTCAAAAGAAATGGTGACCAAGATACAGAGATAGCCCACAGACTGAGAAAGAATATTCTTCTAAAGCCCATTTAATAAGGAGTTAATATTCATGACATATCAGGCACTGGTAGAACTTTACAAGAAGAACACAGCCAACCCATCCAAAAATGGGGAGAAAAAATGCACAGAAACTTCCAAAAAGAAGAAATTTGAACAGCCAAAAGGCAAATGGAAAAGTTCTCTTCATCATTAATCATCAGGGAGATGCAAATCAAAACAATGTGGTATCATCTCACACCACAGAGACTGGCACACATCCAAAAGAACAAGAACAAGCTGTGCTGGCATGGATGCGGGGAAAGGGACTCTCAACCACTGTTGGTGGCAGTGCTGACTGGTACAGACCTTTTGGAAAACAATATGTACGTTCCTCCAAAAACTAGATATTGAGCCACCATTTGATGCAGCAATACCACTTCTGGGGATATACCCTGGAGATCCAAAAACGAACTTCTATATTCATCGCAGCTCTAGTTGCAATAGCCATAATCTTGAAACAACCTAAATGCCCAAGAACAGAAGATGGCTAAAGAAACTATGGTACATCAACACAATGGAATACCATGCAGCTGTCAGAAAAGACAAAGACAAAAATTTACCTACAAATGGATGGACATGGTCATGCTGAGTGAAATTAACCAGAAGGAAAAGGTCAGATATAAAATAACTGCATTAATCCAGTGTTCTACTACTTGTGGGAAATAGTAACACCAGACTAGAAGTTTGCATTGAATATACACAAAGAGATTTATATGATAAACCCTAAATGTCTGTAAGGCAAGCCACAATGTATAAGAGAAGAGAGAGAGAGAGAGAGAGAGAGAGAGAGAGAGAGAGAGAAAGAAAAAGAGGCAAAATGGAAAAGTGCCTGCTACAGAGGCAGGCTGTGTGAAAGGGGAGGGAATCAGGGTACATTGGTGGTTGGAATAGGGCTCTGGTGGAGGGATGGGTGCTGGAACAATGCACGAGTGAAACCTAATTATGAACATATTTGTAATGATGATATAATAAAAATAAAATAAATACTGCCATCCCTTGATTAGACAAATTTTCTAAATAATCTAAAACTCATTTTCCATATTGATAATATAACAATGCTAATCCTGCAAAAAGGAAGATCAGCTATAATAAAAGTTTATTTTCAGAAACCATAAAGACCGCTACCAATAACACCATTTTCAGTGTTTTTGTCAATATTGTCATTCAAATACAGGTGAGAAATGTTTTAAACTCATTGTTGTACACATAGTTGAATATTAAGCATAAGAATTACTGTAATAGTTTCCTTTATCATAACAGTGAAAGAAATTATGTTTATAATATTACCTCTGTTTATAGTTTTCTTATAAAAGCATATGCTCATAATGTGTCAGTATTTTGACATTATATTATAAAATGCTTGATACCATGATTATATTAGTATAACAAAACATTTAACAATTATCATTATCCTTTTCACATCTAGAAGTTTTACCTAAATATGATTATAATTTTTAAGCAAGGCATGATTTTGTTATCACTTTAAAATCAATAAGTCAACAAAGGGACAAATATACTACCTAGTTACCCAGTCAACTCTTCTATACTACAATTTTCCATTTCTTTTGGTTTTTAGACCGAAGTTTACTCATCTATTAGCTAAACATTTATACACTATACACTTTATACACTTTTACACCCAAGCCCTTGTCATTTATGTTTTTTCTCTATTTTTAGTAGTTTGATCTTGATTTAGTTTCTATACATAAAAATTACTGAAATACAGACACATTATCTCTTTTGACTTAGTTATCTTAGTACAATTCACATAATAGAGTTAGATATATATTATTGGAAATGTTAAAATTTACTTTCAGCCCATGAATGAAGAATATACTATAGACATTATACATTATTGTTTTGATTTGACTTGGGGGCTAAGATCCTACCTGTGATCAGGAATTAGCCTGTCTCTGTGCTCAGGGGTTATTCCTGGTGGTGCTCTGGGTACCACTTGCAGTATTGGGGATGTAAAAGGACAGATATGTAATGATTTCATTTATTTTCAGGATACAAAAAATACATGATACCAATATCCAAGGCCAGACAAAACATGGATCAGGAGGACTTATCAGTGGGTAGAAGCTACTTCAAATGTGTAGTAGTTAGAGGTTAGGTAATACAGAGAAAGGAACGGTGTACTAATAATTATGGTAAATGATAACACCAGTGTAGAATTAAGCATTGAAAGTAGGCAAAAGGATATACATGATAACCTCTAAATGTATTTATTGCAATCCACAGTGTGTAATAGAAGGAAGAGAGAAAAGGGAGAGAGAGAGAGAGAGAAAGAGAAAGAGAGAAAAGAGATAAAGAACCTGCAATAGAGGCACGCTAGGGTAGGGGAGAGAGGAATTTGGGGACATTGGTGGTGGGAAATGGGCACTGGTGGGGGATGGGTGCTGGAGCACTGAATGACCAAAACCCAAATATAAACATCTTTGTAATTGTATATCTCACAGTGGTATAATAAAATTAAAAAAAAATCAAAGCATAAAAAACAGGCTTTGTCTTTCACAAATAAGACACCATAAGCCTGTACAATATCTCAGTGTACCACATGATATATGTTTTCCATTCATCCATTAAGGAGTTCACAATGGAATACCATGAAACTGTCAGAAAGGATGAAGTCATGAAATTTATATGCAAATGATTGGTCGTGGAGATTATCAGGCTGAGTAAAATTAGTTATAAAGAACAGTTATAGAATGACAGCACTCATTAATGGGATATAAATATATACCAGTGTTCTACTAATTGTGGGAAATGGTAATGCCAGACTAGAACTCATATACAAATAGACTTACATGATAAACGCTAAAAGTCTGTAGGACAAGCTAGCCACAATGTGTAAGAGAGATGTGTTTGAACTCTCACACCAGCCTGTCTCCACCTCAGATATTTTCCCTGGGGGGGGGCTGGCTGGGTGGGCACCTGGGGTCGTGGTAGAGCCTCAGGCCTCAGCAAAGGGTGGAACTACAGCCCCCAGAAGTCCGAGTGGAAGCGGAAGTAAACGCTCACATGGCCGCTTATTAATACAAAAACTAGGAAATTCAACACCAAGGGAAGGTAACATCCTCAAGAAAAAGAAACAGTACGCTAGGGGAATCTATCCCTGAACACCACAACACCATGGGGAAGAACACCAGTAAGAAGAACAGATGAAGAAATCAACACTGAAGACTTGAAAAAGAATGCAGATGTGCATAATCTCTCTGACAATGAATTTAGAGAAGAAATTGGTAGGATGTTTAATGAGTTCAGTGAAAAAATGGAGCAGATGTCCAATAAAATACAAGAGAACATAAACGAAGCAGTTGAAAGGGCAGTCAATAAATTACGGAGGAAATGAGAGCAGAAATGAGGACCTTTCAAATAGAAATATCATCACTTAAAAACTCAGTAGATGAAATGAAAAACACAATAGGGGCTCTAACAGTAGGATGACAGCAGCCAAAGAGAGAATCAGTGAGACTGAAGATGAGCTGCAGAAAGCACTCAGAGAACTACATAAGATGGAAAGAGACCGGAAAATGGATCAGCAATGGAAAAGAGAACAATGGGATGAAGTCAAGTGGAACAACATAAGAATCATCGCAGTCACAGAGGGACAGGAAAGTAATCCCAGGAAATTAAAACAGTTAAAAACATCCTGGCTGAAAAGTTCCCTGAGTTAAAAGAGCGAAGGCATCCAGATCCAAGAAGCCTGACGCATACCAGCAAGAAGAGACTCCAATAGAAAGGCCCCAAGACACATCCTAGTCAAAGTAATGGATGCCATAGACAGAGACAAAATTCTTCAGGCAGCAAGATCAAAGAAACACCCTGGGGAAACAACGCCAGATCCCCAACTCGAAGAACAGATGAAGGAAACGACCCTGAAGATTCAAAAAAGAATACAGATGTGCATGATCTCTCTGACAATGAAATCAGAGAAGAAATTGGTAGGATGTTTAAGGAGCTCAAAGAAAAAAAATGAGCAGATGTCCAATAAAATACAGGAGAACATAAACAAAGCAGTTGAAAGGGCAGTCAATAAACTACGGGAGGTAATGAGAGCAGAAATGAGAACCATGCAAATAGAGATATCATCACTTAAAAACTGAGTAGACGAAATGAAAAAACAAAATCGGGGCTCTGAATAGTAGGATGACAGCAGCGGAAGAGAGAATCAGTGAGACTGAAGATGAGCTGCAGAAAGCACTCAGAGATCTACATAAGATGGAAAAAAGACCGGGTAATGGATCAGCAACGAAACAGAGAACAATGGGATGAAGCCAGGCGGAACAACATAAGAATCATCGGAGTGCCAGAGGGACAGGAATGTAACCCCAAAGAAATTAAAACAGTTAAAAACATCCTGGCTGAAAAGTTCCCCGAGTTAAAGGATGAAGGCATCCAGATCCAAGAAGCCCGACGCATACCAGCAAGAAGAGACCCCAATAGAAAGACCCCCAAGACACATCCTAGTCAAAGTAATGGATGCGATAGACAGAGACATAATTCTTCAGGCAGCAAGATCAAAGAAGGAAATTGTATACAAAGGAGCATCCATTAGACTTTCAGCGGACTTCTGAGAAGACACCCTCCAAGTTCAAAGGCACTGGTGGGATATAGTAAAAAATTTAATGAAATGAATGCCTCAGCAAGAATTCTTTATCCGGCTAAACTCTCGCTCAGATTTGAAGGACAGATATACAACTTCTTGGATAAACAACAGCTTAGGAACTTTGTAAAATCAAAACCAACCTTAAAAGAAGGACTGAAATATCTGCTATAAGATGAGACATAACCCAAAAGAACAACCAACCTATTCAGAAAGATGGCACAAAATCCCATGACAATAATCTCAATGTCAATGGTCTAAATGCACCAGTTAAGAGACACAGAGTGGCACAATGGATCAAAAAATTGAATCCGACATTCTGCTGCCTTCAAGAAACACACCTGAACAATAGGACAAAGACAGGCTCAAAATAAAAGGCTGGAAAACAATCCTTCACACAAATTACCCATCCAAAAAGGCTGGGGTAGCCATACTGGTATCTGACAACATAGACTTCAGGCTGAATAAGGTCAGAAGGGACAGTGAAGGTCACTTCTTAATAGTCAAGGGATGCATATATCAGGAAGAAATCACGCTATTAAACACATATGCACCCAACGAGGGGCCAGCAAAATAACTAAAACAACTACTAATAGACTTCAAAGAAGACATTGACAGCAACACAATTGTAGTTGGAGACTTCAACACTGCTCTATCAACCCAGGATAGATCAACAAGATTGAAACTTACCAAGGAAATACTGGCCCTTAAAGAAGTGATGGAAGAACGAGGGCTGGCAGACATATACAGGACATTTCATCCCCAAAAAGCTGAATACACTTTCTTCTCCAGTGCACATGGAACATACTCCAAAATAGATCATATGCTGAGCCATAAATCATACCTCAATAAAATCAAGAAGATAGAAATTGTGCCAACTATTTTTTGGCACTGAAAATAGAAGTTAATTGTACACAAAAACGGAGAACAATACCAAGTACCTGGAAACTAAACAGCTCACTGCTGAACAACCAGCAAGTCAGAAGAGAAGTCAAAGAGGAAATCCAAAGATTCCTGGAAACAAATAAGACTGAAGACACGAATTACCAGAACTTGTGGGATACAGCAAAAAAAAAGTGTTAAGAGGCAAGTTCATAGCTCTTCAAGCATTCATCAGAAAAAAAGAAAAGGCCATCATAAACAGTCTGACATCACAACTTAAGATCTTAGAGAGTGATCAACAAAAGGAGCCCAACCCAAGCAGAAAGAAAGAAATAATAAAACTTAGAGCAGAAATCAATGAGATGGAATGTCAAAAAACAATCCAGAAGATCAACGAAACCAAAAGCTGGTTCTTTGAAAAAATAAACAAGATTGACAAACCACTTGCAAGACTTGTAAGAAAAGGAAAAGAGAGAAACCAAATAAATAGAATCAGAAATGAAAATTGGGACATCACAACAGAAACCACAGAAATTCAAAAGATCATCAGAGATTACTATGAGAGCCTGTAAGCCACAAAACAAGAAAACCTAGAAGAAATGGACAAATTCCTGAATTCCTATAGCTTACCAAGTCTGCAATAAGAAGATTTGGAATACCTCAACAAACCTATTTCCATCGAGGAAATAGAATCGGTAATCAAAAATCTCCCCCAAACACAAAAGCCCAGGTCCAGATGGATTCACCAGTGAATTCTACAAAACCCTTAGAGAGGACCTACTCCCAATTCTTTTTAAGCTCTTCCGGCAAATTGAAGAAACAGAAACACTCCCAAATAGCTTTTATGAGGCACATATCACCCCTAATACCCAAAGCAGACAAAGATGCCACAAAAAAGGGAAAACTACAGGGGCGGGAGCGATGAGCCCAGCGGACAGGGCGTTTGCCTTGCACGCCTGCCTGCACCTGCTGGCCGGCTCCGGTCGCGCATCCCATATGGTTCCCCGAGCACCGCCAGGAGTAATTCCTGAGTGCAGAGCCAGGAAAAACCCCTGAGCATTGCCAGGTGTGACCCAAAAAGCAAAAAAAAAAAAAAAAAAAAAAAAAAAACTACAGACCAATCTCACTGATGAATACAGATGCTAAGATCTTCAACAAAATACTAGCAAATAGTATTTGCTCCAAAGAGTCATCAAAAAGATTATACACAATGACCAAGTGGGATTCATCCCGGGAAAGCAAGGGATGGTTCAACATCCGCAAGTCAATCAACATAATACATCATATCAACAAAAAGAAAAATAAAAACCATATGATCATATCAATAGATACAGAGAAGGCATTTGACAAGATTCCACAGCCGTTCATGATAAAAGCTCTCCGCAAAATGGGGATTGAAGGAGCCTTCCTCAATATAATCCAGGCCATCTACTACAAGCCCTCAGTGAGCATCATTCTCAATGGGGAAAAACTGAAATCCTTCCCATTAAGATCAGGGACAAGACAAGGCTACCCACTCTCACCACTACTACTCAATATAGTACTGGAAGTACTTGCCATAGCAATCAGGGAAGAAAAAAGACATTAAGGGCATCCAGATAGTAAGGGAAGAAGCCAAGTTATCACTATTTGCAGATGACATGATATTATACCTGGAAAACCCGAAACTCTCTACCAAGAGGCTCCTAGAAATAATACATTCCTATAGCAGAGTGGCAGGGTACAAAATCAATACCCAAAAGTCAATGGTGTTCCTATATGCAAACAGCAAAAGAGAAGAACGGGACATTAAAGAAACTATCCCATTCACAATTGCGCCACAGAAAATACCTAGGAAATAGTTTGACAAAGAATGTAAAGGATCTCTACAAAGAAAACTACAACACATTACTTCAGGAAATAAAAGAGGACCTGAGGAAATGGAGACATATTCCCTGCTCACGGAATGGAAGGATTAACATTATCAAAATGGTTATACTCCCTAGAGCTTTAGATAGATTCAATGCGGTCCCTATAAAAATACCCATGTTGTTCTTCAAAGAAATTGAATAAACACTCCTGAAATTTGTATGGAATAACAAAACTAAACAAATAGCTAAATCAATCCTTGGGAAAAAAGAAGATGGGAGGTATCACTTTCCCCAACCTCAAGCTCTACTACAGAGCAGTTGTAATTAAGACAGTGTGGTATTGGTATAGAGACAGACCCATAGACCTATGGAATAGAACTGAGTATCCTGACACACACTCTCAAATATACAACCACTTAATCTTCGATAAAGGAGCAAAAATATTAAGTGGAGCAAAGAAAGCATCTTCAGCAAATGGTGCTGGGAAAACTGGCAGTGACTTGTAAAAAATGAACTTAGACCTCCTTCTAACGCTATGCACAAAAGTCAGATCAAAATGGATTATAGATCTCAACATCAGACATGAATCTATAAGGTACATCAAAGAAAACATAGGAGAAACGCTCTATGACATCGAAACTAAAAGCATCTTTAAAGATGACACACCTGTGACCAAGCACATGGAAGCAAAGATAAACAAATGGGGTTTTATAAAATTGAAAAGCTTCTGCACCTCAAAAGAAATGGTGGCCAAGGTACAAAGACAATCCACAGAGTGGGAAAGGATATTCACCCAATACCCATCTGATAAGGGGTTAATATCCAGGATATATCAGGCACTGTAGCACTTCACGAGAAAAAGCAGCCAACCCCATAAAAAATGGGAGAAGAAATGAACAGAAGCTTCCAAAAAAGAAGAAATTTGAATGGCCAAAAGGCATATAAAAATACTCTTCATCTTTAATCATCAGGGAGATGCAAATCAAAACAACAATGAGGTACCATCTCACACCAAAGAGACTGGCACTCATCCAAAACAGCAAGAACAACTGGTGCTGGTGTGGATGTGGGGAAAAGGGACTCTCTGTCTCTGTTGGTGGGAGTGCCGACTGATCCAGCCCTTTTGGAAAACAATATGGACATTTCTCCGAAAACTAGATATTGAGCTCCCATTTGATCCTGCAATAGCACTCCTGGGAATATACCCTAGAGACCCAAAAACACATAGCACTTACTTTATATATTTAACAATGATATTGGAATTAATTGTCAAAAAGAGCCTATATATTATATAGTGCTCATACATTAATCATATGGAAATCATTTGATCATTTGATCACTTGAATCCCGTTATTCATCGATTTGCTGAAGCAGGCGCCAGTAACATTTCCATTGGACCCTATCACATGCCAATGTAGCCCAATGGCATCTGGTTGATTCAGGAATATGAAGAGCCTCAAACCGTTCCTTCAGGGTCTTGACAGGAAGTCTGACCATCTTGTAGGTGGGCACCACGTGATCTTTTGACATCCCGTGGGATCCAGTCAGTAACGGCTCGAGTCCAGCGGTTATCTACAAATCGCATTACATGTCCAGCCCATCTGATTTTCGAAGCCTTGGCAAATGAGACAGGTTCCCTGATTCTGGAATAGTGACGGAGGTCAGAACTCCGGATTCTTTCACTCACTTGAGTGAGATGTGATATTCCAAGCATAGCTCTTTCGATTCCTCTCTGGGAGACCTGAATAGCATTCTCATCCTACTTTCGTAGGGCCCAGGTCTCTGAGGCATATGTTAATGCAGGGAGAATGGTGGAGTCAAAGAGATGTGCCCAGAGCCCGATGTGCTTTGTCCTTTTAGCTATTTCTTCGATGCCTTTGAAGGCATTTCATGCTGCTCTCTTCCTTCTGCGCAGCTCAGGTTTTAGGTCGTTCATCATGTTGATTTCTCGACCTAGGTACACATAACTGCTGCATTCAGAGATGTTTGTTCCCTTGAGAGTGAATGGGGCTTCAGGAATTAGTTCATTTTTCATGAACATAGATTTCTTCAGATTCAGCTGTAGACCTACCTTTCCACATTCTCGGTCAAAGTCAGCCAGCATTTATGCCACTTGGCTAATGTTTGGTTATTAGAACATGTCATGAGCGAAGCAGAGGTGGTGTAGTTGCCGACCATCTATCTTCACTCCCATTCCTTCCCATTCTAATTGTCGCATGATGTTCTGGAGGGTGGCGCTGAAGTGTTTTGATGAAATGGTATCACCATGTCGAACCCCTCTTTTGACATCAATGATCACTTCTTTGTAGAATGGTGAGATCCTGGTGAATCCGTAATACAGCTCATGAAGGATCTTGATGTATTGGGTTTGAACACCCTGTTTGGCTAGGGCTTTGATGACTGCTTTAATCTCCACAGAATTAAAGGCTTTCTGTAAATCAATGAACGTGAGATAGAGCGGCATCTTGTACTCCCTACAAACCTCAATGAGCTTGGTTACTGTGTGGATATGGTCTATTTTGCTGAATCCTTTCCGAAACCTGCTTGCTCGCATGGTTGTCCTTTATCTAGTGTTCTGCTAATCCTGTTCAGGATGACTCGTGTAAACAGCTTGTAGATGACAGACAACAGGCAGATGGGGCGATAGTTGCCGGTGCACTATTCAAGAATGTCTCCCTTCTTGAATAGTAGAACTGTCCTGCTGGTTTTTCATTGGGATGCACCTTGCATTCGGACAGATAGCGTGTGAAGATTCAAGCTAATGTATTGATGAGTACCGACTGCAGATTTTTCAGGTGTTCAGGTCTGACTTTGTCTGGGCCTGGTGCTGTTCCCTTCTTTACCGACGAGATGGCATGTCAGATTTCACAAGGGAGAACATTGGGAATTCCATCCTGTGGAATTTGGTTTGTGGGCAGGTGGATGTGGCTATCAAAGAGATTTGAGTAGAAGTCCTGGAGAATCTTCTCCATTGCCTTCTGGAAGATGTGATAGATCCATCAGGGTGTCGGAGGTCAGTCATCTTGGTCTTATAGTTGGTGAAGGACAGGCGGGCTGTGCCAATGCTTTTCCCGGCTTGATGTGGAATCAAATTATATAAAATCATAATTCTAATCATTTTCTAAGTTATATTATGAATGCTACAGGTTTTTCTCCTGATTAAAATATTACTTTCTAATATTATTCTCCAAAGAAATAAACTTACACATACTCACAGAGACACATAATCATAGGCATTTCATGTTCACCACCAAAAGTATATGAGTTTATAATCGCCAGTATACAATTAAATATGTTAACCTATTTTCTCAGGCTCCCTACCCTTGTATTACTTTTAAGTACTATATGTTTCTAAGGCCTAATATTTTGTCTTTGCTTTTGTTAATTTGTTTATTGTTTATTTAGTAACTCAAATTTGGGAACAACCTGCTTGCTCAATGACTGATGGATGATTTTTTTAAAAAAATGTTATAAAATTAGTATCATAGCAGAGTAGATCTTGATTTTCTACATGAGTAGTATTTTATTGTGAGTATATAACACACATTTTATTTAAAAATCTGGTAATGCTAGATTTTTTTAGGTTATGTATACGTCAAGTGTGTTTGATCACAAATACGCAAGTTTGAAGAAATAATTACAACTGACACTTTGGGGCTAGCCTTCCAGAAGAAATAATAAATAGTTTCTCTCTCTCTCTCTCTCTCTCTCTCTCTCTTTCTCTGGAACCTTATGGCCTGTGCTCTCTGAGGTCTATTTCTTTTCTCTGTGCAAAGAACAAAATATGAGTCGTTCTTTCTTTGTTGATTTAACAGGCCTACATTGCTATAACATTTTATAATTGTGGGTGGTAAGGCTTGGGCTACAAACTAGAATTTAAAAAAGGATATTATTTTCAATGTAAATAAATATAAACGTGAATTTGGGGAAACAGATTAATAGGTTTGCTGCATCTTGCCATTTAACACAAAGGCCTAATAGTAAAACTGCATTATTCATCTAAATACCAATATTTAGCACATGTAAATAAATGAACTTGCAAAAGTGGTGGAGATGGTAGTTAAACCCACTCTAACAGTCCTACTGACCTGCTAAATTGCGTTGTTCAAGATTCATGTTGACATCCTAATCCATACTACAAAGAATGTAACCATTTTTATATTATATAGACTTTTCAACAGTTTCATGCATTAAAATTGTATCATTAAATTGGGCCCTTGGGGCCGGAGCAATAGCACAGCGGGTAGGGCGTTTGCCTTGCACACCGCTTCACCCTGGTTTGATCCCGGCATCCTACATGAAATAAATAAACTGGGCCTTAATCTCACCTGACTGTTGTCCCTCTAAATAGAGATTAGGATAAAGACACATAGAGAGACTATGGGAGACAAGGAGTATATGAATGTCAACTTGCCAAGGAAAACAGCTGCTGAAGAAATCTGACTTCTTGGTACCTGAATCATATAAGTCTTTTTAATATCCACCCAGTCTGTGGTACTTTGTTATGTTCATATGTGAATGCCATTAGTTACAGAGCTTCATGGACCATTTACTAGACAGAAATTTCACTCTGCAAACACAGACCTTGAAGGACCTGGCAGAATAGAGGACCCTTGGCTGAAAGAACACAATCAACAGCATGAGAAACAACTTGCCTATTATAAAGTTCCCGCTCACCTCACAGTGCCGGAAGGAGGCCAGGTTATCCTCCATGGGCTCATATTACCGAATCCTGCTTACTTTCTAGTCAGAGTTCTCCATGTTTCTGGCCTGTGAGGGCCATGTGATGGCTTTGGCAGCTCTCTACCATTTGTGGATCACCTGTTCCTTCCCAGAATTGCTTTGGTTTAGGAATCTAAGCAGGCAGGAACTGGAGCAGCCTTGAGGAAGAATCTAACATTCTTTATGGGAGCCAAGCGCATTCTCTCATGTTTCAGGGTCTCATCACAGCAGTAGCGATGACCTTGGGAGCTCATTATTCATTCCTTCCTTTGCCATTCTGGGACCCAGCTCTCAGGACGTAGGGGAAGTAAAACATTCAGGGAACCACCCCAGATCTGATCTTTCACTCAGTGATCAGGAACAGAGGCAACTTCTTCCTGCTTGGACTCTCTGTGTCCATGTTCAGCTCCTAGCAGCAGCACACCTAAGGTAATGGACCCTCTTGTTGCCTGTTGTCTCATAGACTCCCTAAGTCTTGACAACTCTCTCTTATTTAAGGGAGGGAGAAAACCCAACACTTCTTAGGGCTTACTCCTGACTCTGTACTCAGGGATCACTCTTGGTGGGCTTGGGACTGCAGTAGGGTGCTGGGGATTGAACTTCTAAACTTTCTGTTATAGGGAAACCAAACAAAGCCAACTCTGTGTCATAAACTTGATATTCCTGGTCTTGTGTTTTGCTTAGTTCCCACTGTTTTGCCCAAACCAAGGACTTACTCTCTTCCTAAACTTTGCTTTTTTGCACAAGATCCTTCAGACAAGGATCTTAACTACTTGGTCTGGGAGAACAAGTTTAATGTATCTACACAAAACCCCAAACTAGCGAAGAGTTAAATGACAGGGTTGAAAGCCTAACAATTAGTGCATGTAACTCTAGGCAGGGCCTTTGAAGTACTTCAACTTCAGTCACCTATTGTAAAATAGAGCTAACCATCTGTACTTAACAGCTTAACTCAAGCGACCGTTGGATAGCAAATCACTTCACTAACTCTCACAGGCTCTACAAATGTAAGGGGTTACTTTTATTATTTTTACTCCTGTTTTCATTTAACAAAATATAACCAGTGGCCCAGGACAAAGTGCATTCAGCCGCACTGATGAATGCCACCTGCCTCTGCCATTGCCTTCTTCATCTGTTTCCATTTCAAACACCCTGTGAGCAGAGTAATTGAGTTTGAATTGCTTGGGGGATCCTCCCCCCTCTCAGCTCCATGCAAGAGAGGCTCACGGTTGCTAATGATTTATTATTTTGCCTCCTAAGTGTATTTGGTGCTTGTGCCCAGCGCAGTAGCTACATAAGGGGAACACACACGTGCTGTCACTTCTAATACCGACATAAATAAATCCAGGTCAGCCCTTTGCCTTCATCACTTATGGAAGCAGCTCTTTCACCCTCTAAACTAGAAGTGTTTTATTTTATTTTTTTTATCTCACAGTCCTCCTGGGAAGCTGTGTCTAAATTAACTACATGTCCTCGAGTGCCCTGGCTTCTACCCAATCCTCAAGGTCTCCCCTGCTCTGCAAAAGAGAAGTCTCTGACTTTACCACCCTGTAAATATACATGTGACAGAGTCCATAGGTAAATAAAACAGTTCACATTTTAATCTAAGCACATTTTAAAAATGTTGCCATTTTAAATACTCAGGTGGCCAAATGAGGTTATAATTATTCTTGTCTCTTTTTATGGATGTGCTGGTTTTAAAGCATAACTAAATTCTCAGACAGTTATTCCATGGTGAGCTGACAGTCTATGTAGTCTATGTCTCCAACTCTTAAATCTGGGTGGGCTATAAAAATGTTGGCCAGGAGAAAGAAACAGTACCGAGCAGCTCCAAAGCTCCATTATCAAAGACCACAGAGAGTTCACTGTGATTGCTGTGCATGTTATTTTTGGAACTCAGAACCATCATTACGATGGATCATGATCACTATAAACCACCATCCTAGAGATTCTGTGTCCTTCCTTTGCGCTCAGTTGGTCCACAGAACCATGTGAACACAGCTTCCCAATAATCCCTGTCAAGTAACAAAACATGAGGAAACTGGATTATTGATTTCTGCCTTGAAATCTCCCAATCAGTAACTATGTACCAATCAGTGACGACCATGGCTCCTGTATAGAACATAATTATTTACACAAGACCTAATTCCTGTAAAAAATTATAAGATTTCAGGGCCGGAGCGATAGCCCAGCAGGTAGGGCATTTGCCTCGCACGAGGCCGGCCTGTGCCGGCCCGGGTTCAATCCCCGGCATTCCATATGGTCCCCTGAGCACCACCAGAGGTAATTCCTGAGTGCAGAGCCAGGAGAAACCCCTGAGCATTGCCAGGTGTGACTCAAAAAGCAAAAAAAAAAAAAAAAAAGGAAAAAAATTATAAGATTTATTAAAATAGATGTAAATTTAAGAAGTAAAATCTTGGGATATTTTTTGTACAGCAGTAAATAAGCCAAATATTAGTAGAAGAATCAAAGACAATAAAAATAAAATTTAAAAAAGTGGAATTTTCCAAGGTCACATTGATAATACATTGTGAATCTGGAATTGGATTCCTGAGAATATACCTTTAGAGTTTGACTTCTTATGTTTATTTCTGTAGGAAATCTATCACCATATCAGAATTATATTACAAGAAAACCAGAGTTGTCTTTGTTTTAACAAAAGTAATACTTGCTTTTAATTTTTGTGTGCTTTTTTGGAGGCACACTTGGTAGTTCTCAAGGCTTACTCCTGGCTCTGGGCTAAGGGATCACTGTTGGAGATATTGGAGCTACAAGTGGAACTGAGGATTGAACTTGGGTTTGCCACGTGCAAGGTTATTGCTTTAACCCCTTAATTATCTCTTTCTAATAGAGCTGCCAGTACTAATTGCACTGGAGCTTCATCATTAGAAGTAGCAGCTTAAACGCTTGTGGTCAATTATAGAAGTGGCTTCAAATCCTTCCCTGGTTCCTTATCAGCAGTGTGACCTTGAACTAGAAACTTATCTTTTCCAAACCTCTGCTCTTTGGATTATAAAATGGAAAGATAATAACTGAGATTCAAATGAAGTTAGTCCTAGCACAGAGTATAAACTCAAATTTAAATGCTGGGGAAATCCTTCAAAGAAAGCACTCTTTTTAGGGATGAACTCCTAATAGTGATTGGACACTTGGTAATAACTGAAAATCATTTTGATTTATATGATTTATATGACTTCTGAGCACACCTGGGAATAGGCCCAAAGATCTTATGAATGTTACTGTACATAAAGCAATACTTCTTCTGCCCCATTTTCAGCAAGAACTCAGTTGGTCTAAAAGCATCATTTGTACTACATTTGAGAAATAACCCCATAAAATAATTTCAACATTATGTAGAAGTTAAACTAGAATAACACCTAATATTCCACCAAGATTCAAATGAATCTTTGAAAAATTCTATTATTTGGTTTCAACACACTAAGATTCTGACCTTTAACAATTCTATGATCCCTAGATTATAAGATTTAGTTTTACAGTGTTATGATTCTAGCTATAATTATACATTCCTAAGATGCTATTACTTAAGTACTTTAAATTGAAAGCGTTTTAGACTTTTCTATGACGCTTACATATTAAGAAGCTTTAAACCTAATTCTAAGACATCTTGAGGTTATGTTTCTAATAAATACTGTTTCATGAGAAAAAAGAATACTATGATTTTACTAGCATAAAACTGGAAGTCTAATTTATTAGGTAGCAAGATGTTCATTTAAAGATGAGATATTTCTAAGCATGGGAATTTATTTCATTGAAGGGAAATAGCTCATCTATATTCCTAAGCTTAGATTCCCAAACAGCCTGATCAGCTGCTTTTATAAACAAATAATGTCAAGATTTCAGTAAAAATATATCTTTCAATAAATAAAAGTCATATTGGATGATGCAATATAGAGAAACTGGCTCAATTTTGAGTAAGTTTTATAAAGTTGGCATATAAAAATATAAGCTTTTGATGTATTCAAAGGTATTCATAAAGCATACTTACAGGATGAAACTATAAAACAACTGTTTTTTTTCTCCTTGTTCTTTTATATATATTTTATCTGAGGATGTTCCTATTATGGTCTGGGACCATACTTAGAGTCAAATCCTTAATACATGTGCTGTCTTTAGAGATACTGGAAATTTGCCAGGCCAGTTAAGCCTCTGTCTTGTCCTTTGGATCTGTGAGTTAACTAATCTCATGCCATTTAATTGTCTCAAGCAACAGTCATTATGGTCCCTCACTAAGTGATGTTTTCAAACCCTAATTTCTACCTGAGCTTTAAAAGGTTGCTCTGAACCCTACTGCCTTGTACGTTTATGTGGAAATAGTGGAATGGGCTATTACAGACCTCAGAATTAATACATTGCTGCTGTTCTAACAAATAAAAATCCTCTTTTATTGTCATTTTGTTTTTAGATTTTCCAACAACTTTTTTAATGTAGAGCAGAAATCGGTAAATTATAGCTTTCTGACCAGTTCTCGTTAATTACTTGTTTTAATAAAGTTTAACTGCAATAAAGTCATACTCACTTTTCTCACTCTTTGTTCTCACACATTCTGCCTATAACTATTGTGTTCAATCATAGGGGAATTGAATAGATACACCAGGGCCGTGTGATCCACAAGCCCACACTGTTTACTCCCTTGTCATTTGCAGAGAATGTTTGATGAACTCTTAGCTGGAGGCAAGGGCACATTACTTATGTTCTGTAGCTTTGTTTTATATGTGTAGCACAGTGTTCTCTTGTTTCTCTATTACGGTGGTGGCACCTATTATATAGGAAGCTGTAACTGAGAGTAAAATAACTTTGAAATTCAATCATTCATTAACAGAGAAATATGTGGTATTTATTCAGGTTAGCTAATTTAACCTTATAGCAAAATATAAAGTAAGCAGCATTACTATATCTTTGCAGAAAAGATTATTAAGCCTCTCATAAGCTGAGCAACTGGCCCAAGGACACTCAGAAACAGTAGTGTGTGTTCAACCAAATTCACTGGATCCAAAGTAACGGCTGTATCAATTGCCTTAGTTTTCTTCAGCTGCATGTTTTACCCCAGAGAATGTAGAGAAATTGTGTTGTGAAGGTCCCTCCCTCCCAGCACTGTTGCTTTATTTCCACCTTCAGAGAAGCACAGAGTTATTGCCATCCATATTTTCAGAACTCTAATACTCCAGGCACAATTTTGTTTGAATAACATGAAAACTATTTATCCAATGTTTCCCTTTTAAATTAGGGATGAGATTGATGCTGTCAAACTCTCCATCTGTAATCATAAATTCCAGTTTAGTTTCAGATGATTCATTATAATGTCTTCACAGGGGACATGCCCTTCTTAACTTTTTGTTATAAGAAGGAAGGAAGGAAGGAAGGAAGGAAAGAAGGAAGGAAAGGAGGAAGGTAGGAAGGAACGAAGGAAGGAAGGAAGGGAGGGAGGGAGGGAGGAAGGTAAGAAGGAAGGAAGGGAGGGAGGGAGGGAGGAAGGAAGGAAGGGAAGGAAGGGAGGGAGGGGAGGGAGGGAGGAAGGGAGGAAGGAAGGAAGGAAGGGAGGGAGGGAGAAAGGAAGGGAGGGAGGGAGGAAGGAGGGAGGGAGGAAGGAAGGAGGGAGAGGAGGGAGGGAGGAAAGGAGGGAGGGAGGGAGGGAGGAGGAGAGGGAGGGAGGAGGGAGGAAGGAGGGAGGGAGGAAGAGGGGGAGGGAGGAGGGAGGGAGGAAAGGAAGGAGGGAGGGAGGAAGGAAGGAGGGAGGAAGGAAGGAAGGAGGAAGGAAGGAGGAAGGGAGGGAAGGAGGGAAGAAGAGAATGAGTGAATGAGGGAAAGAAGGGAAGGAAGGAAGGAAAGAGGGAAGGAGGAAAGGAGAGAGGGAAGGAAGGAAGTAGGGAGGAGGAGGGAGGGAGAGAATGAGGAAAGGATGGAAGGAGGGAAGGAGAGACCTAGTAAAAGAAGGAGGGAAGGAGGGAAGTAGGAAAGGAGGGAGGGAAGGATGGAAGGAAGGAGGGAAGAAGGGAAGGAGGAATGATGGAAGGAGGGAAGTAGGGAAGGCAGAGAGGCAGGAAGGAAGGCAGGAAGGCAGGAAGGCAGGAAAGAAGGAAGGAAGGAAGGCAGGAAGGAAGGAAGGAAGGAAGGAAAAACAGAAGGGTGGGAGGAAGGGAGGAAGGGAGAAATGAAGGAAGGAAAATATCAGGGAACAAATTTACCTTCAGTGAGGTTGGACTCAGGAGATCACATGTGGTGCAAGGGATCAAACCCAGGTTTCCCTTGTGGAAGTTAAATACCCTATCTACTTTATTCTTTTTCTGGCCCACTGGCTGTCAGGCTTTAAGAGATGGTCTTCCAGTTTTATTTGTGTCAATCAGTTTCCTTTGTCCTAGATCTATGAAAGCCTCTTTCAACAACATGTGGGATGTTATCACTTTCTTGAATTTGCAAAGGATGTCTCCATTTCCCCTTGCCAGCTACTGTGGTCATTTGTTAAGGCGTAAATATAACTGAATTGGAGGGTGTATGTGCCCCCCCAGGGAAGTCCTAAGGCCCCAGGCTCAAGGAACCTCCTGTGCGAATTACTATAGCCTTATCGTTTTGGGGGGGTCAGGGGGTGACTATGGCAGCAGACAGTTCAGAGCAGTTCTCACTGTTCCTTCGGGTCACCAGGCCTGTGCCCGGGACCTACACCATTTTCACTGACCAGTCCACAGAATAAAAGCAAGGCTAACGGTTCCTGAAAGTTGCTCTTTAGTATTACTTTGTTCATATCTCTACTCTCTTCCGGAAACTCTCCTGGATATCTGTCTCTCTCCCTACCCTGACTGCTCTTTCTTTGGGAGGTTCTATGTAGATTCTTCTCATCAGGTGCTCCTTCAGGCTGCTCTCTTTGGGGGGTCTGTGCAGGCTCCTCCCTTCAGGGCCTCTCACTTCCGGATGTCTATGTTCAAGGCTTCATGCTTCTAGTCCTCTCCAGGTGTCTCCTGTCAGGGCCCTTTTCCTTTCAGCTCAGGGATTTTCTCTTCAGGACTTCTTTTTTTCTGACTCCTTGGCTATGCCCCTATCAATTTCATAGCTACCTTGTTTCATCTGTAGGTACTATTTCTGTGTCAATGAATCCCTGTCTAATTATTTGACTTTCTCTGTGTTACCCTGCTGCCAGTGGTCCTAATACTCAGTAGCCCTGAAGCTCTGTAGCCCTGTAGCTTTGTTGCCAGTCTTCAGGCTCAGACACCAGACCTTGTGGCTCTGGTGTTGGCCCTGGGTCTAGGCACCAGCAGAAGCTTCTCCTCCGTGGTGATTGCCATTTGGCTCAGGCACCAGGGCCCCATGGCTTATGACCAGGCACCAGAGCCGTTGTCCTCTCAGTCCAGACACCCCCAGGATGCTATCCTGGGGCTCCTATTTATAATCTTGGCCAGGTTCAGAACCCTGGCCTCAACTGTCTTAACAGACCTTGAGAACTAGTATTATGCCTTTAAGGTCCCACAATGGTTACTATCAGGGAGCTGCTGGGGTCCCCAAAAAGTATCAGGGCAAAAGTTCTCTTCTACCTCTGAGGCCGCCAGGGAATGAATGAAAACTCACTATTTGGCACAGTTCCAAAAGGCTTTTAATAGTACAGCAAGCTCTAACACCACAATCCCATATAATGAAAGACCTCTAGCTCTGAACAGAACTTAGACCATACATGAGAGCCCAAGTCTCCTACTAAAGAGGATTCCATGAGAGAGAGTACCAATAAAGTGGATCCCTCTAGAGAGGAAATAGTACCTCAAGCCAGTTCCCTTATATACACAAAGTAATCCTAACTTCAGGGAGGATCCTGTCAACAAAGAACAACTGAACAGCTTCTAGAGAGTAGAAGAGTGTATTTAGGTTGGTGCCACACCCTACTACAGGTCTAAGCAAATGATTATGCCATGGACTAATCCCTTTTTCTGAGATTATCACTTATATAAAACAGTGGAGAGTTTGAGGGGGCTGGTATAGAGTAATATATCTTGGGGCGGTGCAATAGTCCAGTGGGTAGGGTGTTTGCCTTGCAAGCGGCCTGTCTATGCCAGCCAGAGTTCAATCCCGGCATCCCTGGTCCCCTGAGCACCGCGAGGAGTAATTCCTGAGTGCAGAGCCAGAAGAAACCCCTGAGCATTGCTGGGTATGACCAAAAAAAGCAAATAAATAAATAAATAAATAAATAAAAAATAATATATCTTAATTTCATGGGCTTCATGTATTCTAGATGGTACCCACAAGGTTCTTCTTATTTACTATCTGCACTAAGGTGATTCTGAGTATCTTGTTCTTTGTATTCTGAAAAGGTCAGATTCACCTGCTTGAGGGCAAACTAGTATGATCCTTCCTATAACCTTAAATAACCAGGGTGGTAGTCTCTTGGTAAATTCCTTCGGTTCCACGCTGGGACCAGCGGGTCTAAAGAGAAGCTGTGCCCAATCTAGATAACATAAAAGTATTAGTAGCTGTATAATGATAAGTTAGAAGTTATTCATTCAGAAGTCAAGGTTACTTCTGTAACTGCCACACCCTCCATCAGTATTTACACAGAAAAGAGATCTCATTACATGAACCCTGGCTTAAGAACATGTAAATAGATCTAACTGTGAGTGGATAGATGAAATAGATTTAACAGCAAAGCTCACAAGCTAGCTAGGCCTTTCATCCCAACAGTTCCCATTTTTTTACTGCTCCCATCTTATATATATGTTTTTACTTCCTGAGATTTAGTGGGCTCTTTCTGATAAATAGGAAATATATAATTATACAACATAAATTTCTGCCCGAGAGCTTAGGCTCACTGAGTAGTAAGCTAACAGGCATTACCTATAGCAAATGGTCAGAGAAGGATCTGTTTGATCCCAGCATTCTCTACAACCTACATATCAATCCAGAAGAAATGTAAAACAACTAATTTTACTTTAATTCCTTGTGTTCTCTGTAACAGAAAGATCCAGTTTTTCAATTAAAAAATAAACAAAAGCGAACAGAAATAGTTAAACTTAGTCCTAAGTTCCTCCCCATATGGAAAGTTTCTTTTCCTCTCTCTTCCAAATGTCTGCTTTCTAACCCTGAGTCTGAGCATCTTTATTTCTCAATATTTTCATTCCTAAAAATAATGAAAAAATTTCAGGAATGAAAATATTAAAGTCCTGAAACATACCAACCACAGAGACCCATTGTCACTGCTCCTGCTGCAAGTTCCTTTGTTTCTTTTTACTTTTTCCCTTCCAGCTTCTCTTGGCAGTGTCTGTGATTCTTGTACATAAAGAAATCCCAGATTCAAAATTCACAAGCAGGCTTTCCTATGTGTCCAGGTCTCCTTCTCTCTCCCTGCTCCATGCTTTCTGGGAACATGCTGACATCAGTCTGCTCAGCAGTGGTGAGCCGGATGGGGGGAAGCAAGTGAGGGGCATTCCCCAACAGAGATATTTTAACAATCATTAGATCATCATCTCCTCACCCATCAATTTTATTTACCATTTCATTTATTATATACACGATACATGAGAGTTTCTATGTTACCTTCCACATGTGTCACTACTTGTCAGGGATAACTTCCTTCTAGAGATCTCCTCGCATGTCTCGCTTTTATTTTAGTCATATATCTGTTAGTATGTGGGACTTAACCGTTCTTCAGGAAATACTGTTATATAGACCCATATCTATTTTTTGCCCCTATTTGGGTGGGAATCTAGATAAAAAGCAAAGTTGAGTAAGTCTCCATAAATTTTGGAATGGGTGTGTTATTACCACTAGTCAGACAAGCACACTTAGTCTGACAGGTAGACTCAGTCTGGTAGTAAAGAAACAGATACAATAGCATGTCCAGTTGCAAATTAGACTAGGCATTTCTGAACAAAGGAAGGAATTTCCATTTCTAAAACTCAGTTTCTACTCCCCGACCCTTAATCCATGTTTCCAGAGAAGGACAACCTGATTCTCTTGCTCCAGACAGTGCATCAAGCACAGTTAGCAGGTACACTAAGACCAAAGGCTGAGATACTTTACACAGCTGTGGCCATAGGATGAGAACAGTCAGCTAGTATCTTTAATGTATGGCATTGTAGTCAGGCTATTCTATTCAAGCAAGATGCTTAGTACTGGGCTCACATTTGCAGTTCCCATTGTGTAAACTAAGCTAAACTTGTTTTACCCAGAGGACTATCCTAATCTTGGTTTTATTGTTAAGAGGACCTTTCCCACAGAAAAAATATATATAGTGTAATATTTTGTGGTAGGGTGCAAAGGAAAGTAAGAGAAGAGTCTGAGAGTAGCACAAAGAGAAACCTCACTTGGGGGGCTAATTACACTCTCTCTTACCATCTGTCAGAGGAAAAGTAGAAAGGTCATTCTGCCTAGCACAGATAGAAACTTATTCTGACGGGAAGAACTAAATTAAAATCCTGGACCCCCCAGTCTAAGCATACTGCACTTATGCAGCTTATTTTCCTTGAGTTTAAAAGGTTTTGATAAGCAACAAGTGTGGAACATGCTGGGGGTTGATTATTCTATTGAATAGATTCTGAATAAGTTGGATAAATGAAAGGCATACGGCTTGCCTCTGAAATCTCTGCCGAGGAAACAAAGTGGAAATGACAAATACAGCATTGCAAAATGAACTTCAGCCATCACCTTCAAAAAACACCACAGTAAAACCCAATGCATTAGGTTTATAGGAGACATCCAAAGCACTCATTGTATATTAATTGGCAATGTCACTCCTGAGTCCACATTACATACAGATAGATTTCATCTTAGTTCCAATTTACTCCACTGTTATTAAAGATTCTTCACTTGTTTATCAATCCATCCATCATTGTACAAATGTTTTTGCACACCCTGAGTTATTTGGTCTCAGCCATGGCACAGATTAGACCTTAACAATATTGTCCAACTCTACAGAAATTCATAAGACAGTGATTGACTTACACAGTAAATAGTTCCTCAAATAATTAGGCAACATTTGATAAATACAAGAAGGAAAAAATATCAACTATGGAAAGAATATATACTTAGAGATCCTCCTTCAGTCTGAAGATAATCTGATATTTGCATAAGGGAAATGGTATTTAGGAGTGAACATGCTTGGTTTGGCAACACAGTAGGCTCTCTAGTTACCAGAAGTACTTCTGCATACCCTCTGTCACAATACAGATTGGTGGGTGTGTGGAGAGAGACAGAGACAGTGAATGAATTAACACCAGAAGTTATCCGCAGCTGTCATAATTCTTTAGAGGAAAACATCGGAAATCTTAGAAAAATTCAAGTTTGGCAATAAATTGTGATAAGCAAGGAAATATTTCTCATTTAACTTAAAATTCAGAGGATGGAATCTAGTTGCAGTACAGTTAAGATGACCCAATTACAGGTATGTTCTGTGTAAAAACAACTACCATTTGGGAACTGAAGGATCATATAGGATAGAAGGTGCTGGCCTTACATGTGGCCAATTCAGTTCAAATTCCTGACAGCACTTGTAGTCCCCAAGCAGCAACTTGAGCAACAACTGACATCATAGCTAGGAATAAGTGTAGAGCAATGCAGGATGTGGCATTCTTTCCCCCATCCTCAAAATACATTTACTAGTCTGGCCTTACAATCAGTCTTTTTTATATTTTTATTATTAAACTCTACTTTCTATCAAGTTCATTTTAGCAGTTAACTCCCAGGATTCTAAAGTCTAATATAAGCAAACTATGGGCAACCAGTCCCACTTATTCAGCCATATTCCCAGATAGAAATGATAGTACTATTGAACCAATATATGCTTATTAATGTAATGGAAAGCAAATCTGTTCATAAGTCTAGACATAAGACATAGAAATGGATTTCTAAGCATTAGGATCAATGGAAAGAGACTGACTTTGCTCATCTCAACAATTTATAAAATATGAGGGGAGGAAAAAACATGATTCACTGTGAAAACAAACCTTTATTTTTAGAGGTCATCATTTCATGCAGAAGGATTTGAAGACAGAAACTAGGAATCTAACATTGTTCCACGGTCTTGGTATAAAACATTCAGAGAAACTGATAGTATTTTCATTTAAACAGGAAATTTGAAGAGGTAAAATGTACCAATTCCTGAAAATAGTTAAGTACTTCAAAATTTCCAGAGCATATGTTTCTGGAGATGTTGGCAGAAGATGAGCCCATGAGAATAGACAGACAGGAGGGAATAAAGAGTCACTTATCTAATACTAAGTTTTCTTTACTTTATTTTAAGGTAACTCAAAGTTAAATTATGTAGTTAAAGTAAAAATTGCTATTTATGTTGTTGTTAAAGCTTCTCTAGTGACACATAAAATACAGACTGAGTGACTGCAGGCATAAGGGATCTTTATAAAGAACCAGGTAAGAAGTAACATGATCCTGAAAATAGCAAGCATCAAGGAATGTCAGGAGAAAGTTGGAGTCTTGGGGATGATTAGTTAAGGAAGAAGTACAGATTTCTTCACAAGTGTCTTCTGTTTTGAGAGTCAGAGAAGCTTAAACTTTCAGACATTCAGAGTGATGAAGAAGTGTAATGGGTCCATGATTTGCCAGTACAGTATTAGTTCAAGTACCGCAAACAAAGCTGAACTCTGTGTGGACTTCTGGGAACAACCCTATTGCCTCCAACTTACAGAACTTTAAGAGATTTGGAAAATTCAATTCTTCTGAAGAGAATGAGGAATTTTTGTTTTGAGGCTTTTCTCTTATCTTATTAACAGAATAATTTCTCTTATCTTATTTCTCTTATCTTATTAACAGAAATCACCAATAGGGAACTTCATGTTTTTCAATTATATGCTTTTATGCTGATAGTGATTTATTTACATTGTCATATAGACCCAAGCATTTACCAATATCCTTAAGACAAAATCCTATCACTATCTCAGAATTTGACTGTATTTGAATATAAAGTTTGTGAAGAAACCACTGAGATAAAGAAAATTGCTGGAGAGAGATTTATTTCAACATGACTGATGATATACTAAACATAAGATTATTCTACAAATATGCACAAAAGAAGGATCATATGAAGGTATTTGATGAAGATGACCAGCTATAAAACATAGAAAGAGGACATGTAAGAAATGGATCCAATCATAACTTACTTAGAGACCTCTAGCGAGCAAAAAAGTAAATTTATGTTGTTCAAACACTACCATCCCACCCTGCCTCATGATACTAATTATGACACCCACAAAAGTCAATGTACTTGTTGATTCTTGGGGGAATTCTTAGATCAGACTATTTGAACTGCTAAATAGAAAAGTAATTAAGTTTTCAGGTTGTGTTATTGTATGTCAACTGGATGTGGTTATTTTTATAACCATTGATCTAAAACATTCTTATGGCTGTTAGATATTGAATTATTTACCCCAATTGTCACAGCAGAGTAGGTAGGACACAGGAAGATCTTTAGAAAACTGCCTGAAGTCATTGAGCAGGAGTTTCTTAACGTAATTCTGAACTGCTCCTGAAATAGGGGTAGTCAACCATGACAAAACAATTAGAATCTTATTGTTAAGCTTGATTGGCTTACAGGAAAAAGAGAAACAAAGCAAAAGAATTGGTGGCTTCTAGAAAGTCATCATGTTTATGATGACTCCATCCCCAACTATAGTCTTTAAAAAATCTAAATATAGTTAGAGAGATAAAAAACACTTTTTTGGAAGACCACCTTACTGTTAGGTGTGTTTAAAAGGTATAGTCTAAGTCATAGGCCTGATATTTTGAGATTTCTAATCATATTTTTTGCATGACTTTAAGAGCCTAGTGTTTGTTCTGGTGTCAAGATCACCAAGGAATAAAACATTCTGTTCACTAAAATACCTATACTTAGCAAAATAACCAGTATATAGATATAGAGATTTAATCAGTAAAATGGGATTGCATAAGTCGAGTGAAGGAAATATAAAGAGTTTATATTTCTGGAACATAGAAATTTAATATATATTTTCCAATATCTATAAAAATAACTTGTATTAGCATAATATAAGGCCTTAAATATGGTAATTCCATACCTACATGATGGGTTTTGGGGTGTGTGCATGTCTTTGTGGGAGGAGGATCAACTGGCTGTTTTCTTGCAAAAGATTTACTTTCTCTATGATTAAACTACTCAATAAGGTTAAAAAGAAGACAAGTCTACTTTTCAAAAAGGCGAAAAAGGCATTATTTTAAAGACAACTTCTACTTGAGCAAGACTTGAGCCCTTAATATACTCTGACAAACTCCTTTTAAGTAGCCAAAGTGAATTGGAAACCTTCCCTTGAGACATTCATTGGAAAATACAGTTTGGATTAGTTCTAATAACTGAATGTCAATACACTTTCAAAACAAAGCGTGAGGCATGCTTTCCTCTTTACAAATCAGGTAATCCAGAAGAATGCAGCCTTAATAACCACTGATAAGGATTCCTGGTGAATTAGGGAGAGCAAGGAAATTGTTTTTACTGAAAGGTGAAGACCAGAATTTAATTCGATATCCATGGACCTCTATAAGTATCTCTGAATTTCCCAATCAGGGGAAATAGTGAAATCTTGCAAACATTTCTGGAGAGAAGCCATTCTAGGATTAGAGCTACCTGAATAACCATAGTAAAGTAAGTTATATTTAACAAATCAGGATATACAAAATGTTCATATGTAGCATAAATTATACAAAATAGAGATGAGGAATTAATAACAAAGCAGTTGCTTGAACTTCAAATCTGAATAAGATGCTATAACTAATTTCCTTGTTCTACCTCCATCTCAGTGCACAGGAACACAGACACTGGTGTTAGAGAGTAGAACAACAGTGGTCTGATTTCATTGCCTATCAGTTGGAGAAAGACAACAACTGATGTCTTTGGCAACAAAGTAGCAGGATGAAAGATGACCCTAAATCACATTTTGTTTGGAAAGTCATAAGAAGCCATTTTATACAAGAGTTCAGGCAAGCAGATTTGGATTTAATCATATATATATATATATATATATATATATATATATATATATATATATGAGACTCACAGACATGGGGGCAGAGCTGCTACTTGCTCTCCCTGTGCCCAGCCACTCACAAAGTGCCCAGGAGGGATGGTGGGTTCTAGCCCTGGGCCGCCACCCCAGCAGAACTTTGCAACAAGCCAGATGACCCCCCACTCCATGAGGGCCTCCATTTTCCACATCCAGACTTCTCTCTCGTCAGAACTCCACCCAGCAGACCAGCCTATCACAGCCCAGCTCATGCAGCCGCAAGCAGCCGCGCATTTCATCAATAAATGCTGGACTTAGAGATGACTACAAGAGTATGCTACCTGCACGGCAGAACCTGGCAAGCTACCCGTGTTGTATCACTTGATCACTTGAATCCCGTTATTCATCGATTTGCTCGAGCGGGCGCCAGTAACATTTCCATTGGACCCTATCACGTGCCAATGTAGCCCAATGGCATCTGGTTGATTCAGGAATATGAAGAGCCTCAAACCATTCCTTCAGGGTCTTAACAAGGAAGTCTGACCATCTTGTAGGTGGGCGGCCACGTGATCTTTTGACATCCCGTGGGATCCAGTCGGTAACGGCTCTAGTCCAGCGGTTGTCTCCAAATCGCATTACATGTCCAGCCCATCTGATTTTCGATGCCTTGGCAAACGAGACAGGGTCCCTGATTCTGGAATAGCGACGGAGGTCAGAACTCCGGATTCCTTCACTCACTTGAGTGAGACATGATATTCCAAGCATAGCTCTTTCGATGCCTCTCTGGGAGACCCGAATAGCATTCTCATCCTGCTTTCGTAGGGCCCAGGTCTCTGAGGCGTATGTTAATGCAGGGAGAACGGTGGAGTCGAAGAGATGTGCCCTGAGCCGGAGGTTCTTTGTCCTTTTAGCTATTTCTTCGATGCCTTTGAAGGCATTCCATGCCGCTCTCTTCCTCCTGCGCAGCTCAGGTTTTAGGTCGTTCATCATGTTGACTTCTCGACCTAGGTACACATAACTGCTGCATTCAGAGATGTTTTTTCCCCATTGAGAGTGAATGGGGCCTCAGGAACTAGTTCATTTCTCATGAACATAGTTTTCTTCAGATTCAGCTGTAGACCTACCTTTCCACATTCTCGGTTAAAGTCAGCCAGCATTTGTGCTGCTTGGCTAATGTTTGGTGTTATTAGAATGATGTCATCAGCGAAGCGGAGGTGGTGTAGTTGCCGACCATCTATCTTCACTCCCATTCCTTCCCATTCTAATTGTCTCATGATGTTCTCGAGGGTGGCACTGAAGAGTTTTGGTGAGATGGTATCACCCTGTCGAACCCCTCTTTTGACATCAATGATCACTTCTTAGTAGAATGGTGAGATCCTGGTGGTGAATCCGTAATACAGCTCACGAGGGATCTTGATGTATTGGGTTTGAACACCCTGTTTGACTAGGGCTTCGATGACTGCTTCAGTCTCCACAGAATCAAAGGCTTTCTGTAAATCAATGAACGTGAGACAGAGCGGCATCTTGTACTCCCTACAAACCTCAATGAGCTTGGTTACTATTGTTGTATTTGATATGCCAAATACCAGTAACAATTATAGACCTCATTCCGGAATGGATTGAGGCTCTTTATGTTCCTGGAGCAAGCAGATGCCCTTGGGCTCTACTAGCATAAGACAGTACATATGGAGATGTTACTGGGGCCCACTCGAACAAATCGATTATGAACGGGAAGACAGTGATACAGTGATATATATATATATATATATATATATATATATATATATATATATATTTAATTTCCTCTTAAACATTATATCAACACTCTGATTTACAAAGAGGTTCATTATGATTTGTTACAGACATTCAAAATCCCAACAACTAATCCTACTATCATTACACCTTCTATCAACCACTCTCTTCAATTTTCCCAAAAACCTTTTAAGCCTGCACCCATAGTAAGCATCGATAATTTATTTTATATTGCTTGTTCTAAAATCTTTGCTAACCCCAGAATGATCAACAATTGCTTCCCTAGAAGAAAGTTAGTGAAGATTTTTGTATCTCACCATGGAATCATTAGTTCTTTTATGAGATAGATGTTGTTACATGTTAAACCTTCTGTGTTTATATTTTGTTAACCCACAATGTTTGACTTCTACATTACATTACATCCAATCTGGAGAGCTAATCCTGGTTTATAAGTTCTGCAGAGTTTGAGATGTCCCACACCTTTGCACGCAGCAGGAGCTCTGTATCAGCAGGCCTTGGGCTGACCACTCCCCCTTTGGGTGCTTTTGACAACTCAGCGTATGTGGAATCCAGAAAATCTCTGAGACTTGTTGATCTATTTTGAGATTCATTTATAAGTCTCTGAATCATGGCCATTGAAGGAGCTTACATAAGCACATTTTTAAAAAGAGGTGTTGTAGACTGATGAAATGCAGGGGCAATTAACAAATTCCATTTTGAACTAATCACTTCAAACACACTTCTGAAATAACTGATTAGGTGTTCACTCCCCTATTCTTTAATACAGGATTGGGAACATTTTCAACATTTTTTATCATCCCTAATCAAACAAATTTGCTAGTTCATAATATAAAATGTGACTCCAAATTTCTTTGGAATAGCTTTAAATCAACTAAAGGAGAACTTTGAGCTGGTTAGGACTTTAGGACTAGAATAGCACAGAGCAAAACATTTTGTATCACCCCCACATAACATAAAACTTCTTTGCAACCTATGTCTATCAATCCCTGACTTACAAAATGAGGAAATACAGGCAGATTCATCCTATTCCTGGTTCATACTGAAGACTGAGAACCTCAGGCTTATTACAGCATTGAAAGACATGAGGAATTGATCACAATAACATAAATGATAAGAGGATAGGCATAGTAATTCATTTTTCCATTCAACCATGAGATTTCAGTACTTTACTGAAAGATACCAAGAGAAAAATAAAAGACAATAAAGGCAAATTAGTTTCACATCTAAGAATTCTTCTTTCCTTCCCAATGGCCCAACTAAAACTATATGTTAGTCACATCTTATTGACACTATTACTGACCAAACTCTTTAGATAGCAATGAAATTTGTCAATGAAAATAACCATTAGAAAAGTATGAAAAATAAGGAATTCTAGTACTCATAAAATGTGGAAGTTACACAAAATGACTGGGTCCTATTGATATTGCAGGAAGAATATTAAGGGGAGAGTAAGGGTCCAGGAATATAATTTTCTTGGGGTTATGCTAGGTTTACAATTTGGAAATTTATTTTTACTGATGCATTCAAATCATCACTTCATGAGGACCTCCATTTTCCACATCCAGACTTCCCCCTCATCAGAACTCTACCCAGCAGACCAGCCTATCACAGCCTGGCTCATCCAGATCCACCCTGCTGCAGTCTTTTTTAATCCTGCCCAGGCATGCTGATCCAGAGACAGACATGGGACAGAGCTACTACTGGCTCTCACTGTGCCCAGCCCCTCATGAGGCACCCAGGAGGGATAGCAGGTTCTAGCCCTGGCCCGCCACCCCAGCAGGGCCTCACAACAAGCCAGACGACCCCCACTCCATGAGGACATTCATTTTCCACATCCGGACTTCCCCCTCATCAGAACTCCACCCAGCAGACCAGCCTATCACAGCCCGGCTTGCAGAGCTGCAAGCGGCCATGCGGTTCATCAATAAATGCTGGATTTTAAGATGACTACAAGAGTATGCTACCCACGTGGCACAGCCTGTCAAGCTAACCCATGTCGTATTTGATATGCCAGATACCAGTAACAATTATAGACCTCATTCCCATGACATAATCGAATGGTTTGAGGCTTTTTATGTTCCTGGAGCAAGCAGGTGCCCTTGGGCTCTACTTGCATGAGACAGGTCATATGGAGATATTACTGGTGCCCACTCGAGTCAATCGATGATGAATGGGAAGACAGTGATACAGTGACAGCGATTCAAATCATCAGACCAGGTTTAAACAAAGGAAGAAGAAAATACCAAAATCAGAATCAATCAACCAATAGTCTTAATCAGTCTGATCCGTAAAGCAAAAAAGATCTGCTTAGAACAAAAACCATGCTGGGGTCAGCTGGGAGGGGGTGAAGGATTACAGAAGAGCTGGCACATATATAGTAATGGAGCAGCCATCTGTCTGAGTTCACCTCTTTTCAAGTAGATGTCCATTTGATATGAACACCTTGAAATCAAGTATATATATATCACAAAAGTATATATATATCCATATATATGTATATACCTTTTGGAGGTATGCATATCCTTATGTATATATGTATCCATATATATGTGAATATATACATATATACTATATATAACTTTTGGGTATAGTTGTTCACCTTGTATCAGGCATTTGTTTCACAAAAGAAGAAAAAGATATACTTTGAAAACTTATAACACGCCTCCTTCCTAACTCAGACTTGGAGAACATGAAGTTTCATTGAGGTATGACTTTACACAGTGCTTCATAGTCAAGATATATGGCAATTAGATGAAAATCTGCTTCATACACTTGGCACTGATAACCAGATAATGAAAATCCAGAAAATGAAAATAACATGTGTATAGTATAAGGAAATATTTTACTTTTTGGAAGCATTTTCCACACAAGTAATTGAACACCTGTGTTCTAAGTCTGCTCAAAATAAAATATTTAAACAAGAATCAAAACGACCTTGACACAATTAAAAAAACACCTATAATACAAAAACCCAAGGAAATCACAACTTAAGTGAGAAAATAAAATTGTCTGATTACACTAAAAAGGATCCAAAGCTGTGATTAAGTTCCACAAAGACTTGAAGGTAGCAGTTATAAAAATCTTCAAATTTCACTTAAACAAATCTTTACAAAAATATGAAAGAAACTGCACATTTCATCCTTTGTTTCTTAAGATAAATAAGAGATATAAATAAAATATATAAAAGGTAATTAATAAACTTAAATACATTATCATAATTTAAATATTTTGCTGAATATTTTACTTAAGAGTGGAAATAATTTACTAATCAGGGTATTAGTATGTTATTAGCAAAATAAAACAGATGGGTCAAAAGAACAAAATTAAACTCTAGAAATAGACCTAGATAAAAGATACTGAATATTTTCCTTTGTCAATATAGTAAAAAAAGAAAGAGCCTTTTAAACATGTGCTGGTAGAAGCCTGGGACATCAATGGACAAAAAAAAATAACAGATCAAAAATACTAACCTAAAGCCTTGATGGACTAATTAAGATTCTAAAATTAATTTCAGCTTCAATATAGAGAAAATCTGATTCCTAGGTATTTGATTTTCTGTGGTACAATTGTGAATGGAATTGATTTCTTAATATCCCTTTCATGTCTTTTATTATTTGTGTATAGGAAAGCCACAGACTTTTGGGTATTGATTTTGTACCCTGCCACTCTACTATATATATCTATTGTTTCTAAGAGCTTTTGGGCCAAGAATTTAGGGTTCTCTAAGTATAATATCATGTCATCTGCAAATAATGATAACTTGATTTCTTCCTTGCCTATCTGGATACCCCTAATGTCCTTTTCTTCTCTGATTGCTATTGTCAGTACTTCCAGTACTATATCGAATAAAAGAGGTGAGAGAGGGCAACCTTGTTGTGTTCCTGATCTTAAGGGGAAGGCTTTCAATTTTTCCCCATTGAGAATGATACTCGCTGTGGGCTTTTGGTAGATGGCTTTGACTATCTTGAGGAAGCTTCCTTCAATTCCCATTTTCTGGAGGGTTTTGATCATGAATGGGTGCTGGATCTTGTCAAATGCTTTTTCTGCATCTATTGATAGGATCATATGGTTTTTATTTTTTCTCTTATTGATATGATGTATTATGTTGATTGATTTCGAATCTTGAACCATCCTTGCATTCCTGGGATGAATCCTATTTGGTCATGATGTATGAACTTTTTGATGATTCTTTGGATTCTGTTTGCTAGACTTTGTTGAAGATCTTAGCGTCTGTGTTCATCAAGGAGATTGGTCTGTAATTTTCCTTCTTTGTGCTGTCTCTCCCTGCTTTGGGTATCAGGGTGATATGTGCCTAGTAGAAGCTGTTTGGGAATGTTTCTGTTTCTTCTATTTCCTGGAAGAGCTTGAACAGGACAAGCAGTAGGTCCTCCTTAAAGGTTTGGTAGAATTCGCTAGTGAACCCATCTGGACCTGGGCTTTTATGTTTGGCAGACTTCTAATTACTGTTTCAATTTCCTCGATGGTGATAGGCTTATTCAGATATTGGAGGTCTTCTTGTTTCAATCGTGGAAGGTTATAGAACTTCAGGAATTTATCCATTTCTTCTAGGTTCTCATGTTTCGTGGCATACAGGTTCTAGAAGTTATCTTTGATGATCTTTTGGATTTCTGTCCTTTATGCTGTGATGTCACTATTTTCATTTCTGATTCTGTTTATTTGGGTTCTTTCTTTCCCTGTCCTTACAATTCTTGCAAGTGGCTTGTCGATCTTGTTTAATTTTTCAAAGAACCAGCTCTTGGTTTCATTAATCTTTCGGATTTTTTTTTGGTTTCCAGCTCATTGATTTCCTCCCTAAGTTTTATTTTTTCCTTCCTTCTGCCCGGGTACGGCTTCTTTTGTTGGTCTTTTTCTAATATTTTCAGCTGTGAGGTCAGGTTATTTATATGGGCCCTTTCTTTTTCCCTGGTGAATGCTTGCAGAGCTATGAACTTTCCTCTTAACACAGCTTTTGCTGTGTCCCACAAGTTCTGATAGTTGGTGTCTTCGTTGTCATTTGTTTCTAGGAATCTTTGGATTTCCTGTTTGATTTCTTCTATGACCTATTTGTTATTCAGCAGTGAGCTGTTCAGTTTCCAGGTTTTTGGTTTGACTCCCTACTTCTGTGTACAAAAGAGAACTACAAGACACTGCTTCAAGAAATAAAAGAGGATACGAGGAAATAGAAGCACATTCCCTGCTCATGGATGGGGAGAATTAACATTGTCAAGATGGTAATACTCCCTAGAGCTTTGTACAGATTCAAAGCGGTTCCTATAAGGATACCCATGACATTCTTTAAAAAAATTGACCAAACACTCCTGAAATTCGTATGGAATAATAAACCCCCACAGATAGCTAAAGCAATCCTTTGGAAAAAGAAGATGGGAGGCATCACCTTTCCTAACCTCAAACTGTACTACAAAGCATCAGTAATTAAAACAGCGTGGTACTGGAATCAAAACAGACTTGTGGATCTATGGAATAGAGTTGAGTATCCTAACATCCAACCTCAAAGACATGATCAGTTAATCTTTGATAAAGGTGCAAAGAGTACAAACTGGAGTAAGGAAAGCCTCTTCAACAAGTGGTGCTGGGAAAACTGGACAGCTACATGTAAAAAATGAATTTGGACCTGTGTCTAACACCTTGCACAAAAATCAGATCAAAATGGATTAAAGATCTCAATATCAGACCTGAATCCATAAAGTACATTGAAGAAAATATAGGAAAAACTCTCCACGACATTGAAGCTAAAGACATCTTCAAAGGTGAAACACCATTAACAAAGCAACTAAAAGAAAACATAAACATATGGGACTACATGAAACTAAAGAGCATCTGCACCTCAAAAGAAACAGTGCCTAAGATACAAAAACAGTCCACAGAATGGGAAAGACTATTCACCCAATGCCCATCTGATAAGGGTTTAATATCCAGGATATATCAGGCACTGGTACAGCTATATAAGAAGAAAACAGCCAACCCATAAAAAAATGGGGAGAAGAGATGAACAGAAACTTTGACAAGGAAGAAATTTGAATGGCCAAAAGGCACATGAAAAAAAATGCTCATCATCACTAATCATCAGAGAGATGCAAATCAAATTAAAACAGCAATGAGATATCACCTCACACCACAGAGACTGGCCCATATTCAAAAGGGTAAAAGTAACAAGTTCTGGCGTGGATGTGTGGAAAAGGGGACTCTCATACATTGTTGGTGGGAATGTCGACTTATACAACCTTTCTGGAAAACAATATGGTCATTCCTCCAAAGACTAGAAATTGAACTCCGCTTTGACCCAGCCATACCACTCCTGGGAATATACCCTGGGAAGCCAAAAACACACAGCGGAAACACAATCCACACTTTTATTTTCATAGCAGCACTATTCACAATAGCCAGAACCTGGAAACAACCAGTATGCCCGAGAACTGATGACTGGATAAAGAAACTGTGGTACATCTACACAATGGAATACTATGCAGCTGTCAGGAAAAATGAAGTTATGAAATTTGCCTATAAATGGATGGACATGGAAAGGATCATGTTGAGTGAAATTATTCAGAAGGAAAGAGAGAGACATAGAATGACTGCATTTATTTACATGACATAAATATATCAGGTGATCTTACCAAAAGTGGAAATTACCGCAAACATGAGGGAGTGGGGTGGGAATTAGAAGACATAAGAAGACATTGAAGGGAAATTGTCGGGAGTCAATGGGGCCCCCAACAATATGAGGACAGAAGTTCTCTTCTACCTCCAAGAACGTGGGGAACGGTTGAAAACTCATGAGTCCAGCACAGTTCCAAAAAGGCTTTTAATAGTACAAAAGCTCTACTGCCACAATACAATATAAGGAAAGAACTCTAGCTCTGGTCAGAACACACACGAGAGCCCAAGTCTCCCACCAAAGAGAGAGGATCTCAACCGAGAGGAGTCCTACTCAAAAGATGGGTCGAGTGCCTCAAGTCAGTCTCCTTATATACACCAAAGTAATCTTAACTGTTAATAGGAAATGTCCTGTCCAAAGAAAACCATAAACAGCTTCTAGATAGTAGAAGAGTGAAGAAGGTTGGTGCCACACCCTGTCATAGGTATAAACAAAGGGTTACACCAAGAATTAATCTCTTCCTCTGAGATTATCTCTTATGTAAAACACTGGAGAGAGAGAAGGGGCTGGTATAAAGTAATATATCTTAATTTAATGGGTTTCATGTAATCTAGATGGTATCCACAAGTTCCTTCTCATGTATTATCTGTACCAGAGTGATTCTGAGTATCTTGTTCTCCTGATACTGAAAGGGTCATGCTCACCTGCTTGAGGGTAAACTAGTATGATCCTTCCTATAATCTTAAATAATTAGTGTGGTAGTCACCTGGAAAATTCTAACTGCCCCATGCTGGGACCAGTGGTTCTAAAGAGAAGCTGTACACTGCTGAACAACCAATGGGTCATAGAAGAAATCAAACAGGAAATCCAAAGATTCTGGAAACAAATGAAAATGAAGACACCAACTAACAGACTTGTGGGACACAGCAAAAGCTGTGCTAAAAAGGAAAGTCCATAGCTCTGCAAGCACTCATAAGGAAAGAATAAAGGGCCCACATAAATAACCTGACCTCACAGCTCAAAATGTTAGAAAAGACCAACAAAAGGAGCCCAACCCAGGCAGAAAGAAGGAAATAATAAAACTTAGGGAGGAAATCAACGAGCTGGAGACCAAAAAATGATCCAAAAAGATTAATGAAACCAAAAGCTTGTTCTTTGAAAAAATAAACAAGACCAAAAAGCCACTGCAAGACTTGTGTGGACAATGAAAGAGAGAAACAAAATAAACAAAATCAGAAATGAAAATGGTGATATCACAACAGAAACCACAGATTCAAAAGATCATCAGAGATTACTTTGAGAACCTTTATGCCACAAAACATGAAAACCTAGAAGAAATGGGAAAATTCCTGAAGAACTATAACCTCCCACGATTGAAACAAGAAAACCACCAATGCCTTAATAAGCTTATCACCATCAAGGAAACTGAAACAACAATTAAAAGTCTGTCCAAACACAAAAGCCCAGGTCCAGAAGGGTTCACTTGTGAATTCTACCAAAACTTTAAGGAGGACCTACTGCCTGTACCAACGTTTCGCTTCAGCTCTCTGGAACTGTGAGTTCCCATGAATTGTCTTGGTGGACATGATGAACTCAGATAGTCTCTCACCCTGTTCGTTCCATTCTAGGCCATGGGTCCCGATGTGGAGTTCTTCAGCCGATCTTCTTGGTCCTATCTTGGCATTAAAATCACCGACTATGATCTTGCAGAAGGTGTGATCTTTTTTATAGAACTCCTCCAATTCCATGTAGAATTTCTCAATTTCATCTTCTTTGTATGTGGATGTTGGTGCGTAGACAATGAAGATAGAAATTGCTGGCAGTGGGCCACTTCTCTTCAAGTGTAATCGTCCTATTTGGTTTGTTAGGCATTCAAATGAATCAATGTTTACGGCCATGTTCGTGTTGACAAGGACACCAACGCCTGGCAAGCTGTCTGATGCGTGTTCGATATGCCAAATCCAGTAACAGAAATGTTTATTTTCCTGACACCGAAAGAGCCCTTAATATGGCAGCAGTAAGAAAGGCAAACAAGCAGTGCCTGATAAAATTTCATGGCCATCCTAGGCTGCCAAAACGAAGAAGGACTAAAATGACTGTCTGTACTTTCAATGCATGCACGCTGGCATCGGAAGCATATATTAAGGATCTGATGCTGCAAGCGCAAAAGATCAAGTGCGGCATCATTGGTCTGACTGAGACGAGGAGGCATCAGTTGCATCATGCTGTATTTGACACCGAAGAAGAATTGTTCCTAGGAACATGCGGCGAAAAGAGGCATTGGTGGCGTTGAACAGGAACATCATCTGATAAGAGGTTAATATCCAGGATATATCAGGCATTGGTACAACTATATAAGAGGAATATAGCCAACCCCATTTAAAAAATGGGGAGAAGAGAAGAACAGAAACTTTGACAAGGAAGAAATTCGAATGGCCATAAGGCATATGAAAAAATACTCATCATCACTAATCATCAGATAGATGCAAATCAAAACAACAATGAGATATCACCTCACACCACAGAGACTGGCTCATATCCCAAAGGGTAAAAACAACAAGTGCTGGCGTGGATGTGGGGAAAAGGGGACTCTCATACATTGTTGGTGGGAATGTCAACTTGTACAACCTTTCTGGAAAACAATATGGTCATTCCTCCAAAGACTAGAAATTGAGCTCCCTTTTGATCCAGCCATACCACTCCTGGGAATATACCCTGGGAAGCCAAAAACACACATGGGAAACACAATTCGCACTTTTATTTTCATAGCAGCACTATTCACAATAGCCAGAACCGGCAAACAACCAATATGCCTGAGAACTGATGACTGGTTAAAGAAACTTTGGTACATCTACACAATGGAATACTATGCAGTTGTTAGGAAAAAATGAAGTTATGAAATTTGCCTATAAATGGATGGACATGGAAAGGATCATGTTGAGTGAAATTAGTCAGAAGGAAAGAGAGAGATATAGAATGACTGCGTTTGTTTGCATCACATATATATATATATATATATATATATATATATATATACATATTATGATACCAAAATCCAATGTCAGGCGAAACATGAATCAGGAGGTCTTACCAAAAGTGGAAATTACCACAAATATGTGGGAGTCAGAGGTTAGGTAAGACAGAGAATTTAGGTAGGCTAATACCAAGCTATAACTGAGCATTAAACACAGGCAAAAATGCTTATGATGGCCTCTATGTGTATTTATTGCAATCCACAATATGTAAGAGAAGGAAAAAATTGAGAGAGGGAGAGAAAAGAGATAAAGAACCTGCCATGGAGGCAGGCTATGGGAGTGAGGAAGGAATTGGGGACATTGGTGGCAGGAAATGGGCACTGGTGGAGGGCAGGGTGCTGGAACACTATGTGACCAAAACCTCCAAACATGAACATTATAATTGTATATCTCACGGTGGTATAATAAAATATTAATAAAAAAAGAAAAAAAGATAATGGAAAAAATAAAAAAAATAAAGAGGAGCTGTGCCCAATCCAGATAACATAGAAGTCTTAGTAGATGTATAATAATAAGTCAGAAGCTATTCAGAGTCAAGGTGACTTCTGTAACTGCCACACTCTCTATCAGTATTTATGTAGAAGAGAGATCTCATTAGAATGAACTTTGGCTTAAGAACATGTAAGTAGATTAAGCCTGAATGGATAAATCAGCAAACTCCCAAGCTAGCTAGGCCTGTCATCCAACAGGAAGTAACAGGGGAATACCCTGATGGCCCCATGCACAGTAATGATGTAGGAGCAGAGGTACATACACCAAACACAAAGCTAACACCCCCACATCATTGGTTCCAGTCCTCGCTCCCCCACCCAGAGGAAGTATTGATTCTATGGGAAATACTGGCATTTCTCAGACTTGATATCTAGGCATAATACAAAGAGCAAATCAATACATTTGACCTCATTGAAAGGTTACAAAGCTGGAATTTTGTTAGATGGTCTTCAGTTCTTTGATGGAGGTAAGAATGTTCATCATAGCCATAAATGCTGTTGCTATTATAAACATCTTACCTAAACTACATAATAATTTTAAAAAATTAACTTAGAAAACTATTTTTTAAAGCTTTCTCTTTAAATGTGTTTATTTCAGAAGGAAGAAAAAAATACCTCTATATAGGAGAAAATATATCTAGCTAAGGACTGGTATTTTGAAAATATAAAGTAGTTTCTAAATATTTATTTATAAATATATAATATTTTTGAAATAAAGAGACATTAACTTAGTGTACAGATATTACATAATATACACAATATCATTTGTCATTAGAGAAATTTAAAATTAAATACACAATAAAATACTATGATTTATCTTAGAGAATGGATGAATTTAAGATTATATGAACACCAAGTTACTAAACAGTAAGAGAAATAAGCAGTATGAAGCTGTACCAGGAGCAATCATAGTGTCGTGAGTAGGGTATTTACCTTATCTCCATCCCTGGAACCACATACTGTTTCCTGAGTCCAACCAAGGTTAATCCCAGAGCACAGAGGCAGGAGTGAGTCCTGAACATTTTTAGGTATGGCTCAAAAACACAATTGCAAAATGTAGCTGACTACAGTTTATTCCACAAACCCACTTAGGCTCTCAAGCACTGCCAAGAGTGATCCACGGCTCTTAAACACAATAGAATATGTCCCAGATCCATTCAATCCCCTAAATCACCAAAAATAATTCCAAAATAAAATATATCCCCTTAAAATTAAGCCTAATAGAATCAATTCCAAAGGGTTACATTTCATTTCTTATTTATAAATATAAATTTTGAAGAACAAAATTTTACAAGTGAAAGATAGTTTTGTAATCAGGATTTAGTCATAGAGAAGACTGAGGATGAACATGGAATGGAAATGAAGTTGTTAGCATAGTGCAAAACCCCACGATTGTTGGAATTGCTTCACACTTCACAGTGGTAGTGTATATGGGAAACCCACATGCATACAAAACTAAGAAAATCATGAGATGACAGATTTTTCTGATGTCAGTGTCCTATTATATTTCACATTATTTTAAAAGTTTTGCCACGGTAATTGCAACAGTATGTATTAATTCAATCTCTTTGTATAAAATATATAGTTATATGAATTATGATTGGATCGAATTTGAGCCACATTAATCTATGCTCAGAGCTTATTTCTGGCTCTGCTCAGGCATCACTCTTGGTAGTGCTGGGGACCATATGTGTTGCCAGGATCACACTCTGGTTGACACTGTATGCAATGGAAGTGTCTTATCCACCATACTCTCTCATCTAGTCCTGCAAATAAAACATTTTATTCAAATGTCATTTTGTGATGTCCAGGGATGTAGCTTAGTGGAGTTCATATGCTTTGCATATATGAGGCCCTGGGTTTGAACCTGCTACCATACTGAAACACAAAACAAACTGCTGCCTGTGAGTCACTAAGATAGTGCACATTATAAAAATCTCTAACCTTTGGGGAGTGATGAAACAATCAGGTACAGAGTTTGTTTTCCTCACTTTTATTGTTGGAATTTGCAGAATTGTTAATGGAAAGTCATCACCTTGGTCAAAAAGCATTGGTTGTGAGAGAGGAAAAAAAACAAGAGATGAGAAATAATGTCAGACACTACAAAATAACCTCCACAAAATAACTTATGGAAACTCATAAGTCTATGAAAAACCCTATAAAATGTGTCACTTTATTGACACAGACTGTCAATTCATTAAGCAAAAAGTAAAAGGTGTAAATGAAGTAGAAAAAAATAGACTTCAGAATTGTTTGGCAACTACAACTACTAACACATGGAAATCAGTTTATAAACCTACTAATTTTATGGGGGAAATCATATTGTCATTTATTACCAAAATCTTTTTTAAAACAGTCGGCTGTGCAACTTCAGGGAGAAAAATGTGCTTTGGATGTTTATGGATCCAAAGGTGGAATAAGTTTTGTTCCCACGTATCTTTAGTGATTCTAGTCTACTTATTAACTCATGTTTTGCTATGATTTATACTATCTGGGAAAAATAAAATGTTTTCCAGATGTTTTCCAGATAATTAAAGAATAATAATTGAACTCAAAACTGTTCAAATGGGATTTTATCTTGAGTTGGCATGATTTAATTACATGTGTCATTCATATTCAGGTCTAGAAGTTAAAGTCTTGAAGCTATATACTTTCTCCATTGTTGATTCTTGTAAAGCAGGCTGTCAATAATTCTGTAGCCTTAAGGAATTAGAATTTAGAAGCATATCTTTCTCTACTTAACCCTCCAAGTGAGAAAACAACTAACAGGTGGATTTCAGCTTTCATAGAGCATCTAGAGAGTTGTGCCAAAACTTCTATCCCCAGAAATTATGAGATATTATGTATATATATGATATATATCATATATAGTTTATATCATATATATGATATATATCATATATATGATAATGTGTATATATAAACTAGGATAATATATATAGAGAGAGGGTTATATATATTTTCTTGCTAATTTTTAGTAGGTTCTTAGGTAGAAATTCAAAACTAATAACTAATAGTATTATCTTGTATAGACAGGTCTTAATTGCCCTTTGGAAAGCTATATCACCAAGGATAAGTCAAAAGAATGGGCTTACTTCAGAAATAAAGTAAATAAATATTTACTAAAGTAAAATAGCCAGAAGTAAGCCCTGAGCAACACCATATGTGGCCCCCAAAAATTTTTAAAAAATATTCTCACAATCAGAAATTCATATGACTTCACGAATAGAAATAAAATAAAAAAAAATATAAAAATGTCATTCAGGGCCAGAGCATTTGTTCATCAGGTAGGGAGTTTGCCTTGCAAGTGACCAATCTGGGTTTGATTTCCTGGCATTCCATAAAGTCCCCCAAACACTGCCAGGAGTAATTCCTGAGTGCAGAACCAGGTGTAACCCCATAAGCATTGCTGGGTGTGACCCAAAGCAAAAAATATAAATGTTTATTATTTATATGATATGGACTCTTGAGACCTGACTGTATCTTGATTAAGTAAATTATATCTAAAATTGTTATTTTTATGATGCTTACTGTCCTCAGAGTTCTCAAACCTTATGTTCAAACATGTTATCTATCTTTTAATTGAGACTGTAACTCCTATCTCTAGGGATGAATACACACTTCTTCTCCTTGGCGCTTTCCTTAAACTTCCTTCCGGCTCCCTCTGGCCAGAAGACACATGTGGAAAATCGCATTTTATAGAACAGCAATTTTCAACGTGGGCAACTTACATCCTAGATAGCATTTATAAATGTCTTAATATAAGTAAATCTGATGGTTACATTTAGTACAATGATTACTAATGACATCTCATGAATGTCAGAGATACTGCTAAAAATTGTTACACCCTCTACAGCAACAACAACAAAATAAAACCCCCTAATATCAAATATTCAAGTATTAATATTAAAAAATCTGGTATATAGTAAAAGAGCAAATAATTTACAATCGCCTGGGAGAATGTATTCAGGTAGGAAAGGACTTAAGTATATTTTATATTCCAGACACATTTCTTTATTCACTAATGGAATAGTGAACAAGATTGAACAATTCTTTCCCTCACATATAAACTGTGGTTTATTTCATATGTGATCAGTTTGACCTGTCTGGAATTAGGCTTCTCACCTACAAAGTACAGGTCAATATAACTCACAGGTCATGCATAGAGTCTAAATGAGACAATGTATGGGCAATGGGATGTAAAAAAGGTACTCTTCATGCTTTATGGGGCATGAATTCCACAGATGCTATCTTCCAAAGTAATTTGCAGACATAACACCATTGAAAATATGTACTTATATGACTATAAATGAAATGTTGATATGAAAGAATGGATGCAGTAGTGACCTACAGGATCCCACAGTGGGGATTTGTGAAATACCTTAGGGATAATAAAACTATGGTGGTAGAGGGGTATGGTAAGAATCCTTCCAGATTATAATCAGACTTTGAATGAAATTAGACCCTCCAATTGGACTGGAAATACTAAGATAAATACTGAATCATGTCTGACAAAATCAGAATAACCTTGGGCTGCAATGCTGACAGTAAAATCTAAAAAGCACATGTATTCTCTTAGGATAGTTCGTGTATAGATATTTAGATACAAATGAAGGGCAGGAACACAGTTCTTTCTTTCAGGGAGTAATGCCCACATTTTCAACAATAATGATGTTTGTTGTTTTCTTCTTCACGAGATGCCCACAGGGAAAAATAGAATAATGAAACCAAATAAAGTCTTATCTTGAGCATTACAAAGACCTCAGCAGAAGGGTTTCTCAAAAACTCACCATAATCACACATGCACCCCACCTAGCAGGCACCTGCATGCTTACAGGTGCTCTCTCTCTCTCTCTCTCTCTCTCTCTCTCTCTCTCACACACACACACAGACACACACACTAAGAATTTGGATGAGATTTTATTGACCAGACATGAAAATTCTGAAACAACATCAAATGATGAATGATTGCTCTTATTTTTCTTCCCTACATCTTGGTGAAGTCAATTATTTCACTGTTTTTAGGAAGGAGACATTTTAAGTACAAAACAAGTAATAAAAGCAAATCACCTTGCTTTGATTTGCATGATCATTATAAGGTCAATGGTATCTTGTCAAAGACATTGTTTTCTTTTGGATCACATGGGTGATTTTCAGGGGTTACTCCTGACTCTGCACTCAGGAATTACTCAGAGTGGTGCTAGTGGGAATGTATGGGATGCCGGGGATTTAACCCTAGAGATCCACTTGCAAGGCAAATGCCCTAACCCCTGTACTATCTCTCAGGCCCCAAAGACATAAAATTTTTGATGAAATCAAGTACATGAAATTATGAAGATAGGTATAAGTAGGAAATGGCGTAGATGGGTTTCTAGTTCATCATGTGACTAGAGTTTCTAAAGTAAAGAAAGAGAACTGATGTATTATATAGAGCTTTATAAATTTATGCTGATATATAGTATTAATATCTTCTCATATTGCCAAGTCCAGAGTTCATTAACACTATATTACATTTATAGGAAACTAGAGAATTGTTGGGTGATAAATACTCCCTAATTTAAGCTCCAGCTACACTTAGTTTGCATCCTCTCTCAGCTCAGCTAGGGAAGCTTTAATCAGCTTTGGCACTTGTAAAACCAAAGGCACACCTGAAGTGCTGCATTTCAATAAGTTGTTTACCTGCATTCATCTCTAGATAGTCCAGCCCACAATGGTCCAAGCTGGGATTTTTTGACTGATTTCTATCTATAAAATAAGCTGGGAGAAAGAAGAAAGGGGCTTTTGACATTTTGGTTTCCCTTGGTCTGTGCCTCTCCATCCTCTCTGTTTTCTGTTGGGCTTCAACACATGGTGGCAGCCATCTTGGCCTACATGTGGCGGGGGCCTAGCTGGGAACCCAGAGTCCGGGAAAATCCTGTACTTGGATTGCATATCAGAATCTGTGATAATAAAGCCATTTAAAACTGTGCCGGATTCCTGAGTTTTCATCCTTTTCCTGTTGGCTTCAGAGGTAGAAGGGAACTCCCTTCCTGTTATTGTTAGGAACCCCAACGGTTCCCCCAACAGAGAACTGTATTTTCTTAGTTCTTAGAAATAAGGTTGAATATGAATAAATATTAGTCATCTCTCAGCTCTCCATATATTCACAGTTACTTGAACCTCTGGCTCTAGGAACATCTTTTCAACTCCACCTTTCTTCCTGTATTAATATATACCTCAGAGACTTGGATCCTACAAAAACAGGATGAGAACATTATTTGGGTATACTAAAGAGGAATCAAAGGAGTTATGCTTAGAGTATCACACTTCACTCAAAGGAGAGAAGGAATCTAGAATTCTGACCTCCATCGACAATCAAGAATCAGGGACATTGTCTCATTTGTCAAGATGATAAAAATCAGATGGGCCAGACACGTATTGCTATTTAGGGATGACTGCTGGACTAGAACTGTTACTGACTGGATTTCACAAGGCGTCAAAAGAACGTGAGTCCACCCACCTACAAGATTGTCAGACTTTTTCTGTCAAAAACCTGAACAAATGGTTTGGGACTCTTCAAGTTCCTGGAGTGAGTAGATGCCATTAGGCTACACTAGCATGTGTAGGGACAAATGGAGATGTAGTGCCACCCGCTTGAACAAATCAATGAACAATGGGACAAGTGACTTGAACTTTCTAACTGTTGCCTTGAGACTAATTAAGAATACCCGTAATTATTTAGAATGATTTAGAATTATTTCTAGTTCTAAATTATTTAGAATTTGAATTATAATTTCTTTAGAATTCTCATTCTAATTCTAAAGAAATTATTTATAATTCAAATTCTAAATAATTTAGAACTAGAAATAATTCTAAATTATTCTAAATAATTACGAGTATTCTTTAGAATTCTCATGGACTCACAGACATGGGGCAGAGCTGCTACTGGCTCTCCCTGTCCCCAGCCACTCACAAGTTGCCGGGAGGGATGGCGGGTTCTAGCCCTGGCCCACCACCCCAGAAGAGCCTTGCAACAAGCCAGAAGAACCCCCACCCCAGTCCATGAGGGCCTCCATTTTCCGCTTCCGGACTTCCCTCTCGTCAGAACTCAGCAGACCAGCTATCACAGCCCAGCTAGCGCGGTCATGTGGTTCATCAATAAATGCTGGATTTAGAGATGACTACAAGAGTATGCTACCTACACGGCAGAGCCTGGCAAGCTGCCTGTGTTGTATTTGATATGCCAAATACCAGTAACAATTATAGACCTCATTCCCATGACCTGATGGAATGGTTTGAGGCTCTTTATGTTCCTGGAACAAGCAGGTGCCCTTGGGCTCTACTTGCATGAGACAGGACATATGGAGATGTTACTGGTGCCCGCTCGAGCAAATCGATGATGAACGGGAAGACAGTGATACAGTGATAGAATTCTCATAGCAATCAGGGAGAAATCTACCATTCAGCAACAAAATCACTTGCGCAAACAAGGGTAAGGAAAGCGACAGCACAGCAAAAATATAGTTTTTTATCATACCCTATATGTCCTATTCAATTAAATTTATGGTAATAAAAATATAACACCAAACAATTGAGTAACACTTCCTACATACTACGATATGCTTCCCTTTACCTTGCCGATAACTTTTTAACTTTTTTTTTTGCTTTTTGGGTCACACCGGCGATGCTCAGGTGTTACTCCTGGCTCTGCACACAGGAATTACTCCTGGTGTTACTCATGGGACCATATGGGATGCCAGGAATTGAACCCGGGCTGGCATGGGCTGGCCGCATGCAAGGCAAGCGCCCTACCTGTTGGGCTATCGCTCCGGCCCCTGATATGAAATAAAATAACATCTCATACTCTATTGTTTTGATACTTGTACCAGTTGCCTTTTTTAATCTTTTTTTAATTGTGAGGTTTTGTTTGCAGCTACTTCTCTTTTATCTCATGGGTGGCTCCACATTTCCATAATGTAAATGAGCCTGAGGAGTAGGAAAAATTTCAAAGTGTTGATGTCATTGATCAATATGTTTAGTCAAATAGTAGGCAGGAAATACCATGGGTAAGACATACAGAATATTATTTCATATTAAAATTTATAGGAGAATAATTATCATTTTTAGCTAGCTTAGTATCATTGTTAGCTAGCTTAACTTCATATATAATGCATAGCTCACATTTAATGTATACTATTGATTTTTAACTTCTGAATGTTCTTATTGCAGGTAGGAAAGAGGTTATCTATACATCTTGAGAAGGTTGAACATTTGCAGACAGATATTCTGTAGACACGACACTTTTGTGATGCTCTGGATTCATAATTGAAACCTAATAGTAATCTATTAAATAAATATCATTATGCTTAACTTACAGAAGATAAATCTATGTATGAGATAAGGTAATCATGATGAGATCAGTGGCTGTTAGATGAATGATGTAAGATTCAGACTTTCCTAATTCCAAATAACATGTTATTTCTTAACTACACTGCCTACACTGAATAAGCATGAATGAAAGCAATGGACTTGCAGTTTTTGAGATAATATGGCACAAAATTTTCCAAATTAAAAAATATGTTTCCTAAGAAGGTTTTTAGCAAAATTCTTAGAGGTACTATGAATTTATATATGTGCCATTACAATATGAGACACAAGTCATATGCTCCTACATCAATCAAAGGTTTATTTTGCCTTATTTCAAAGCAGATAATAGCCATCCTATTTATTTGTGCACTTTCACTGATGACATACTAGTTGCCATAAAATCTGAAAAGATCAATTTTATGAGCAATTAAGTGGGTCTATCAGTGGTAATTAATTTTATGATGGAAGTTGAACAAGGTGATAGGAGAGCCTACTTCAGATGCATTCTGATAGTGAGAAAGGCTTGGATGACACCCTGACAAGAAAGAATGAATTATCACTTAGGAAATCATTTCAAATTACTTTATTTTTATGAGTAAGGGAGGAAGACACACTTGCTCTGATGAGTATACTGCCAACATGGATTGTTAAGAAACTAGATTCCATATCAGACAGATGCCTTTTTAGTTGCAGTAGAAGAAACAATGAGACCATTTATCATTTAAGAAGTTGGTACTATCTGAATTTGGGAAATTAATGCGAGATACTTAAGAAACAGGTGTTTGGAGGTTATAACCCTTGTAGAATTAATTAATCTATACATTTCTTTAACAAATGTCTATTAAAAATGTTCTGTAAGGCAGTCTATGTTCAGTAGACAGAATTATGTTCAGAATTGGATACATGAATTAAAATTAGACAATTATTAGAAAGATTCACAGTCATTGTTAGAAGCTATGTTTCTCCTTAGGATGGAATGATTCTAAACAACAACAAAAATAATTGCTTTTGAACAGTCTTGACTTCCTTGAAAATGAAGTGGTTACAAAGTACATGAATAATGAGTCTTGTCTGCAAGGTTATTGATAATGTGTGCCATTGTCTTTAGAGTGGCATCCTTGCTATAAAAACAGCTAGTTTCATTGTGATCATCAGGGACACTACAACACATTTAAAACTGACAAAGAACATTCTACCCCTCATTGTTATCAAAGGACTATTAATCATTATGTTTAAATTTTACTTTATTATTATTGTATTTTATGAAGTTTCTATTCCAGGAGAATTTTTAGAGCATTAGTTCACTGCCCCTAATTTTGCATCTAGTAAGGTCAGAGCACAGATCTAAGTAAAATGAATCTACAAATTTATGCAATTCATTTTCCTTAATTTCAGCTTTGCTCTTAGTAAAGAAATTTCAGCTTGTGACCCTCACCATAGTTCTTTATAAGGATTCAATAGTGGCAAGTTTTGTGTATAAAAACCAAAATCAAAATTGTTAAAGGTTAAAAAAAAGAAGAAAGCGTTCACTGCAGCACATAATTGATAAGCCTACTGGAAATGGCTCCTGACACAGTCGTATTCATATTCAGATGTATTCAAAAGTTTCAATTGCAAACTTCTAGCCTCAAGTCTGTCTTCCAAGGCTTTCTTTGTTTTCTCTAGCAGATCTTTTAAGGTGTTTTCCTCTGATATCTCCTTATTTACCTTATCCCTATTGCTGGGAACTTCACAGGGTGAAAAGCTTCTCTCTTGCTTAATATAATTAGAAAGATGAGAAGTTAAGGATAATACATAAAGTAAGATGCTTGCCTTGCCCATAGTTAACCTGACTGGGACTCAAGGCATCCCAATTTCTACCAGAAATTATTCTGAGTAGAGCCTAGAGTAAGTCTTAAGTTCCACCAAATGTACCCTAGAGAAAGTCTAAGATTTTACTCTGATATGACAAATTTGTACATCAATTATTACTTAAAATAAGCCACCAGTTGGTCAATTCTGAGCTACATTTCTGGGCCATACATCACCTCTTTAGAAAAAGGGGAGTCATTAAGTCCATAAAAACCCAATAGCCATAATTTTTTTTTTATTTTTTATTTATTTATTTTATTTTATTTTATTTTTTAGTGATTAAACATGTATTTATTTTAGTTCAGTTAAAACATACATTGTTTCATTGAAACGCTGTAACACTTTGCCAACAAATCATTCTGAATTGTTTGCAGCACCCATCCCGCCACCAGTGCCCATCTCCCACCACCAACGTCCCCGGTTCCCTCCCCCTCCCCAGCCCTGCTCCATGGCAGGTTCTTGATTTCTTTCCATTTCTCTCTCTTTCTCTTTTCCTTCCCCTCAGACTATGGATTACAGAACATACATTAAAGGGTTGTCATGTGTATCTTTTTGCCTCTATTTAATGTTCAGTTCTAGGTTGGTATTAGTACCCTCAACAATTGTTAGCACACTGTTCCATTTCTGTCTTACCTAGCCTCTGAGTCCCACACGTTTGTGATAATTTCCACCTTTGACAGGACCTCCTGATATATGTTTCACTTGATCTTGGATATTGGTATCATATTATGTACCTATATATTTATGTTATGCAGATAAATGCAGTCATTCTGTATCTGTCTCTCTCCTTCTGGCTAATTTCGCTCAACATAATCTTCTCCATGTCCATCCATTTGTAGGCAAATTTTATAACTTCATTTTTCCTAACAGCTGCATAGTATTCCATTGTGTAGATGTACCAAAGCTTTTTTATCCAGTCATCGATTTTCGGGCACTCTTGTTGCTTCCAGATTCTGGCTATTGTGAATAATGCTGCTAGGGATGGTGTTTCCGCTGCGTATTTTTGGTTTCCCAGAGTAGATTCCCAGGAGTGGTATCACTGGGTCAAATGGGAGTTCAATTTCTAGTCTTTGGAGGAAAGTCCATATTGTTTTCCAGAAAGGCTATACCAGCCTGCATTCCCACCAACAATGGATGAGTGTCCCCTTTTCCCCACACCCACGCCAGAGATGCAAATCAAAACAACAATGAGATACCACTTTACACCACAGAGACTGGCACATATTCAAAAATAGCCATAATTTTTAAAATGAAACTTTAAGTTCTATTTCTAAAGATACAAAAAGATTTACAAATTTTGTTTTAGTGAATTAATTTTTTTATATTTCCTTTAATTATTTGGTTGTAGCAAGCAATGTAAAACAAATTATCATGTGCTTGCTAAAGAGAGCAGTCTTGGGAGGATGTTGGGAAAAATGGAGACTATGGTAGAAGGAAGATCACACAGGTGGTGGGGGGACATCAAAAGCACATGACTGTATTCTGGACAACTGTAAGCATGCTGTTTAAATAAAGAAAATAAAATTAAAGTAAAGATGATATGTATGCCCTTCTCAAATCTACACATCCATCAACTCTTATGTTCTCTTACTCCCGTATTTTAGTTTTATGCATTTAATTAAATGTTCATGTTGATTAACTCATTAGTCTTTAATCATTGGTGAAATTCATTTTCTAGTTCACGCCTCCTCCTAGGACAACAAAGAACTACTAACATTTCTAATCCTCAATTCCACTGTATCCTCTGAAAACCAATTCCCTTAATAAGAATTTTCCCCCAAACCACCTCATTCATTAACAAAAGATGCAAGTCTCTATTATTATCTAAACTTCAATCTCAGGAATTTAGAAATATTTTGAAGAATAAAATCAGTGCAATGAATAAAAGCAAAACTTGAAAAATATATTTTGGCCATCTAAATAACTATATATATGGAGTATATATATATTTTTATATATGTAAATACTTATATTTTCATTACTAGTGGTGAAACTAAGTGTCTCATACATTCTAGCCAAGTGTAAAGTCGAGTTACAGCCACAGCCTTCATAATGTTCTTATAAATCAAAACATTTCAGGTGTCAGTTTGTTTGTAGCTTTGTTCAGATGAAAGATTCCATTGGTTTGTAGTAATTGTTTCTTTCAGATTGTTAAAAGAATCATGCCTGTGAAAATATGTAATGGAATTCTAGAAATATGAAAACATTTCTTAGATAAAACTATGCATGTTCATATAAAAATATCCTGAACATTTGAAACTGTGTGATATCCCTCCCTTTACATTTATAAAAAGAATTATGCAAGTACCTGTTTCCAGTTCTGAGTGATAGGACAGTAGGTAGAGCATTTGATTTTCACTTAACTGGCATTGATTTGATCCACTGCAACCCATTTGGTCTCTTGAGACCCACCGGGAGTAACTGCGCATTTCAGTTGAGTTTTTTTTTCTGGTTTATTACTACTATTATTTTCTTTAACTATATAAGTGGTTAAACTATGTAAGAGCTCCACCCAGCAGAAGAGCAGATCACAGCCCTGCTTGTCAGAGTCCCACCTAACAGTCACTATTTCAAACCCAGGTATTCCTGATCCAGAGACTCAGAAACACTGGGTAGAGCTGCCACCGGCTCTCCTGTGCCCAGCCAAATATGAGGTACCCAGGAAGGAAAGCAGGTTTTAGCCCTGGCCCACCATCCCAGCAGAGCCTTGCAGGAAGTCAGAGGAGCCCCCACACCATGAAGGCTGCCATTTTCAACATCCAGACTCCACAGCATGCCAGAGATCCACCCAGCAGAAAAGCTGATATTTCCCCCTCTCAAGAGGCCAAAAGCGGCAGCGTGGTTCATCAATACATGCATGAGATGAGAGGCTACTACAAGAGTATAACACCCGCATGGCAAACCTGGCATGCTACTCGTGTCGTATTTGATATGCCAAACACCAGTAACAATTATAGACCTCATTCCCATGACCTGACGGAATGGTCTGAGGCTCTTCATGTTCCTGGGTGAGCAGTTGCCCTTGGGCAACACTAGCATGTGACAGGATGTATAGAGATGCTACTAGTGCCAGCTCGAGCAAATTGATGAACAACAGGAAGACAAGTGATACAAGTGATGTAAGTGGTAATATCAAATGCGTACCCTTAGTCCAAAGACTGAAAGAAACCCATCGTTCCCTTAAGTCAGTGTGGAATTAGAAACTGATAGAAGTTGCAACCCATCAAAACTCTCATGAGAAACTTGAGAAAGTTTAGCTGGTATTTGGGGGTCCTTCCCATTTAAGAGTTAAAGGGATGTCCAATATCCAAATAATGCAGATATACAAGAGTTGGAAAAACAGTTGAGGAGTCAGTTGAGACTGGGTTCTCAGTAAGGCTGACAGGAGTGAGTTGGAGGAGCAGTGAGCCTGGCAGGATAGAAAGTTAGAAGAGCAGAGAGAAGGGTTGGCAGAGCTTGCCTAAGGGCATTGCTTGGTAATAGTTTGAAGAGAGTCTTAAAGGATTGCAGAACCTCTGGACTGGTTCTGTGCGTGTTAGTGTCAGTCAGACACACAGTGATAACTGACACTGGTACAGAGTGATAGCTTCATCAGAGCATTCCTTACCTGATTCAAAATAAGCTCATTCTAAGTCCAATTCCACATTCATAATTTTCTAATACTTGAAAGAAAATAAAGGTAAAGAGGGAAAAGACACTGACCTGAAGAGACATCCAAAGGAAGAATGAGCAAATAGTTAAGGAAGAGTTCAAGGCTTAATACAAAGAAGCTAAGTAATCTCTGGATATATTTTTACCTGCTTCCTAATTTTTTGATTCCCCCAAAACACAGCTTGGGTAATCCAAATACATTTTTGGATTTCCCCCCAAAAACCCTTCTGTTTTGCTAAGAATGAGTATGTCATTCTGTGAGTATTTTTGCCAATTGCTTTCTGTGCTAATCTCCCTTGCTGTCAAGAACAAGTAGCAAATCATTACAGAATTATGATCTGTAAGTCCAACAATGTATAATGCAGTTTGAGCCCAAACAAAAATACCAAAAACTGTTTGCTACTGATTGTGCATAGGAGTTTGAAATACTTAAACATCTCAAAAATACAGGGGAGGATTCATCAAGGTCAGTGTGGTTTTCCTTCTCACCAAGTAAAGTCAAGCAAGCTAGAGAGTTTTACTAGTTTCAGCTTCCTTGGCATGAAGCTAAGATTATGACTCAATAGTTTCTGCTTTCCATGGAAAAATATTATTTACAGCACTCTAATAGTTTAAGTATTTGGTTACAGAGAACTCAATCAACATAAGAATAGACTAAAAATAACATTAGGGACTTTATGAATCATTGGTGCCTTACTTGATGCTTGTTCTGAACTTAATTGGAAGAGGTTAAAAGGAAACATAATATTAAGACACATATATAATTTTCATGAAGTAATATAATTTTATTTGAAGAAATAAATGAGAAGTTGATCATGTGTGCCTTAGTATTTAGATAAAGCCAACACTAAAAACTTTGAGAACTAACTTGCGTAAATAAAGTAAAAATACATAATAATCATTCAAAAGCAGAAGAAATGAAAGGAAATTTGAAGAAACAAAAGGTAAGTGAGACATAAAACAAATATTAACTACAGTACTATTCATCATAAGGATATAGAAATTTACAATAAAAAGAAACTAAATAACAAAATTTAAAGGTATATGTTGTAAAATTACTAACACAAATGTCAGTCAAGTTGATAAAGAATAAGAAACAGTATTTTATAAAATCATTGAGGAAATAAGTGTAATTATATTAATATTGTATCAAAGCATGCTTCACAAAAATGTTTTACTGAGTGAATGCATCTAACAACGGGAAAATATTACATTAATCAAGTATAATTTTAAACATTATACTGTGCATTACTAAAATTTAGTTTCAGAAATATTCAAGTAGAAATGTTGACATAAGAATTCATATATGAGAATTTAAAGTCAAAACAGTTAAAATTTCTTTTTAGATAATTTTAATATAGGGGTGAGAGAAACAGTATCATGGGTAGGGATAAAACCAGCAAGAGGGAGCACCTGAGTACAAAACCAGGTATAAACACAGAGCATGACCAGGTGTGGCCCCCAAGTCAAAATAACAGCACTAATAATTTTAATGATAAAACAACTTTAATAACAATAAATATATAATTACATCAAAACATGTAGTGTTTTATCAAATTGATATTCAAGGGGGAATTATCAATTTCAAAATCCAAAAAAATATATATTGAAAAATGATGGTGTAAGATTTAAGAAAGATCACGATCATTTGAATCCCGTTATTCATTGATTTGCTCGGGGCGGGCGCCAGTAACATTTCCATTGGACCCTATCACTTACCAATGTAGCCCAGTGGCATCTGGTTGATTCAGGAATATGAAGAGCCTCAAACCGTTCCTTCAGGGTCTTGACAAGGAAGTCTGACCATCTTGTAGGTGGGCGGCCACGTGATCTTTTGACATTCGTGGGATCCAGTGGGATATGCAAATAAAATAATTTAAGCACAGAATAGAAGACAGGAAAAATAGTTATAAATAAAATTAAATAGAAGCAGAAAAATGATCAGTTATGATTATTAGAAAATAGATATGTTGCTTTTTAAAAAAACTATAAGGTTGAAAAATACAGCGGAAAATGCTTAAGTGATCTGTAAGAGAATCAAGAACAAAATGTGAGTTCAATTAACAGATGTACAACTCAGCATGTAGCTTAAAGCTAAAAAGTCTGGCAGCATTTTGGTTTGACTCAGAGGTAGTCTTGTAAACATTAATAATGAAAATCTTCCCAATGGGTGTGACTTTAGATAGTGTACCATGGTATTAGCTTTGTTATGGCAAGGTTTGTCAGGACAAAGCTTTCTTCATATGGAGGAAAATTGATCTAACTTTAGAATATATATGGATGTACTGACTGTGGTAAAGCCAAAAATCTAATCAAAGACTTATTTGGAGATATGTAGCAGAGGATAAGGACACCTGAATAATGGTAAATGATGGGAAAGTTCAGGAAGGATAAATACCTTTGAGTTATATGTTAATGCTGATCAGATAGTATCCATCTGATACCTAAACAAAGGCCATCTGACAACAGCTATCCTCTGGCAGTAGCCAAGTAGATGATAACATAAGAGAACAATACGTGAAGTCACTGTCTTCCCGTTCATCATTGATTTGCTCCAGTGGGCCCCAGTAACATCTCCATATGTCCTGTCTCATGCTAGTAGAGCCCAAGGGCATCTGCTTGCTACAGGAACATCAAAAGCCTCAAATAATTCCCTCAGGTTATGTGAATGAGGTCTATAATAGTTACTGGTATTTGGCATATCAAATACGACACGGGTAGCTTGCCAGGCTCTGCCGTGCAGGTAGCATACTCTTGTAGTCATCTCTAAATCCAGCATTTATTGATGAACCCTGCTGCCTGCAAGCGACCGTGCGAGCTGGCTGTGATAGGCTGGTCTGCTGGGTGGACTTCTGATGAGGGGGAAGTCCAGATGTGGAAAATGGAGGCCCTCATGGAGTGGGGGGGTCGTCTGGCTTGTTGCGAGGCTCTGCTGGCGTGTTGGGCTAGGGCTAGAACCCGCCATCTCTCCCAGGTGCCTCGTGAGTGGCTGGGCACAGGGAGAGTCAGTAACAGCTCTGCCCCATGTCTGTGAGTCTCTGGATCAGCATACCTGGGCTGGATTTAAAAAAAATAAACTTCTGCAGGGTGGATCTCGATGAGCCAGGCTGTGATAGGCTGGTCTGCTGGGTGGAGTTCTGATGAGGAGGAAGTCCGAATGTGGAAAATGGAGGCCCTCATGGAGTGGGGGGTCGTCCGGCTTTTGCGAGGCTCTGCTAGGGTGTCGGGCCAGCACTAGAACCCGCCATCACTCCCAGGCACCTCGTGAGTGGATTCTTTGGAAATTCCCACTTCAAAGCACTTCTGGAGTCGATAGTACTGGCATCGATTCCTGGTGACTTTATTAATAACACAATTCTTATCTCGATGACAAGTGTAAATCATGTTCTTCTGAATAGTTCTGCGGAAAAAACCCTTACACCCCTCGCAGGCACTGACCCCATAGTGGTACCCCAATGATTTGTCCTGGCAGACAAAGCACGGCTTGTAGACACGAGGAGGAGGAAGAGGAGAAGGAGGGCTTGAGATGAGTTCCTCAGAGCTGGTGATCTGCCTCTCAATGGCTGTTGATTTCCTGGCCCAAGAAGCAAGTCTTTATTCTTAGGAAAATGTTTTGAGTGGGCAGCTTAATTCTTCTCATTGCGCCTCTCCTTTTTCTTCTCTCTTTAGATAAGTCACCTCGTTCTTAGGAAAACTCAATTTCTTCCAGTTAAACTTTGACCTATTGAGCAGTGTGCCGATGCTGCCATTCGGTTTGGGTCAATCCACTGAATCATGCTTTGAGAGCTTTCTCTTGGAGCATGCAGGAAGACAGACTTCGCAGTGTAGAAATCCAGGATTTGCCCGGGACTCACTGACAGAACATCCATACAGTCAAACATAATCTCCTCTGCACCGAATGTCTGCAAAAGTGCTTATCCTCTAGGAGGCAAATGACATAGAAAAGTCCACCCAACTCCATCAAACTCTGCCCCTATTTTGGCAGGTAGGCTATTGGTCTTTTTCGCAGCCCTGAATCATGAATTATGACAGACAAGCCAGCTAAAAGCCTGTAATTCAATTGAAGTCAACTATGACAAAAGTGGGTGCTGCACGTTGACCCCAAAGCATACTTTTTTTTTATAGTTTATCATACCACCATGAGATATACAATTAAAAAAAGTTTGGAGCTGGAGCGATAGTCCAGCAGGTAGGGTGATTGCCTTGCACCCAGCTTGCCAGTTCTGGCCTGAGTTCGATTCCCAGCATCCCATATGGTCCCCCAAGCACCGCCAGGAGTAATTCCTGAGTGCAAGCCAGGAGAAACCCCTGAGCATTGCCGGTGTGACCCAAAAAAGCAAAAAAAAAATCTTGCTTGGGTTTCAGTCTTACAGTGTTCCAGCACCCATTTAGAGGTTATCATATGTATCTTTTTGCCTGTATACAATGCTCACATTTGACAATTATTAGCACACTGGTCCCTTCTCCGTCTTACCTAAACTCTGACTCCCACACGTTTGTGGTAGATTCAGCCTTTGACATAACCTCCTGACCCATGTTTTGCCTGACCATGGATATTGGTTTTATATATATATATATATATATATATATATATATATATATATATATATAAAACCTATATATATATATTATATATATATAATGCAAATAAATGTAGTCATTCTTTAGACATTCTAAAATGTCTTTTCCATTCTGGCTAATTTCACTAAACATAATCCTCTCCATGTCTGTCCATTTATCGGCATTTTTATAATTTCATTTTTCGTAACAGCTGCATAGTATTCCACTGTGTAGATGTACCAACGTTTCTTTATCCAGTCATCAGTTTTTAGGCACTCTGGTTGTTTCCAGAATTTGGGTACTATAAATAGTGCTGCTATGAATATAAAAGTGCAGACAGTGTTTCTGTTCTGTATTTTTGGCTTCCCAAGTTATGTTCCCAGGAGTGGTATGGCTGGGTCAAATGGGAGCTCAATTTCTAGTCTTTGGAGAATGCTCACATTGTTTTCCAAAATGGCTCTACCAGTCAACATTTCCACCAAAATTGGATGGGGAGTCCCTTTCTCTCTGCATCCATGCCAGCATTTGTTGTCCTTGCACTTTTGGATATGTGCCAGTCTTTGTGGGTGAGATGATATCTCATTAGTGTTTTGATTTGCATCTCTCTGATGAGAAGTCAACATGATGAACGACCTAAAACATGAGCTGCGCAGGAGGAAGAGAGCGGCATGGAATGCCTTCAAAGGCATCGAAGAAATATCTAAAAGGACAAAGAACTTCCGGCTCCGGGCACATCTCTTCGACTCCACCATTCTCCCTGCATTAACATACGCCTCAGAGACCTGGGTCCTATGAAAGCAGGATAAGAATGCTATTCAGAGGAATCAAAAGATTAGTGATGATGAACGTTTTTCATATGTCTTTTGGCCATTCAAATTTCTTCCTTTCCAACATTTCTGTTCATTTCTTCTCTCCATTTTTTGATGGAGTTGGCTGTTTTCTTCTTGTAAAGTTCTTAAAGTAACATTTGGTTGTTCTCTTTGTAGAGATCCTCTATGTTCATCATCAAACTGATTCCTAGGTATTTGATTTTCTGTGGCACAATTGTGAATGGAATCATTTTCTTAATATCCATTTTATTGCTTTTGTTATTTGTATATACAAAAACCACTGACTTTTGGGTATTGATTTTGATGTGCCTTGTAGAAGCTGTTTGGGAGTGTTTCTGTATCTTCTATTTCCTGGAGAAGCTTGAAAACGAATGGTGGTAAGTCCTCCTTAAAGGTTAGGTAGAATTCACTAGTGAATCCATCTCGACCTGGGCTTTTGTGTTTGTGCAGAATTTCAATACTGCTTCAATTTCCTCGATGGTGATAGTCCTATTCAGGTATTGCAGGTCTTGTTTCAGCCGGGAGGTTATAGGACTTCATGAATTTATCCATTTATTCTGGTTTCTCATGATTCATAGCATACAGGTTCTCAAAGTTATCTCTGATGATCTTTTGGATTTCTGTGTTTTCTGTTGTGATGTCACAATTTTAATTTCTGATTCTGTTTATTTGGGTTGTCTCTTTCCAGGTCCTTCCCAGTCTTGCCAGTGGTTTGTCGATCTTGTTTATTTTCTCAAAGAACCAGCTCTTGGTTTCATTATTCTATTGGATTGATTTTCAGGTTTCCAGCTCATTGATGTCCTCTCTAAGTTTTATTATTTCCTTCTTTCTGCCTGTGTTGGGCTCCTTATGTTGGTCTTTTTCTAATGTCTTCAGCTGTGTAGTCAGATTATTTATGTGGGCCTTTTCTTCTTTCCTTATGAATGCTTGCAGAGCTATGAACTTTCCTCTTAACACTGCATTCACTGTGTCCCACACGTTCTTATAGTTGGTGTCTTCATTTTCATTTGTTTCCAGGAATCTTTGGATTTCCTGTTTGATTTCTTCTATGAACCATTGGTTGTTCACCAGTGAGCTATCCAGTTCCAGGTGTTTTGTTTGACTCCCTGTTTCTGTGTACAGTTAGCTTTCATTTTCAGTGTATCATGGTAAAAAGATAGTTGACACAATTTTTATATTTTTTATTTTACTGAAGTATGCATTGTGGCTCAGCATTATTGGAGAATGTTTCATGTGCACTAGAGAAAAACATGTATTTAGCTTTTTGGGGATGAAAAGCCCTGTAGTTATCACCCAGCTCTCTTACTTCCATTTCTTCCTTTAGGGACAATATTTCCTTGGTGAGTTTCTTCCTTTAGGGACAATATTTCCTTGGTGAGTTTCAGTCTCGTCGATCTATTCATAGTTGATAAAGCAGTGTTGAAGTCTCCAACCATCTTTATGCTACTGTTAATGTCTTCTTTGAGGTCTATTAGCAGTTGTTTTAAGTATTTTGCTGACCTCTCATTGGGTGCATATATGTTTAGTAGTGCAATTTCTTCCTGGTAAACATACCCCTTAATTATTAATAGATGCCCTTCATTTTCCCTTCTAACTTTTTTCAGCCTGAAGTCTATATTATCTGATACTAGTATGGCCACGTCGATCTTTTTGGAGGAGTTGTTTACTTGGAGAATGGTCTTCCAGCCTTTGAATTTTAGTCTGTGTGTGCACTGATTATTCAGATGTATTTCTTGAAGGCAGCAGAATGTTGGATTCAGTTTTTTAATCCATTTGCCACTCTGTGTCTCTTAATTGGTGCATTTAGAACATTGACAGTGAGAGAGATTATTGTCATTGGATTTTGTGCCATCATTCTGTTTAAACTTGTTATTCTTTGGGGTTTTGTCTTATTTTACAGTAGAACCTTCAGTCCTTCTTTTAAAGTTGGTTTTGAGTCTATGAAATTCCTGAGTTGTTTCTCATCCATGAAGTTGTTTATCTTTCCTTCATATCTGAATGTGAGTCTAACCATGTAAATAAGTCTTAGTGAGGCCTGCAGTTGATTGAGCTTTTTCACAATATCCCCCATTGTTTTCAGGCAACAAGTGTTTCATCTGAGGAGTCTGCTTTAAATCTTAGGGATGTTCCTTTGTATATTATTTCCTTCTTTTTATCTTGCTCCTTTCAGTATTCTACCTCTATCTATAGTTTTTGTCATTCTATTTATGATGTGTCTTGGAGTATTATTATTGGTATTTCTTTTAGCTGGTACCCTATGGGCCTCCTGAATCTGGGAGCAAGTGTTCTTTAGTTCAGGGAATTTCTCAGCGATATGGCTTTGACAGTTTCTTCTTCATCCGGGTTTTCTTCTTGCCCTTCTCGGACTCTAATGATCAATTTGCTATTCCTTTTAGCTTCATCCTGATTATCTCTTTTTTCTCTTTGTTAATTGTGAGTCTTTTTTTCCATCTTCTCTGTTGTCTATAGAATCTTCATACCTCATCTTGGAGATCACATATTCTTTCTTCATCAGTTGTTACTCTTGCATGGAGACCTTCCAGTGTGTTTTTCATTTCACTTACCACATTTTTAATACCTGTCATTTCTGCTTGTATTTTGGTCTGCATTTTCCTCAGTTCTTCTCTCGTGTTCTCTTGTATTCTATTGATTTTTATTCCATTTTTCTTTGAATTCCTTATGCATCTTTAACAATTCCTTCTGAAATTCCTTAGCAGAGAATTTATATAGCTTATCTTTATTGCTTGCCTCATCTGGGCTAGTGACTTCACTCACTGAGCTTGATGGAATTCTGTGTTGCTTTACCATTATGACTATTGTAGTTTGCAAATGTGTGTTCTTGTTTGGCTAGAAAGTACAGTTAGTAGGTGTTTGCGTTGTTTGCAGAGTTTGTGGTGGGTGGCAAGGAATGTAGGGATAAATCAAAATATATTTTTATCCCCACCACAATGCTAACTACGCTCTGCACAGCCATGATCCACCCTGAAATCGATAGAAATCAAGTCTAAACCATTCTTAAAAACACTCAGCAACCACTTGATATCAGTTCATAGACAGAGCATGGAAATTCATCCCACAAAAATCAAACCATGCTATTTTTCTGCCCTAGAAAAAGAAGCATAAGAAAGAGCCCCTGATAAAGAGCCCCATTGTTATGTGACTGTATCACTGTATCACTGTCTTCCCGTTCATCGTCGATTTCCTCGGGCGGGCACCAGTAACATCTCCATATGACCTGTCTCATGCAAGTAGAGCCCAAGGGCACCTGCTTGCTCCAGGAACATAAAGAGCCTCAAACCATTCCATCAGGTCATGAGAATGAGGTCTATAATTGTTACTGGTATCTGGCATATCAAATACGACACGGGTAGCTTGCCAGGCTCTGCCGTGCGGGTAGCATACTCTTGTAGTCATCTCTAAATCCAGCATTTATTGATGATCTGGGCTGTGATAGGCTGGTCTGCTGGGTGGAGTTCTGATGAGGGGGAAGTCCGGATGTGGAAATGGAGGTCCTCATGGAGTGGGGCGTTGTCTGGCTTGTTGTGACTTGCTTACTGAAGTATAAAGTAAGCAAGTCATATTATGCTTACATTGAAGAGAAGCAAATTTGTTATGTGACAAATTATATTATATAGGTGACCCAATGATACTCAATATAATTTAATCAACGCGCACAGAAACATCAGATCAGAGGTCAAACTATGAGTATTACATATCATCAGAATTTAGAACATCCTCTGTAGCAGAAAACTGAGGCTCTTCTGAGTGGGAATGAGGCATGGATTCAAGAAGTAAATATGACCTCACTTGCCATAACTGCTAATAACCACTGAAGGAATTTTCACTTCCCTTTCATATAACTTAGAGCTTCAGAGACCCAGAATCTCAAATGGAGCACAGAGAAGTTCACAGGAAGAGCTTCACTGGAAGAAAATCTGAGCCTGGCTACCTGGCTCTTTTATACCTTTGGATTTTAATGCAAGAAAAGGAATAATGATCAATGAAGCATTAAGGGAACATTTTTGTCTTCAATATGATGTTGGGCTACTGTGGTACAAGATAGGGAGTACGCTGTGTAGAATCTAAGTGAGCCCTCTGACACCAATTGGGCAAAAACTGCAAAGGACATGATAATTGGGGCTTTACACATGATTCTCTAGATTATGGTACTGCTATACCCTATAAGTCAGTAAAGACAGTACTTGAGAGAAGAGAGAATCTAATGTTTCTTTAGGAGAATTAGAATGATTTTTATAGAGTTCTAAAAAATGGAGTAGCGTGTTTGTGTTTCAATCCACCAAATGATTTTTTCAAATTGATCACTGTGAGATAGAGTTACAAGACAGTTCAATATAATGCTTCAGTTATACAATACCCCAACACCCATCTCTCCATCAGTGTGTATTCTCACCACCAATGCCCCCCCCCCTTTTCCTCCTGTGACTCCACCAGCTCCCAGCCTGTCTCTATGGCAATTACTTTCCTTCTTTGTCCTCATCTGTCACTCCTATTGGACATTATGATTTGCACTACAGATACTGAGAAGTTATATTTGTTACTTTACCTACTTTCAGGATGCAGTTCTTATCTAGAGTGACCACTTACAACCATTTATATCATAGTGGTCCTTTCTTTATCCCAATTGTCCTTTCCCCAAGCAATTGAAGCAAGCTTCCAATACTCCTGACTCTTGTTTCTACTTTCCTTGGGTATTGGTTTTATATTATGCTTTTTTACATCTTACAAATTATTGCAATCATTCCATGACTGTCCCTCGCCTTCTGGCTCATTACACTCAGCATGATACTCTGAATGCCCTTTCTTAAACTTTCACCTCTAACAAGTGAGCTTCTGGAGATTATGGTCATAACTACAATGGGGGAACTTATTTGATAGTATATAAAATAGTATTAGTTGTGGAGATGGATGATTATAGAAAATTCTTTATGAGTGGTATAGGTGGAGATCTAGGAAATGAAAAGACAAAACTTTCAGTTGTCCTCTTTAGCACTTGTCTCAGTTTTATGAAGAGCTTTGCACCAGGGCATGCCATTGTGTGTGTAGGTTTAGTGATGGAAGTGGTAGGGCTATACAGACTCTGTCAATTCATTCCAAAGCAATATGACTTTTTAAGCACAATATTTTCTCTAGAGCTTCTCAGTTAATTAGATGAAGAGTCATTAATCTCTGAATTGCTGTCTGACATTTACTTCTGCCCAATGTCACTTTTTTCTTTCCCTTCCCAGAATATTTGATTTTTCCTCCCACCCTTCGCTCTATTACTTTTCGGGATATGTTGATGCAAGCCTGCAGCGATGCTTTGTTATGTTGCTTCCACCTTTGGCATGGTCCTTAAGGAAGCCACACATAAAATCACAGTGCTGCATACAGAGGAACAATAGTTACCAATAGGCCACTTCCTTTAGATATGGAGAATGCATAAATGCTCAAGGAGTTTGTAATTTTTTAGTGTAGAACTAGCACATTTTGGTTATATAACTGATCAGAGTTCATGGTTCAGGCCACAGTGCTCACTGTGAGTTGCACTTTTTATTGTCGACTGCTACAGCTGTTTGGAAAACAATATGGACATTCCTCCAAAAACTAGAGATTGAACTACCATTAGACCCAGCAATACCACTCCTAGGAATATACCCTGGATACCAAAAGCACACAGCAGAAACACAATCTGTACTTTTATATTCATAGCAGTACTATTCACAATATCCAGAATCTGGAAACAACCAGAGTGCCCGAGAACAGATGACTAGATAAAGAAGACATGGTACATCTACACAATGGAATACTATGCATCTGTCAGGAAAAACAAAGTTATGAAATTTGCTTATCAGTGGATGGACCTGGAGAGTATCACCACTTGCACACTAGATCACTTAACTTCCCGTTGATCATCAATTTGCTCAAGCGGGTATCATGAAAGTATCATGCTCAGTGAAATTAGCCAGAAGGAAAAGGACAGATATAGAATGACTGCAATTATTTGCAGGATATAAAAAAAACTAGTATGATATCAATATCCAAGGCCAGGCAAACCATGGATCAGGAGATCTTGTCAATGGGTGAAAGTTACTGCAAGGGTGTGGGAGTCAGAAGTTAGGTAAGAAAGAGAAGTGAACGTGTGTTAATAATTGTTGGAAATGATAATACCAGCCTAGAACTGAGCATTGAGTGTATGTTTTGCAAGCCACAATATGTAAGAGAAAGGAGAGACAGAGACAGAGACAGAGACAAAGAGAGAGAGAAAGAAAGAGTAGAGGTAAAGTGCCTGCCATAAAGACAGGCTGGGGGAGTGGGGAGTGAATCAGAAGACATTGGTGGTGGGAAATGTTCATTTGTGGAGGAATCTGTGCTGGAACACAGTTCGGGTATGACTGAAACCCGAACATGAACACTTGTAACTGTATATCTCATGGTGGTATAATAAAAAAGTTTAAAAAAAAAACTCTCTACAAGAATGATAAAGGTTGAGTTAGAAAATATGATCTCCTGAGTCAGTAGGATGCTCTGGCATGACTGGGGGTAGAGAAGAAAAGAAGATAGAATTTTAGACAACTAATACTCTTTCTTTATAGCCAACTTTTATTAGGTGATTACAGGGATCTAGCAGTAACTTCACTTAAGAGTCTACATAGATTGGTGAACTTGATCTTTAGAACATCCCTGTGAGGTAGTTGCTTTAATAGTTCAAGATTTACTGATGAATAAAATGAGACTTTTAAAGTTTAAATAATTTACTTATAATTGCTTGGCTGGGATTTATGTAGGCAATATAATTCTTAAACCTAAAATCAACAGTATGCCATAATTTTCAGAACTTGTAAGATTCAGGGACTTACTATTTACTTAAGATATGGACATAATTTATTTTTATCTTAGTTTTGTCAAAATTTCAGACCCTACACAGCAAGGGTTTAAAAAATTTGTTTGCTTGTATTTTGCAGGGGGTCACACAGGGCAATGCTGAGGGGTTTCTCCTGGCTCAGCACTCAGGAATTACTCCTGGTGGTGCTTGAAGGACAATATGGGATGCCAGGGATCGAACCCGGGCCGGCATGTGCCGGCCGCATGCAAGGCAAATGCCCTACCCGCTGGACTATCCAGCCCCTCAAGGGTTTAAATTTTGAAGAGATGAATTAAGTCTCTCTGATATAGCTTTTGTTGAAATATTAAAATAATTCTATAATATTTAATAAGTCACCTATATCTCCAAGTTCTCTTAGGAGCTAGTAATAGGTAAATATGAGGATCATATCTCTTTTTATTTGGGGGGCTTCTACTCAATTTTTATTTTTTTAAAATATTTTATTATACCACCATGAGATATACAATTACAAAGATGTTCATATTTGGGTTTCAGTCATACAATGTTCCAGCACCCATCCCTCCATCAGTGCCCATTTCCAATCACCAATGACCCGATTCCCTCCCCCAACCTAGCCTGCCTCCATGGCAGGTTCTTTATTTCTTTCCCTTTCTCTCTATCTCTTTCTCTTTTCCTCCCCTTCCAGATTGTGGATTATAGTACATGCATTAAAAAGGTTGTCATGTGTATCTTTTTGCATGTATTTAATGCTCAGTTCTAGGTTGGTATTAGTACTTTTGACAATTGTTAGCACACTGTTCCATTTTCTGTCTTACCGAGCCTCTGACTCCCATATGTTTATGATAATTTCAAGGTTTGACAAGACCTCCTGATACATGCTTCAGTTGACCTTGGATATTGGTATCATTATATGTATATATATATATATATATATAGGTTATGAAAATAAAGTCATTCTATATCTGTCTCTCTCCTTCTGGCTAATTTCACTCAACATGATCTTCTCCATGTCCATGCATTTAAAGGGAAATTTCATAACTTCATTTTTCCTTATAGCTGCATAGTATTCCATTGTGTAGATGTACCAAAGCTTCTTTATCCAGTCATCAACCCTCGGGCACTCTGGTTGTTTCCAGATTCTGGCTATTGTAAATAATGCTGCTATGAACATAAAAGTAGGGATGGTGTTTCAGCTGCTTATTTTTGGGCTTCCCAGAATATATTCCCAGGATGGGTATGGCTGGGTCAAATGGGAGCTCAATTTCTAGTCTTTGGAGGAATGTCCATATTGTCTTCCAGAAAGGCTGTACTAGCCGGCATTCCCAACAACAGTGGATGAGTGTCCCATTTTCCCACATCCATGCCAGTACTTGTTGTTCTTGTTCTTTTGGATATGTGTCAGTCTCTGTGGTGTAAGTGATATCTCATTGTTATTTTGATTTGCATCTCTCTGATGATTAGTGATGGTGAGCATTTTTTTATGGTTTTTGGCCATTCGAATTCTTCCTTGTTGAAGTTTCTGTTCATTTCTTCTCCCCATTTTTTGATGGGTTGTTTGTTTTCTTCTTATTAAGTTCTACCAGTGCCTGATATATCCTGGGTATTAACCCCTTATCGGATGGTATGGGGTGAATATTCTTTCTCATTCTGTGGACTGTCTTTGTATCTTAATCACTGTTTCTTTTGAGTGCAGAAGCTTTTTTAGTTTCATGTAGTCCCATATGATTATCTTTTCTTCTAGGTGTTTTGTTAGTGATGTTTTACCTTTGAAGATGCCTTTAGCTTCAATGCCGTGGAGGGTTTTTCCTATATTTTCTTCAATGTCCTTTATGGATTCAAGTCTTATAATGAGATCTCGAATCCATTTTGCTCTGATTTTTGTTCATGGTGTTAGACAGAGGTCCAAATTCATTTTTTTACATCTCGATGCCCAGTTTTCCAACAAAACTTGTTGAAGAGGCTTTCCTTACTCCATTTTGGCCTCTTTGCACCTTTATCAAAGATTAAATGATCCTGTGTATGAGGTTGGGTGTCAGGATACTCAATTCTATTCCATAGGTCCACAGGTCTGTTTTTATTCCAATACCATGCTATTTTAATTACTACTGCCTTGTAGTACAATTTGAAGTTGGGAAAGGTGATGCCTCCCATCCTCTTTTTCCTGAGGATTATGTTAGCTATCCGTGGGGGTTTATTGTTCCATACAAATTTCAGGAGCGTTTGGTCAATTTCTTTGAAAACTGTCATAGGTATCCTTATAGGGACTGCATTGAATCTGTACAGAGCTCTAGGGAGTATTACCATTTTGACAATGTTGAGTCTCCTGATCCATGAACAGGGAATGTGTTTCCCTTTTCTCGTGTCCTCTTTTATCTCTTGGAACACTGTCTTGCAGTTTTCTTTGTACAGGTCCTTTACACACTTGGTTAAGCTTTATTCCTAGGTATTTGATTTTCTGTGACACAATTGTGAATGGAATCGTTTCCTTAATATCCCTTTCTTCTTTCTCGTTATTTGTACATAGGAAAGCCACTGACTTTTGGGTGTTGATTTTTATCCTGCCACTCTACTATCTGTGTCTATTATTTCTAGGAGTTTTTGGATAGAGAATTTAGGGTTCTCAAGGTATAATACCATGTCATCTGCAAATAATGATAGCTTGACTTCTTCCTTGCCTGTCTGGATGCCCTTATGTCCTTTTCTTCTCTGATTGTTATGGCAAGTACTTCCAGTAATATATTGAATAAAAGAGGTCAGAGTTGGCAACCTTGGCTCATCCCTGATCTCAGGGGGAAGGCTTTCAATTTTTCCCCCATTGAGAATGATGCTTGCTGTGGGCTTTTGGTAGATGGCTGTAACTATCTTGTGGAAGGTTCCTTCAATTCCCATTTTCTGGAGGGTTTTAATCATGAACGGGTTCTGGACTTATCAAATGATTTCTCTGCATCTATTGATAGAATCATATGGTTTTTATTTTTTCTCTTATTGATATAATGTATTATGTTGATTGACTTGCAGATGTTGAACCATCCTTGTACTACCAGGATGAATCCTACTTGGTCATGATGTATAATCTTCTTGATGAGTCTTTGGATTCTGTTTACAAGTATTTTCTTGAAGATCTTAGCATCCTTCTTCAAGATTTGTCTGTAGTTTTCTTTCTTTGTGTTGTCTCTCCCTGCTCTGGGTATCAGGGTAATATGTGCCTCGTAGAAGCTGTTTGGGAGTGTTTCTGTTTCTTCTATTTCCTGGAATTGCTTTGAAAAAGGACTGGCAGTAAGTCCTCCTTAAAGGTTTGGTAGAGTTCACTAGTGAATCCATCTGGACCTGGGCTTTTGTGTTTGGGCAGATTTTTAATTACTGTTTCAATTTTCTTGATAGTGATAGGCTTATTCAGGTATTGCAGGTCTTCTTGTTTCAGCCATGGTTGGTTATAGGACTTCAGGAATTTATCCATTTCTTCTAGATTCTCATGTTTCATGGCATGCAGACTCTCAAAGTAATCTCTGATGATCTTTTGTATTTCAGTGGTTTCTGTTGTGATGTCACCATTTTTATTTCTGATTCCTTTTATTTGGTTCTCTCTCCAACTGTCCTTACATGTCTTGCCAATTTTTTTCAATCTTGTTTATTTTTTCAAAGAACCAGCTCTTGGTTTCATTAATTTTTTGGATTGTTTTTTTGGGTTTCCAACTCATTGATTTCCTCTCTAAATATTATTATTTCCTTTTTTCAGCCTGGGTTGGGCTCCTTTTGTTGTTCTCTTTCTAATGTCTTTAGCTGTGTAGTCAGGTTATTTATCTGGGCCCTTTCTTCTTTCCTGATGAATGCTTGCAGCGCTATAAACTTTCCTCTTAACATGGCTTTTGCTGTGTCCCACAAGTTCTTATAGTTGGTGTCTTCATTTTAATTTGCTTCCAGGAATCTTTGGATTTCCTGTTTTATTTCTTCTTTGACCCATTGGTTGTTCAGGTTGAACTGTTCAGTTTCCAGGTGTTTGGTTTGACTCCCTGTTTCTGTGTACGGTTAACTTCCATTTTCAGTGCATCGTGGTCTGAAAAGATAGTTGACACTATTTCTATCTTTTTTTATTTTATTGAGGATGCTTTGTCGCTCACCATGTGGTCTATCTTGGAGAATGTTTCATGTGCACTGGAGTAAAAGTGTATTCATCTTTTTTGGCATGAAAAGAACTGTATATACCCACTAGCTCTCTTTCTTCGAATTCTTCCTCAGGGTCAATATTTCCTCGGTGAGTTTCAGTCTTGTTGAACTATCCATAGTTGATAGAGCAGTGTTGAAGTCTCCAGCCATCTTTGTGCTACTGTTAATGTCTTCTTTGAGGTCTCTTAGTGCTTGTGTTAAGTATTTTGCTGGCCCCTCATTGGGTGTATATATGTTTATTAGTGTGATTTCTTCCTGGTATACATACCCCTTAATTATTAAGAAATGGCCTTCATTGTCCCTTCTAACCTTTTTTCAGCCTGAAGTTTATATTATCTCATACTAGTATGCCAAGCTGGCCTTTTTTGGAGGAGTTATGTTTGCATGGAGAATGGTCTTCCAACCTTTGACCTTGAGTCTATGTTTGCTCTGATTATTCAGTTGTGTTTCTTGTAGGCAGCAGAATGTTGGATTCAGTTTTTAATCCATTTTGTCACTCTGTGTTTGTTAATTGGTGCATTTAGACTGTTGACATTGAGAGAGATTATTATCATCCACTTTTGTGCTATCTTTCTGTTTACACTTGTGCTTATGGGTTTTGTTGTATTTTATAGTAGACCCTTCAGTCCTTCTTGTAAAGTTGGTTTTTAGTCCATGAAGTTACTGAATTGTTGTTATCCATGAAGTTGTGTATCTTTCCTTCATATCTGAATGTTAGTCTGGTCTGGTAAAGAATTCTTGGTGAGGCCTGCAGTTTGTTGAGCCTTTTCACAATATCCCACCATTGTTTTTGGGCTCGGTGTGTATCATCAGAGAAGTCTGCTGTAAAACTTAGGTTTGTTCCTTTTTATATGATTTCCTTCTTTGATCTTACTACTTTCAGTATTCTATCTCTATAGTTTTTGTCATTCTAATTAAGATGTGTCTTGGACTATTCTTATTGGGTTTTTTTTTAACCTGGTATCCTACGGACCTCCTGGATCTGGAGGCAAGTGTTCTTTCGTTCCAGAAACTTCTCAGCAATTATGGCTTTGACAGTTTCTTCTTCATCAAGAGTTTCTTCTTGCCCTTCTGGGACCCCAAAGATCCGTACTTTATTCCTTCTGGCTTCATCTCGATTATCTCTTATTGTCTGTTTGTTAATTGTCTGCCTTTTTCCATCTTCTGGTGTTGTGTAGAGAATCTTTGGCACTCATCTTCGAGATCACTAATTCTTTCTTCAGTAGTTCTTACTGTGCTATGGAGGCCTTCCAGTGTGTTTTTCATTTCATTTACCTCATTTTTAATCTGTCATTTCCATTTGTATTTTGGTGTGCATTTTCCTCATTTCTTCTCTCATGTCCGGTTGTATATTATTTATTGATTTTGCATTCCATTGCTTCTTTGGGTTCCTTATGTATCCTTAACAATTCTTTCCAAAATTCCTTATCAGAGAGGTTATACTACTCATCATTATTGCTCGTCTCATCTGGGCTAATGACTTCACTCACTGAGTTTGATGTAATTTTGCATTGCTTTACCAGTATGACTATTGTTGGTTGCAAATGTGAGTTCTTGGGTGGCTTGATAGTACATTTAGTAGGTGAGGTGTCTGGGCTGATTGCAGAGTTTGCGTGGGTGGCAAGGAGTGTACGGACAAAACTCACTGGTACCTCATGCAAGATAGATAGTAAGTAGATTGCACAGATGTGCTGGAGTTCTTGTGATTTTGAGTTTTGGGATGTGGGTGGCTGGTTCAGGCCTGTTCCCTGGGCCTGATTAGGTCTGCAGACATGCAAGAATCTCTCTCTCTCTCTCTCTCTCACACACACACACACACACACATGCACACACACACACATATACACACACACCTGTGGGAGGGACTGCCGAGGAACATATTTCTTTTTTTTTTTGGGGGGTCACACCCAGCAATGCTCAGGAGTTTATCCTGGCTCTGCACTCAGGAATTGCTCCTGGCAGTGCTCGGAGGACAATATAGGATGCCGAGGATCGAAACCGGGCCAGCATGGGCCGGCCACGTGCAAGGCAAACACCCTACCCACTGGGCTATTGCTCCGGCCTCTGGATCATATTTCTTATTTAGAACACTGCTAAACCCAGGACTAGATCCATTAATACACTTGGACCACCATGCATTGGGTGAATCTTATCATTAGGAATGTTTAAGAAACTCAAAGTGATATCATTTTGTTTCAGTTTTCATTTCAACTGTGATAGATGAATTATATCATGACTCCAAGTTTTCTTTCCCATCTGTGAAAAAAAACTGACAACAAAACTTTAAGGTCATAGTAAATATTCAATTGACTAATTATATGAAAGTGTTATATTAAATTTGAAAACTTTCTGCAATTCTAGAATTTCTCTTTTCACTCTTATTGTAGGGAATATAAGGAAATTCATCTAATGAGATGAAAGTATGAACTCAGAGCATTCCAAGGACACTAAACTACTCAATGCCATCTTATGACTACTATAAGACTCTGTCACCAGAATTTCTGAGACTTTCAGCTTAGTATAATCTTATTTAGAGGACAAACCAATTTTTCTTCCGTATTCAATGGGAGTATTATATCTGTCATTTAGACTTTCAGAGTCTTGCGCTTTTCTGCTCCTCCTATCAGTGACCTGCATATTTCCAGGAAGATAATATAATACCAGAATTGTTTGGTGAGTTTTCTTTTGAGTCCCTATATTCCAGTGAGTGCCTTAATCCTATATATATTTGAATTTTCCCCCTGTGCATTTGCCTTTACTCTTACACTGTTATTTTTGTCACTCTCTTACTGACAATGAAGTAGGCAGAAATAACAATTTGATTATAATTTTCACATAAAAAATTTAGAGGGAATATATTCTTGCATTTCACCAAGAATCATGCTACTACATGTTTGAGGATATATATATTGAATATAGATGCATATATAATACATGAATGCTATGTATGCATGTACTTGAATATTTACATGTTTTTATTTAAATTTGTCTATTTTAATCTACTTATCTGCATTAAATAGACTCTGACTGAAATTTCAAAGTAATGATATGACCAGACTCCTGCCCAACAGCCAATTATTCTGAGTTATCAGATTATTCTTCTTTCTCAACAATACAAAAAACCTGGAAAATTCTAAGGTCATCTTACATCATTGACAACTATCTTAAATAGTATTTTTGGTTGTGGGGTAGGAGGAGGGATTTATAGTCCAATGCAGGTTCTAGATTTAGAAGAGGAAGTAAATGGTAGACTAGGATAAAATGGTAGGTGATTCTATTGGGAAGGAAAAATAGCTCTTTTCCCGAGGGCTAAAAATGATAGTCCATTCTTACCACATCATTGACTCAAAAGACTATAATGAAACTATAATGATTCATCTTGTCAGGGAATACTACTGTTTAGGGAGTACTTGATCCATGAGCTGTTAGCACACTGTGATATGAGCAATCATTAAGGCAAAGCTTGCCAATGTGCAAAATATTTGAGGAACCACAACTCCCAAAAAGGTTCAATTTTTGTCTGGCAATTCTGAGTGCTATAGTTCTGTCATACAAAATTAAAGTTGATGCATTTCTCAGAATAATTATTACAGTATTTGTTCATAAGGCAGAGAGCTATTTGGTTGGCAGTAAGGATATGTGGCAAGGGAGAGAAACAGAGATAGAGAAACGGTCAGCAACAAGCAGTGAAATCTAAGAAATAAAATTAAAAGAATTAATCTAGGTCAGACATTAATAAATGAATAGCATATTCCTAGGATGAAGAGAAACAGTGTGATATATGAAACGCTAAGAGATGGTGTGTATACTGAGCAATTATACCCAAAAAGTTTAGAGGTTAAGCCTTATCTCATCATGTTTTCAGTAGGTGAGATCTTTAGAAAGTCAGTAGGCAAAAAAGGATAGCGGCCTCATGAATCATTATTAAGGAATCCCTTGGAGTACTTTCTGAGCAGAGTAGAATCTTTCCTATAGCACACAAGGTTTAAAGAGAGTCATTAATCTGCAACTTGGAAAAATACATCTTCACAGCCCAATAATGTTCAGTCCATAGAACTATTGAAATATTTTTAACACCAACCAAATCAATAAGACCTTTTTTGATGTACCTATATCCCTGTGAGATAAACTACCTTTAGTAAATGTTGAAGTAGGAGTGAGTCTTACTATTTTGTCTTTCCAGTCTGTTCTAATGTCTAGATATATATTTGGTTGAGAATTCAAATTATTGCATATTAATGAAAAATTATTTAAATTATATGAAATTATTTATAGAGTTTATATTCTCGAAAATAAATAACTGAATAAATAAAGAACAGGTCTTCCACTTTGCTACATACCTATTACATTGAAAGTGGTAATGTGCTCCTTGTTTCTACTGATCCGCATTTATGCTATTTCAAGGAAATCTATATTTCAAGGAAACTGCCTCTCTGTATTAACAATGATTTTATTTTATTTATTTATTTATTTATTTATTTATTTATTTATTTATTTATTTATTTATTTTTGCTTTTTGTGTCACACCCGGCAATGTTCAGGGGTTTCTCCTGGCTCTGCACTCAGGAATTACTCCTGGCGGTGCTCTGGGAACCATATGGGATGCCGGCGATCGAACCCGGGCCAGCATGGGCCGGGTTGCGTCAAGGCAAATGCTCTACCCGCTGGGCTATCACTCCGGCCCAATTTTAAATAGTACTGTATTTTGTGATCAAGTTTCTCATATCATTTAACTCAGCTCACTGAAAGACTTTGGCACAATTGATCACACTGTGCCTTCACATTCTTTTAGCACTCTATTTCCAGGAAAGACAGCTTCAATAGTTATCTACCCCACAGGATACTTTGCAGTTTCTTTTTTATCCTATTATTTACCTCCAGTGGTGGAAAACACTATTGCTCAATCCTTGGACCACTTCTTCCATCTTGATATATACTACCTTGATAGTGATTTTGTTGTTGTTGTTGTTGTTCTTTTATAACTACAGACCAATTTGTAGGCCAGAGGTTCGAAACTATATCCCTAGGTGATCTCACACAATCATGTGTATTCAAAGTCATATATACAAAGATGACAGAAAACTTAAAATTGACCTTGATTACTATGCTTATTTACAACTACTAGGCTTTATCACTAAGATCTTACATTTATACCCTACTCTTATTTACTACAGCATCAACTCTTTAAATTGGTTGTCACTTCCCCTTTATAGCTATATTCCAGAATGTTCCTGAAAATGACACATCTCAGGGCTAAAGCAATAGAAAGGTAGATAGTGCAATTACCCTAAGTGTGGCCATCTCAGGATAGATGCCCCAGCACCCCATATGGTTTTCCTAGTCCTGACATAAGTGCAGTAACAGGGCTAATTCCTGATTGCTTCATGTAGCCCCAAAAAAACAAAAATAATAGCAAATCTCCGTATAGCATCTTCTAATGTTATAAGACAAACAGTATGTGATTAATCCAAAGAAAGCAGAAACAAGGGCCAGGAGGACTGATCTATCATATGAATCATGCCACTAAGGGGAAGGGCAGTGTAATGAAGACAGAGAAGGTGCTCTATGACAATGATAGTTGGAAATGATCACTCTGGACGCAAACTGACAGATGAAGGAGATAAAATGATATGCATCATACCATTTCAGTCACAGCATTGCAAACCAGAATGTCTAAGAAGAAAATAAGAGAGAGAAAGAGAGAAAGTATCTATCATAGAAGCAGTCTGCAGGGGCAGGGCATGAGGAGGCTGACAGGAGGGAAACTAGGGATATTGGTGGCAGGAAATGTACACTGGTGAAGGAATAAGTATTAGAACATTGTATTACTGAGATTCGACCACGAACAACTCTTTAATTATATCTCGTGGTGATTAAAAAATAAGAATCTGCAGGAAACTTAAAAAAAGAACTTAAGCTAGAATAAAATAATGTAATTCATGTGCACTACCTCCTTTGTTTTAGGATGATTAATTATTATTGGGTGTTTTTGTTCATAAATGTTAAGCATGAATTACTAAGTAAAAAAAAAGTGGCAAGGAACCAAAAAAGAAGACTGAAACTGTAAGAAAATGTCTCAGTTCCCAGGTGGAAAGAGGAAGAGAAGTTGCCTGAATAAGGAAAAAGGGCCTTTTGGTGATGGGATGATACTGGACTGTGGAGAGAATTTATCATTACGCACACACACAGGAGTGAGGAAATGCTCTTGAATTCCCCTAATTTAATATATCTAATAATCAGCAATATTTTTAACTACCAAAACTATGACTAGTCTAGAGAACAGTCAAAATGTTTTACTTCTTCCGTCTGCTTACAAAAAATAATTTAGGGGGAAGGACTTTCTTAATTCACAGGTATTGAGAAACTCAGAGACCGTGGGTTCTCAGAAGGCTATCTCTGTCCACTGTCCAATACAGTCATGTGCCTACTGCTGCCCTCTCGTCACTATCATCACTCATCAAGCCATTACTGCTTTATTGTATAGATATTAAAATAATCTCTTTAGGGAGTCGTAGCAACTATACATTCATTGATATATATTTATAATATTGCTTACCAATAATATTTCTTTAAGATAATTTAGTGTATAATATATCTATACTCCATTTCTGTTGAACATGTGAGCTATATAATAGGCAGATTATCTTTGTTTGATTTTGTTCTATGTTATGTCCCATATGCTTAAAACAGTTTGGGTACTAATGAATATTGCAAACATATATTCATTCTGATTTGGAATCATTCATGCTCATACAAAATAAATGAACAAACGAATGAATAATACTGATGCTGTAAAGAAGAGTAGAAGCTGGGCTATAACTATACTCTGTTATGTTGCCTGACAATTCTGGGTAATTGGAAAAGCTCCAGAATGTCGATCAAGAATTCTCTGAGCTGCAGCTAACAAGGAGCAGACCTCAATCCAAAAAACGAGACCTTTTTGAATCAAGTCTCAGTGGGCCTCTCTGAAATAACACAGATACAGTGCAGTAAAAACAGCCTGCAGAAACAGCATTTATAACTCTCTTTACAACCAAAGCCCATCACAGGAAATGCTGAGCAAACATATATAAATAAAAATAAATTTTCAGATTTATCTGCTGAGATGGTAACAACCTAATAAGGTTTCCCCTGGAAAAGCAGGGAAGAAGGGAAGGATATAGCACCCTCAGTTTCTTCTTTTTCTGTCCATGTATACAGGCAATTTCCAGCTAGGACTTTCTCGGATTGTATATTACTAGGTCTAATTCTCTTTCCTGGAGGGTAAGAAGAGAGAGGGCTATGTTTTTAAATGCATCTAATACAAATAATCCCACCTTTTCCAGGTTTAAATCCCTTCCCCACCACTAAGACTGAATCAAAATTACCTGAAGATCTAGTTATAAAAATTTCAAAAGAAAAATTTATACATGTATATATGTATTAGATGAATGCATGTGTGCTCATGTGAACATAAATACATGTTCTACAATGCAGTACAATTTTTAAAAATGAAAACATTAGTTCTCAAGCTCCTGTTCTCCTTTGAACACATACCTTGCTTGTCTCTATGATTCTTTTTCCATTATTTCCATTCTGCATAATCCTGTGTTCTTTTCCAAACATGTAATCTTTCTTTCTCCCTTCTCACATATTTCATTTTATTTTATTTTTTGGGGTCATACCAGGCAATGCTCAGGGGTTACACCTGGCTCTTCACTCAGGAATTACTCCTGCAGTGTTTGGGGAACTATATGGGATGCTGAGGATCGAACCCGGGTCGGCCATCTGCAAGGGCAAACACCCTAGCCCCACATATGTCTAAATAATATTAATATACACTACATGGTTTCACACACACAATAAACCTCTTAGTGACCTCTGTCTTCAGCTTATTTATGGTACCTCAATCTTATCTATACACATTAGCTCTGATAACTAAAGTTTTGTTTCTTTTTCTGTACTCAGCTCCCAAATCCTGATCTTAATGATTCAGATATAAACTACCCTTCACTTGGAATTTATACCCAGATATAGTTTGTTTATTCCTAACTATTCTCTGTTTGCTAATCATCTTTAGTATACAGTGCAACCTAGAGATGTGACTGCTATTTCAGAGTCCTGTTTATTTCAATTTATCAAGAAAGAATTGAGCCTTAGGCAGTGATAACCTAAGTAGGTCAATCAAGTTGGTCATTCAAAACCATAGGGTATTGTAGGAAAGATCAAAGCTATTGGTCCAAGAATTAAGGAGACTTCGGTAGTGGGATATCAATAATATATGGTATTCTGAAAGCCAGTTTAGGGGTAAAATATAAACATTAGCAAAAATGCTACTAGACTTGGAGCAGGCACAGGCCATAATGGAGGCAGGAAAATATAAGGTAATAAATGGATAAAGATATGAATGAACATGAATGAATGAAGGTTCTCTCAACAATTTGTAACTCTTTCCTGGGGCTCCTGCTATATGGAGAAATAGTCTGTTCCCTAGTAATGTCATACATGCTGTCTTCAGAACAAAGTTGAATAAAGTGTAGTGAAAACAAAAAGTGATGATGTTAAATTTGTTCTTTCTAGTAAGACATATTTTTCCCCAAAATCCTACACGGCACAGCCTGACAAGCTACCCATATCTTATTTGATATGCCAAAAACCAGTAACAATTATGGACCTCAATTTCATGACCTGAAGAGTGGTTTGAGGCTCTTCCTGTCCATGAAGCAAACAAATGCTCTTAGACTACTCTTTCTTGCTACAGGACGTATGGAGATGTTACTGGTGCCCGCTTGAGCAAATCAATGAACAACAGGAAGACAGTGATACAGTGATATTTTTTATCGATAGTGATGCTAAGAATTTATAGCTGATAAAATAGAGATGGTATTAGAATTCTCTTTCTCCCTAGTTATCACAAATAATATGCTGGATAAAACCTTACCAAATTGTATTATTTTTACACATAGGATAAGTTTAATCCAATGAAGTCTTAAAAATAAAATCTCTGCAGTCCCAAGTAAATACTTTTTCCAATATTTTAACAATTGTTTTTAGCAAATAATATGAAGTAAAACTTGCATAAAAATGTATCATATTATGTATGGGTACACATCAACAAGCAACAAAACAGAAATTTGTATAATATATACTATATTACATGAAATATACTTGACAAAAAACAAAAACATTTAATTAAGAATGTACAGCTCATGATCTATAAATTATTTTTTTTCCAAGATTCCAGGGAATCAACTTATATTATACTGAAAACTTTAAAGATATGACTCAGGAATATAGTTTTGGTCCTAAAACACTTGCTTTATACAGGAGAGGTATTAAATTCAATCCTCAAAAATAAGTGGGATTATTAAATTATTTAATTTCCTTTATTTCTTATGATAAAATTATTTGAGTGCTTACTCTCTTTAGTTACATTTCAGATATGACCATCAATATACACATTTTTATTTGGTTGGTGTTAAGGCTTTTAAATAATAGGAAGAGGAGGGGGGGATTGTGCCCCACCCTCAGGGAGGTCCCAAGGCCTCAGGCTCAAAGAACCTCCTGTGGAATGATTCCATAGCCCTAACTGTACTTGGAGGTCAGCGGATGACCATTGCAGCAGACGCCGGGATCTAGCTGAGTCCTTGGCAGTACTCACATACTCACAGTCTGTTAGGTCCCCCAGCCTCTGTCTGGGGCCAAAACTGTTCCCCCAACCCTTCAAGGGAATAAAGAGCAAGGCCAGAGTTTCTTGAAATTTACTTTTTTTTTTTTTTTGAGAAATAGCAGGACCTTTATCAAGGAATAACAAGGCTATGCTGGGGTGGCGGGCCAGGGGCTATCCCCTCCTGAGCGCCTTGTGATCAGCTGGGTACAGGGAGAGGCGGTAGCAGCTCTGCCCCATGTATGTGAGTCTCTGGATCAGCATACCTGGGCTGGGCTTGAAAAAGAGTGCTGCAGGGGGGTCTCAATGAGCCAGGCTGCGATCAGCAATCCTGCTGGGTGGAGTTCTGGGCTGGGCTGTAGTCTTACTATACTGTAGTATAGTCAAATTAACCATAGCATTTTAAAGATATGAATTTTGACTATAGCTGTATGAAAAAACAAAATATTTTTGGGAGGTCACACCCAGCTCTTCTCAGGGATTATTTCTGGCTCTGCACTCAGGCATTACACCTGGTGGTACTCAGGGACCATATGGGATGCTGAGGATCAAACCTGGGCAGCCGCATTTAAGGCAAGCATCCTAACTGCTGTACTATCCCTCTGGCCCTAACAAACTTACTTTGATATTAGTTCACATGTGTGAGCTTGTCCCTGACTTGACTTTACGTGTAACTAAAATTTTTATTTATTTTAATAAGTTACTTTTATTTTAGTACAGATGTATGATAAAATCATTCATTGAATATTTTAATATAAATACTAATATCTACTTTAATATAGACATGTTGGGCCTGAGTGATAATACAGTGAGTAGGGTGTTTGACTTGCACATAACCAACCTAGGTTCTATCCCCGAATCCCATATGGCCCCCAAACAATGCCGAGAGTGATTCCTGAGTACAGAACCAGGATGTGACCCCCAAAAAGTATATAGACATGTTTCTAATATTATTGTCATAATTTTATTTACATAGTATTTTATAGCTAATTCTTTTGTAGCTTACCTTTTCAATTACACTAATATTCATATCATTTAATTCTTTATTAATAAAGAATTAAATATAATAAAAATATATTATATTTTATATTAAGTTAAAAAGTATAGCTCTAGCATGAATCTTAGAAGTATTTTCAAGACTAAGATGAACACATTAAAGATGCTAACTTGTTATGGTTCTTGATAATTACTGTTATAGTTACTTTAAAACTATAATTTTACATAGGCATGGATACCTATGTCTTATTTTTAGTGTGACAGTAATACAAACATTCATCAGTTATTTCAAATCCATAAATTAGATATATTTGGCATGTTTTTCATGTTTATCATTTATTTAAAACATTATTATTTTTATCATTTTCCTTTAAGAGTTCCAGAAATTTGGAAGAGAATAATGGAAAAAAAGAAGGAAGCACTTAGAAAATAAAAAGAGCTTGAAAATAAAATCCTCAATACTGCAGGGCAAGGACCATTGTATTGCATTACAGTGTTGGAGCACTTTAGCAATCTCATCCGCCCTGATACCTCTAGGCTAAATGTTGCTAGCTCCAGGCAGCTGGGCCTCACACCAATATACAATTGAATTGATAAGTGAACCCAGAACTGAGGATTTGTACAATTTGTTTTTGATTCACACCTGGCTGTGCTCAGTGAATACTCCTGGCAGTGCTCAGGGCACTATATGTGGTTCCAGGGATTGAACCCAGGTTCTCTGTGTACAAGGCACTTAAGTAAGTACCTTACCTGCTATACTATTTCTCTAGCCCTGGGCTGAGTGTTTCTTAAAAATTAATGAAATTAAGGGAATTGGAGCTCAGTGGTAGAGTGCCTGCCCAGACTGTGCGTAGTTCTGGGTTGAGTACCTGTTTCTGTAAAAAGGAAAAAAATTGATTTGATATCTGATAAAGCAAGCAGGTAAATAGGAGTAAATCAAATTATGGCTAGTGAAAGGTTATCACTGCAGACAAATTTTTCAAGATGAGTAAATCAACATAATTTGTTCTCCCCATTTTTTGATGGGGTTGGTTGTTTTCTTCTTGTAAAGTTCTACCAGTGCCTGATATACCAGGAGTAATTTCTGAGTGTCCCACCCATGCGGCAGAGCCTGGCAAGCTACCCGTGTCGTATTTGATATGCCAAAATTACCAGTAACAACTATAGACCTCATTCCCATGACTTGATAGAATGGTTTGAGGCTCTTTATGTTCCTGGAGAGGACAGATGCCCTTGGGCTATCTCACATGTGACAGGGCATATTGAGATGATACTGGTGCCCACCCATGTAAATCGATGATCTACGGAAGTCCAGTGAAGCAGGACCTTTAATCGTTTAAAAATATAGAATCTTTACTTTTGCTTCACCGTGCTGCTCTCTGAAGGAATCTCTCTCTCTCTCTAGGACCTCTGGCTCTCTTTGTGGATTCTCCTTCAGGTTGCTCTCTTTCCTTGGGGTGTCTGTGCAGGCTTCTCTCCTCAGAATGTCTCTCTTCTGGATGTCTCTGTTCAGGGCTTCATGTTTCAGGTTCTCTCCCCCAGACCTCTCTCTTCAGGACCTTTCTTCTCAGATCCTTTCAGTTCAGGGCTTTTCTCTTCAGTACCTCTTTTCTCTGGACTCCTAAATTATGCCCCTATATTTATTTCCTTATGTTACGTTGTTTCATTGTTGCCTTTATTTCACTGTTTCTCTATGTCCCTATTTCTCTGAGTTCCATCATTTGGCCTATTGCCCTGTTTCCCTGTAGCTCTGCAGTTTTGGTGCCAGCCCTTGGGCTCAGGCACCAGGCCTTGTGGCTCTATTGCTGGCCCTCAGGCCTAGGCACCAGGAGCAGCCTCTTCTTCCTGATGCTGGCTATCCAGCCTAGGCACCAGAGACCCTTTACAAAGGTGCTGGCCTTATGGCACAGACCTAAGTGGCCACTGCTCTGTCTGTTCAGAAGCACCCTAGCACACGCTCCTAAAGACCATATTTATAGTCTCCAGCCAAGTTCAGAAGCCTGGCCTCAACTGTATAACATTTTCCAACTTTCCAACTAAAGAGACTCTTTAAGAGGCTTTTTAGAGGGGACTCCTATTAGGTTGGTTTATCGTAAAAAATTTTATGTTGGAGACAGATGTACTCAGATTAAAAGGCATATTATAAAGTCAAGAAATTTGCATTTGAATTTTATACTTCCACTACTATTTAAATGATCGTAGAATGTTTGACTAAACCCATACAGTTTTGCAAATGTATTTAACTTTAATATTTCACATGGTTTGGCGTAAAGTTGGAGAGATAGCACAACTTTGCACAAGACTGACCTGGGTTTAATCCAAACTTCCATATGTTTCCCTGAACTCCATCACGAATGACTTCTGAGTACAGATCCGGAGCATTAACAAGTGTGGTCTCCCAAACCAAACCAAAAACCAAACCAAACCAAACCAAACCAAACCAAAACCAAACCAAACCAAACCAAACCAAACCAAACCAAACCAAACCAAACCAAACCAAACCAAACCAAACCAAACCAAACCAAACCAAACCAAACCAATCAACAAACAAAGGAAGAATATTTCAGCATAAAGTACATACTTGTAGTTAATCACTGCTATTGGTGTCAATTTGTTCAGATAAGGTAAAATTTACTCATGATAGGCATTGATGTTTCCTGATTATTCATCCAAATAATGGAGTTCCTTTCAAATCCTGGTAGGTACCACCTTTAAAACTCTTAAATCTTTACAACTCTGATAAAATACTGTCCTCTCCTTCACAGAAAGACTGCCATAAAAGAGCAGGATGCATTTGTAAAATTGATGAGGGATAGTAAGGATTATTCCAGAACCACAGAAACTAAATGGTATTCAATAAATTTTGGCCAACAAGTTAACTGCGGTAGAGAAGAAAATTGTTCAGACATGCGATTTAGAACGATTTAGGATAAAGCTCCTTTGAAATGTACATCCGTTTTGTCCTATAATACCCCCTGAAGGTTGATTAACTCACTAAGCTGGGTTTTATGAGAAAGCGCCTGTGATATCTGTGGGTGAAGTCATGCTGAAAATGACAGACTACTGCCTCAACAGTAGTTAATCTTACCTTGTGACTGTTTGATGTCAGTAAAATCAGATATGCTAAGATGTGTTACCTGTGCCCAGTGAAGTGATCAAAGGCAATGATGTATGTCTTATCAAAATTATTGCTGACGAAGATGATGTCAATGATGGTGGTGCTCCCTCTTTAATTCCAAATAAAGTATCTCACTTATGTTAATTTTCACATATGTAAAATTTAATTTTATATGTAAGATATTTCAAAATATGACAGATTTTTATCTTACAATTCAAAGCACTAAGATTCAGAGAGGTTAAGTAACATTATTGATAATGGCAAAAAATCAGTTTCCAATTCAGTGAGGTCTAATACCAAAATTTCTGCATGGAATCGTCTTTGAAATAATAAAATTGATAATAAGTTTTTAAGTGTTTTCTCTTAAGTTCTTTAAACTAAAACATTGTGTTGAATATAAGGAAAGAAAGACATTTGTTATAATTGTATATCATACAATTATAATTGTATCACTTTATCACTGTATCACTTTCTTCCCACTGTTCATCGATTTGCTCAAGTGGGCACTAGTAACATCTCCATTAGTCCTGTCACAGGCAAGTGTAACCAAAGGGCATCTACTTGCTCCAGGGACAGGAGGAGCCTGAAACTATTCTTCAGGTCATGGAACTGAGGTCCATAATTGTTGCTAGTTTTAAAAGTATCTTTAAAGACAACACACCACTGACCAAGCAAATGGAAGCAAAGATAAACAAATGGGATTATATAAAATTGAAAAGCTTCTGCACCTCAAAAGAAATGGTGACCAAGATACAAAGACAATTCACAGAGTGGGAAAGGATATTCACCCAATACCCATCTGACAAGGGGTTAATACCCAGGATATATCAGACACTGGTAGCACTTCACAAGAAAAAACAGCCAACCCCATCAAAAAAATGGGGGAGAAGAAATGAACAGAAGCTTCCAAAAAGAAAAAATTCAAATGGCCAAAAGGCATATGAAAAAGTGCTCTTCATCTTTAATCATCAGGGGAGATGCAAATCAAAACAACAATGAGGTACCATCTCACCCCACAGAGACTGGCACACATCCAAAACAGCAAGAACAACCGGTGCTGGCGTGGATGTGGGGAAAAAGGGACTCTGATCCACTGTTGGTGGGAGTGCCGACTGGTCAAGCCCTTTTGGAAAACAATATGGGCATTCCTCCGAAAACTAGATATTGAGCTCCCATTTGATCCATCAATAGCACTCCTGGGAATATACCCGAGAGACGGGAAAACACGTAGCAGAAACACTATCTGTACTTTTTTATTCATCTCTGCGCTATTCACTATAGCTAGAATCTGGAAACAACCTAAATGCCCCAGAACAGAGGACTGGCTAAAGAAACTGTGGTTCATCTACAGTATGGAATAATATGCGACTGTCAGAAAAGATGAAATTATGAAATTTACCTGCAAATGGATGGACATGGAGACTATCATGCTGAGTGAAATTAGTCAGAAGGAAAAGGACAGATATAGAATGACTGCATTCATTAATATGACATAAATAGATACCAGTGTTTTACTAAAAGTGGGAAATGGTAATGGCAGATTAAAACTCACCATTGAATATACACAAAGAGACTTAAGTGATAACTCTAAATACCTGCAGGGCTAGCCACAATGTGTAAAATAAGAGGGAGAGAGAAGCAGAGATAGAGAGAGACAGAGAGAGAGAGAGAGGAAACTGGGGTACCTGCTATTAAGGCAGCATGGGGGTGGGCGGAGGGGTGGGATACATTGGTGGTGGAAATGGGGCACTGGTGGAGGGATGGGTGCTGGAATACAGTATTACCAAGAACCAATTATGAACACCTTTGTAATTGTATGTCTCACGGTGGTATAATAAAAAATAGGAAA